>BGPR01000245.1:288397-379878 GCA_013235015.1 Araneus ventricosus
TATCATCCATTCATTCAATATCAAATCTTATTATACTACAAAAAATAAAGTTAAGTATAATTAAAAAAGCGTAGAGTTGAAAAAAAGGAATGGTGGATAAAGTGCTCCAACCTGACCTGAGTGTTCTAAAAAGTCACCTGTCGGCAAAAGGATAAATGAAAAATTATATTAATTTCAAAATCTTCTTCTTTGTTTACTCGGTTTTAAGAAAATTATTATTCTTAATTTAAATTTCCTTCTCTTCGAACATAAAACGTGTGCTGATCCTTCTGCTTTTCTGACAAACATGATGAAAGGTTCTGATATATTTTTTAATGGAATTCAAATACAAAACCTGGAAAGCTAAGAAACTACGCTTTCTTCCATTAACGCTTACTGCCAAGAGTATCTTTCAAAGAGTTGAAGAAGAAACAGAAAAGAATGAAAAAAGTGGCGGGAAACTAAAAAGCAAACGAATGTAGGCAATAAAACTGTTACGTGTATTTTATTTGACACTCTCGGCCTCCTGAAAACTTCTCTCTGTCGCTGTCAGAAGAAAATTCCCAGGGGGAATAGGCACAAAAACTTACTGTCGAAAGTGTTTCAGCTGAATGAAAGGATAAAAGCGAAATCTCACTTGTACTGCAATTTTCAAACCTTAAAATGCATGATTTCAGGGAGAAGGTTCACAAAAGTAACAGAGGTTGAAGTGACTCGTTGTTGTCGTGATGAATATTTTTGAAGAAATAAGAGATAAGTGAAGTTTTTAAGCATCTGTCAACAACAATTCGAACGACAAGTATGAGTCTGTGTCACAATTTACGTTAAAACAGAGCAAAACACACATAAACACACAAAAAAACCCCGCCTTCACTAGAACAAGCATCAAGCTTAATAACTACCCACTGAGGTTCATTCTGAGAGTTCTACCATGAAACCCCGAAATTTTGCCATCATTTAGCAGTAGACTCGTTAGAGAATCATTTAACTGGATAACAATTTTCACAAAATTATCCAATTATGATTCTGGACATAAAGGATTCAAAAGATTTGGAAAATAAATTAAAGAATTCTAAATATCCCTTATTGTTTATTCTTGGAACAGCTGAGAAAGATTATCTTTATGATTATTTTGCTTCTGGAACGTTTTGCCTTTAATGATGATATTTATAAAGAGATAAAATTAATTTATTCTCTGGAAAAAAACGTATTTAATCAAATTAAGATTTAATTTAATGACAACAAAACGCTAAGGACTGTATTTTCGGTAGGATTGTTTCAAAGCCAAAATCTCTGACAAACTGCTTTTACATTTTTTATTTTTTTTTCAAATTAATGCCTAATTAATTTTCATAAACATAATTTCGACATCACTTATAAATCATGGCTGTCTTTTGTCCAAACTATTCGATAAAGATGGGATTTTAGAATAATGGATATTGAAATGCTGTAAAGCAATTAAGCCGATGTATTCGTGCGAACTAAGCACCCTCAATAAATCGTAAAAAATTAAATCAATGTAAAAATAAATAAAAATATTCGGAACAATAATTTATGACAATTTGTTCCACTTTACTAAATCTCTGAAGAATGTTCTCAGTGTTTAATTCGACAATTTTACATTTGGATACATCTTGTTTAATGCAGAAGGCATTTTCAAAATATTAAAATGAAGATGAAAGGGGATATTTAAAGGCCATTTCCTTTAATTTTAGATTTTTGAGATTTAGAGGCATTTGAAGATCTTAATTTTTTATATTTTCAGTTTGTATAAAGTATTCATTGGTTATTTAGATTTCATGAAAATGAAAAAAAAATCATTCAATTGAATTTCTATGAGTAAAAAATGTAAAAATATTTATTTACTTCACCCCTCATCAATAAAATTGACCAATTTTTGAGTGAAATTATTTTACTCTTAATATTATAGGTAGAGCGTGTATACAGGGTGTCCCAAAAAGTGGAAAAGGCGTTTATTTCCTTAAATATTGATTGTATACATACACTTCCAATTACAGAGTTTCATAAAATAAAGTAAAAATCTGTGTGAAAATACTTTGGCTTCAGTGACAGTTGTAAATAAAAAGCTAAGAAAATTTAATTTTTATACGAGCCCCATAGAACAAAAGTGCTAATTACCGAAATTTTCCTCTTACACTCATCTATGCATAAACTAAGTTTCACAATTCTATCTGCAAACCTTACAGAGATATTTTAATTTTTAAATGTCAAGCGTCTGCTCACAAATTTATATGGAGATGTTTATTGCAGAAATAAAAGTTTATTCAACACATAAGAACAGCGAAATGCAAATATTTGACAAGTAGTATATCAGCCAATCATCACGGATTGAAAAAGAATTGACGATGACACATACTGTTACTCAGTTTCATTTGCAGATAATTGCAACTGTCGGCTTGATAAAGAAAAGAACAACTTGAGACAATGAAAATTTTAGGTTCAAAAGGAAAATAGCCTAATATTGAACCAGAATGAACTATCTGTTCTTAGCGTTGTGCGTATTTTTAAGCTTTACCTAAAAGAAGTGACGTCTCGTCCTTTATGTCTGTAGAGTTGCAGAACTTACTCACATTATTTTAAATTTCGTATTTTTGTTTTTATTCTTATTTGCTTACTTATCCACTCTGAGAGTTCGATTATTAACGAAAACAGATGAAAACGAGAAAAGAAGACAGAAAAATGAATAAAAAAGTACGACAGACAGGATTGAGCTGTATACCAAATACTTTTTAAAAAGCACTAAAATTCGCTCATTGAGTACAACTAAGTGGCATAATGGACGAAGGCGAGTAGCTATTCTTTCTGTCTTAGAACCTAGCCGGAACTGGATTTTCGGATGCTCCTATTTTGCTCTAAAAACCAAATAATGTTCTTTTCTTCCCTTTTCAATAACACCTATGGTTCGCCTTCGTGCTCTTGATTCATTTTAATGTTGCCTCAACGGAAACTTGGTTGGTTCCTATATACTCGATTTCTTTTAATAGAGTGGAACTCACCGGAAAAAAGGACTTTAATCATCTAAAATTCAATTCAGATAATTACAACTACAAGTTTGAACTATGTGAAGGTAAAGCCATTATTCAAAAATTGTATTTCAATTGTATTACATTATATTTTTATAGCACTGCTTATTTCTGGGAAGATGAGCCTCACTGCTGATAAGTCACCGTGATTTTTTTTGAAGAGTCACAAGATGAACTATTTCTGTAAATACTTCAATTAATTTATTATTTGACTAGTTTTTAGATTGAACAAGAGTTAACAAATATATTGTTATTTACTAATTCCGCCCTTTAAATATTTTTTTTAAAATATGTATATGATCCCTAAAATATACGTCGAAAGACTGGATCAAACATCAGTGAGAGGTATGGAAAAGTGGTCTACGTCAACAACTTTGTCTTCTTATGTATCTGTAAGTTTTGCTGATAGAAGCCTCCAACTTTGTATGTAAATAGATGAATGTAAAAAAACAATTAACTAATTGACATTTTTGCTCTATGGGGCCGTATATAAATTTAATTTTTGTAACTTTTTATTATCAATTCCCTTCGATATTAAAATATTTTCATACAAATTCTTACCTTATTTGATGAAACTTTCTAATTGGAAATATATATCTAAAATCAATATTTAAGTAAATAAACGCTTGCCCACCTTCTTGGGGCACTCTGTATAATTAATTAGATTAATAAACTCCACGAAAGAACGTCAAACTTATAAAATATCATTCCATTAATTTCATGCAAACTCCAGCATAAATGAAGGTTGGCTTTGCATGAATGTGCTTTTAAATGTTGATTTCAGAAATGCTTTAATTAAATATTTTTTCTCTCCAGGTATTTAATTAATTTCCCTCTATTGTTGATGGTAAACGCTAAACGATAAATTTGAAAAATTCTCAAACTATAAAATGCATCATTCCTCAATAATTTATTAGGAAGTGACACATGCGATACTTTTAAAGCAGAAATAACAAGATTGGATTATAGAATGGTCACTTCATTTTTTATTGCACTTGGTTCCCTGTTTTAAGAAGATCCGAGTTCGACAATTATCATTTCTAAGGTAAACCTGGTCTCGTCCGTAAATATTGCAGACCTCGACTGTTCTGAGACGTGTTCTGTAACCTAACATAATCGGGTACATCTTTGCAGTGGGCACATGCATTCCTTGATTATGAAGACGTCTTTGCATTGTAGTGTGGAAGATATTTTCCTCCCTGTTGCTGAAAAATGATCAGAAACGCGGTGATGAACACTATCCTCTGTCTTCGGACTGAAAAGAGCAAATGAAGATAAAATTCTTGGTTCATGCAATTTTATTTCAAAACACTTTTGTTTCCTTCGATATCTTTTTACTTCCTCTTATATGAAGTATGCATAAAGTGCTGTACTTGTCGACAAAAATCCATCTCGAAATTTGAATGAATTACTTAGTTTTAAACATTTTCATGTCCGAAGAATCTTTTTCTATAATAATATCTGTTCCTGTGTATGTGGGCAAATTAATTGAAATACTCAATGGATGAAATTTAGCATGTCACGTATAAGAAAATATGGAACAAAAAGATATTGAAAGAGTCACGATCTTCATCAAAGAAGATACTCAGTGTTTTTTTTAATCGTACAGAAAGGATCTGAAAACATAATCGCCCTCCTTTGTTCCAATATTCCTAAAAATTCCAAAATATCATCTTAGAAAATCTCGTAGCCCGGTTTTACAGTTTTACAAATGCTAAGATTTTTCTTCAGTACCATGGGAATTAATAAAATGAAGACAGGGTATTTATTTACAAAAGACTTTTTACTTCCATGTGATAAAAAGTTCCTGACTAGGAGTTTCTTTGTTAAATTATTATTTTTGTTGTTGTGTTAAAGATGTTATTGATTCAACCCCTCCAAAAGACTACAAAGTTATCTACTAAGAAAATAAAGGAAAGAAAATGTTTTTGAACATAAATTATTAAATAGATTTATGTTTCCTCCCCCTTCCTTCCAATTTTTTAAAATTACAGTTCTGGGTTTTTAATAATATTCAATAGAATTCTCCAGATTTGAAGACATTTTGTTTCTCTCTTTAAATATTTGATGTTATTGATAATTTTATTGAAAAGCATTAACGATTACAATAATCAGAACAAATATCTTATGTAAGATTATGAGGTGCCTTACTTGTTTAAATTATAAATTTAATTGTCATCGTAAACTGTGTAATTTTTATTGTCATTTTGCTTACTTTTTAATATAAATTTTAGGGTATTTCTTACATTTGAGCTATTTTGTAAAATATCCGACCGCTAGATCGCAGTTTAACATCGATGTTTAAAAAGAGAGTTAAACGGAATCATTCGCCGAGAGAACGCGAACGTTGTTTGATGATGCTAAAAACGAACGCTTTTCGCATCATTTGAAATATTAAATTTTTATTTTGAAAGAAGTTGTAAATAAATATGTGTTAGCTGCTTTGGAATTTAGTCCGATGAGTTTCGGAATTCGATACACATATCACTTATGAAATCCCAACTTTTTCAAATATATGCTTGTCTGAAACTACGACAGTTCGTAAAGCTTTCTGTCTCAAAATAAATTTATATTGAAAATATAATGTATTGTTATGAGAAAAAGTACAACTACAACGAACTAGAATGACACATTTAGATTTAATATTGTCATATATTGGAATGCAAGAAATGTGTTTATTTTAAATTCTTGAGTTCATTTATAGCATGGAAACAAAAAATCTTAACTTTCTTTTTAATCTACCACTTTTTTAAAGGGAAATCAATAATTTTTTCATTTTTTCTCAGTTTGATTTTATTTTCTTAAAAACTTATTTGAGTTTAAAGAGCATATATTTATTTTACCATTACGATGCTATAAAAACCATACAAAAGAATTTATTCACGAAGCAAAACACTCGCATGACAAAAGTAACTCGCATGTCAACTAGGAGGTAATTACACATTGATTTACACCAATCTGAGATGTAACATTCCTTTTCCTACTGATGGGTGCGGAGTGGATTCTAAAGTTATAAAGAAGTGGTGAACGTTATGCGTATTATGCAAGCATTAATTGACTCCAGTCTCTGTTGTTACAAGCACAAAGTTTGACTTTAACTTCTTTTTTTCGGTAGGACATCAGAAATTCAAGCTTCTTACCAAAGATTAATTAATCTTCAGTAATTATTAAAGAAAACGATTCAAATTTCTATGCCCACTTTTTTGTTGCGATTATTCATGTACTAGCTGAAACCTGTGACTTCGTTCGCGTAGTATAAGTATTGGATATATTTATAAATAAATAATTTATAAGCAAAATCCTTTTATCGTCTCAAACGTTTAATTAAAATGAAAACATCAAGTAAACCGAACGATTTTTAAAAACCGCCGAAAGCTAATTTTCCCGGTAAGTTATTAATATTTTTTTAAGAATGAAATGAAATTTAATTAAACATTTTGGTTTTTCAGTCTGATTTATATGGATAATCACTCGACAGAATTCCAACACAAAATTATATGCGCCTTTATTTTTATTCGATTCCTACTATTAGTTCACACTCTCACTCTATATATTTATTTATATATCTTGTTCAAATTTTCAATCGTTAATAAAATACTTTTTATTCATCCACTCAAGTTCAAATACATTTTTTTTAAACTTGCAGTGGATACACTTGATGTTAATACAGTTTTTTCAAATATTAATTCATTAATTAAATTTAATTAATTAATTTTATTTATTAGAGCCTCGCACAGGCTACGATCATAGTGTAGGAATCAGAAATGCGGAACGGACTCGGTAGCGTAACGGTAGCGCGTCTGACTCCAGATCAGAAGGCTGCGTGTTCAAATCACGTCCGGGTCAAGAGATTTATTCCAGGCATATCATTTTTGCACTTAATTTATATTCTGAAAAATATCTCTTGTTGGCAATTGCATCCAAATATGTTTAGTTCCCCGTTTGAATGGCTAAACTTGGGTCTATTTTTTTCTTCAATTCCTACTATTAGTTCACACTCTCCCTATATATATTTATATATCTTGTACAAATTTTCAATCGTTAATAAAATACTTTTTATTCATCCACTCAAGTTCAAATACCTTTTTTAAAACTTGTAGTGGATGACACTTGATGTTAATACAGTTTTTTCAAATATTAATTCATTAATTAAATTTAATTAATTAATTTTAGTTTTATATGGGAGAAAAAAATTTCTAAAATAAAATTTTTCTGTGTTGACCTAAATAGGAATTGACTTTAAATTTTTTTTTATATTACTTGTTTTAGATGAGAAAATACATTGCACGAAATATTTCTTAGGATCTCGGAATTTTTGAAAATTATCCCAAAGGATTTTTTGAAACAGCAGGAAGCTAATTCTTTCAAAAGTTATTAAAAATTTCTTAAAAATGTTTGCTTAATTGATTTGGTTTAATCCTTAAATTACAACAACGTGTCTGACACGTGCATCAAATTACAGAATTTTTGCTATTTAAATCCTCAATTAAGTCCACGTAACAGTTAATTTCAAATACAAAAGGCACTTGGACACTCTTAAATGTGTTAAGTATCCTTTACCATCTTAAATGCATTGAAATAATTAAAAATATCATCATAATTAGGCGATTAAATAAAATCATAATTTTAACTAAATCATTTTAATCTAAAGAATTATACAAAATTAATCATTAAGAATGAAACAAAAAACATTTAAATCTTCATCCAACCGTTGAAATTAGAATGTATTCATAAAAGAATAGAAAGAAAAGAAGAAATTCGTGAGAACAATTTCGGCGATGTTGTTGTTCCATGTTCGCATGTTTTTAGAAAGACAGACCAGGAATCCAGATTAAACTATTACTGTAACGAACTGATAGAGCACTATCAAAAGAGATCACGAACGACATTTAATTTTATATGTTGAATCTTGTAAATCTAGCTTTTTATTTTGTTACTGTAAGAATATCGTCTGAGATGTGAGAATATGAGTTTGTGTCTTTCTATTTCGAGCGACACCTTCAAAATTAGAATTTGCTTAATTGTTTTTTCTGTGAACTATGTACATCATATATGATGTTTATATTAATAGTTAAAATTGAGTTTTCTTTCTTGAGTAGGAATTCCTGTTCTGGAGTTGAGTTTGAGTTTTTGCATCGGAATTCTAACAACTACTAAGTCCGTTTTTTGTGTTTTTTTAAGTTTCAGATATTTTTTTTTGATAATACAAATATATACAAAGACAGCACACCTATTTATAAATAATTTACAAAAGATTTATCAAATTACATCCCAAAATATCGAGAGGAATATGTTTCAAAACTCAACTCGCCATCCTCAGTTTTCAGTTCATATTGTTTCTTTTCTTTTAATCGATGAAGAAGCTCTTCTGTGCATGCTCCAAAAAAGCTGCAGATGATAACAATAAAAATATTGTTGGAAATTGTATTTGAAAACATTTTCAAAAATTAATTAAAAATTAAACAGAATATTGCATGGAAATGCAATTGGTATCATTGAAAAGCTAATTTTTTTTATCTTTAAGATGATGTAAAAATGGATTTGTGCGATAATAGGATCCAAAATTTTTAATCAATTAATATTCTAATTAAAATTTCGAGAACTCCTTTCTTAGTGTGAACCTACTACCCAAGAAAAAACCGCCTGCCAAATTTCCTTGGTTTGAGAGATTCGGTGATGAATCAGCGAGTCCCTTTCTCTTTTATATATATATATAGATTAAATGAAGTGTCGAATCAGAAGGCTTCATCAGAATTTGAGATTATCTATAAGATATCTCGAATTTCAAGAGCTATTAACTCTTATTCAGTGATGATTATTTCCTATATTTTATCAAGGGCTGCATTTGTTTTGGTGTATATCGAAGATGACTGCGTCTTTATGAAATATTCGTTGCTTATACAATAAGAAATTCGCGTTATTCACGTAGACTGTAATGAAATCAATTGACATCACATCAGAGACACTTGACAAGCGTAACTGCGCATGTCATCTAATATCAGACAGCATTTAATAAATCGATTCATACTCACAGACAAGCGTGAAATATGTCACAACGCTTATTTAATTTGGGAATACATTACCATCGTGTACGATAGAAAAGGACTTGGCATAACAGCATAGTTTAATAAATCGTCGTTTAGCAAGCAACACCACATATCTCATTTTTTTGAAATTTCAAAGAGGAAGAAAAACTGATTTTTTCGCCAATTACAAATATTTCTCAAATTTTTAAGTTCTGATGCATGAACCGCATGCATCACACTTCTGAAGATGAGACCACATGTTCTAACTAGATGAGAAATAAATTAAAAATATTCGTTAATTGTTGCGCAAAAATTAAATTTTTTCTTCCTCTTTGAAATTTCAAAAGGTTGAGATAGGTGTTGTTGCTTGTTGAGCGACGAAATGTTCCTTGGCATGTTAGATAATATGTGCATACACATTTATCGTATGTCTTTGACATCAAATTAATTGATTCCATTATTTCAAGAACTCGCAGATTGAAATTATTTGAATTTATTGAAATTATTTTCAAATAATTACATTCGAAACAGATATAAATGGTGTTTACAATGCAGATACTTATAGAAAATGTGTTCACATGTAATACCAAGAGCTTTATTTTTCTTGCAATGAATTTGGCCTAATTCTATATAACAAAAGAAATTCCAATGAATATGTATTAGAATATTGCCCAAAACATTCACTAATTATTGATAATTCTCAAACACTAAGCTGAGACCTTTCCTTGTGCCTTTAAGAATATTTATTCCATAAAATATAAATATGAAAACACGGCTTACGATTTTCGTATTATTCTAAATTTATATTGCATGCTTCTAATTTGCATTTACTTAGCATTTTATTGCTTAATTCTTTCTTTTATAACTTATTATTTTAATATTATTTTTTATAATTATTTAGAACGTGCGATTTTAACTTTATGTATTTTTAAATTTTCTAATAACAAAGCTATAAAGTTAAGATTTTAAAAAGGTATTATTATTTGCATCTCAATTATGCTCAAGATGTATTTTTTTACTAAAACAACTTATTTTTTTGAAAAACGCCAACCCATGTACGCTCAATGCTCCCCAAAAGATGTAAATATTTTTTAAACTCTGTAATTACTTGTTCAAAAGAAGGTTTTAATTCAAACAACTATTACTTAAGCTTCAACTTCTCATAAAGCATTTTTCTAGTTTCATTTAACACACATTACTTATAAAGAAAAACGCCTATAAGGAACAAACAAGTTATAGCTGTGCAAATAAGTGGAAAAAGTTGCGAGAAAAAAAATCCCCCATCTTTTCGGCTCATAAAGAAAGTCGTGAGGCCACGAATGCTTTCGGAATTGCTTCTAGACGATTTTTTATCGTATTCAAAAGAAGGCTTAACACCGCTTTGAGTTATTTTTGAGTAAATTGGAAAATATTCTGAAAAGGGTGTATAAGCGAAAGGAATCATGTTCTACTCAAAAGAAATGAATTCGTGCCCAGACGTGATTTTTCATGTTTTTCAAATTCTTTCTTGTCACTTTGAATCATCTTCAAGCTATAAAAATGTAAAGAATGAACGAACTCAGCTCGTATTTTTAAATATTGTTGCTTTTGCAATAGGAAGTAGCGATGAGAAAATAAAGTACCTTGATAGTGAAATACAAAATTCTGCTTAAAATTAGCAAAGTATTTCATATTCAGAAAATTCTATAATTCTCTTTTGAAGAAAGTTAACTTTCGAAATTTGAAGTTATTTAAAGTTGGATCTCAAATTGTTATTTGCATTTTTCTTCCTGTGTTTGAATGCACAATCATTCTTTTAAGTATAATTTTGATAAAACACCCTGTAGCGTAAAATAAAACGTACTCATGCAATCATTCTTCTAAATTAAAATACAGTACAACCCCGTTAACCGAACTACAGAGGGGAAAACTGTTACGGATAACAATTTTTTCTGTTAAGCCACGAACATCTTTTTACTACTTTGTATCTAATTACAGTATGTAATTCTGAAATGTTTGGAGTTAAAAACAACTTCAAAACTCTCTTTGTAGCCTGCACTTATGTTCTTTATTATAGTTTATTCTCCGTCGGGAGCAATATTCGTACTGTACTTAATATTGTTAATACCCATTGATTTTAATTTTAGTACATGATTTTTGGATTTCCGATTTCAGAAGCATTTCGGATAACCCTGGTTTCGGTTAACCGGAGTTCAGCTAACCGCGGTTTTACTGTATTCTACTTTTTGTTTTTTGCCGGTCAACGCATATTTTTCTTTATATTAATTTGAAACAGTATGAAACTTTCATTACGATTGCAGCAGTAAAACTTTGTGCAGAAGAACAAGAATAAGCGTGGCAAAATTGCCACTTAAAACTTGTTCACGTGATCTGCCAAATACCTTAAAAAATACCTTATACTATATAATACAAATAGAAGTTCTGAATTGTACAGCTTATACTAAGATGTTATGTACAAAAATGATAAATCCGAAAAATCCGATGATTTTCCGAAAAAGATATAAAATTGAAGTTTTTAAAAATATGGCAATAAAGTAAATAATTAAAAATACCTTGCAAATACATAATATAAAACAAAAAAAGCATGTATCCATCCTCAAGAACTCCTCGGTAACGACAGAGAATTTGTAGCACACCGCTCAGGGGATGCTTTCTAGATCAACTATATTGCCAACTTTCTAAAATAATTATCTCTAAAGATATCTAGTTAATTAAGGGATTATGACAAATTTTTAAGCGAAAATCATTATTTAAGTCAACTTAAGATAGAGATGCAAATATTTGTGATTCAAGTGCATTTCCACCTAGGCAGTGCAAGCTGTGACAGAGTATAATAAGGCAAGAATCAATATTTCCGGTGTGTTTCCGGCGAGGCAAAGATGCATCAACATGGTTCATTGTCGTCTAGGATCAACAAGAGACTAAAGATATTGTATATAGCAAAGACGTGAATGAGAATCTTTCATTAACGGTATTAATAAAATTAATTATAATAAATAAAGGATGATTTCAATATCAACCTCGGGTAAAGCCGTATTATAAAGCTAGTTATAAAAAAATGCAGTGTGTAGCTGAGACGCGAGAGGTGTTTTTAAAGTAATTAATTTCATTATCAAATTTTCTTTAAACAATTTTACTAATTAGAACGAAAGTTTAAAATAGGTTCTTTAAAAAATGTGCTTTCAATATCTTCAAACAAGTCACAATTAACATCTTGGGGCAATTTTCCTTATTTTAAAACTGCAACTATATTACAAATTTATAATCCTAATTTCAATAAATTAAAGGTGGTAAGTTTGTAATGGCGCTACTGAATCGGCATTCACACAGCCTACTATAACATTATTGAATCGTACACTTAATATTTTACCATTTTAAATTTATTACTTCTAATAGCAAGGGGTTTCCATCATTACAGCAAACATTTAAAACTTTATCATGATTATACAGGGTGCCCACTTAAATAAGGGCCACCCCTTCTTAACTTCAGAACGACGGAAACTATAGTCATGAAAGAAGTGTCTAGATGCTATGCGATAAGACCTCTTACAGTCGCATCTGGTGGCAAACTCGGGTGTTAGCGTTCCTATCTCGAAAACGGTAAAAAATAATGGGAAAATGTCAATTACAAAGTTGTAGATCGTTATTGATTTAGTACAAAAGGCCGCCTTTTGCATATTAGGCTAAGAATAGAACGCTCAAAATGCACATTTTATTATTCTCGATTTCAAAACTGTGACGTCACAGAGCGGTTTACAAAGAGGAAAAAACAATTAGCTATCACAAGATACCTTAATTTTCGTTGTCCAAAGTGCTCTCCGTCATCTACAAAACAGCCTGTGGAAAAGTTCTATTCGCACAAGCTTCAAAAATGTAATAATTGATACTGTATTTAACTGCGATCCAAATGATGACATGTAGAATGGGATTCAACATCTTTTATTTGCCTGTCGACATGGAGATCATGTTGTACACATAAATCAATGATTCACGCTCTTATGCTCAGCAGATAATTATACATTAATCACTCCTAAATATATTATATTACCATAATGTGCCTCTCTTCGGTATGCAACAGAGTGCAAATGAGTTCTTTTACTTCAGCTCCCAAAAATGTCTCCTGAAAAATGTTTGACACCTCACAGTGGGAGCGTCGCTAGTAGAACTGACTTTCTCGCTTACAGCAAGCAGTCAACTTACAAGAAAGGTTAAAGGAGAGTCCTCCCCCATCCGGCCAGGCCATCACAGGGTTCAATGGACCAACCTCTCTTACTTTTGTGGGGAAGTTCGTAACACAGTCCTTGTTTGAATTTCGCTTTGTGAACCTTTTAGCATATAGTTAGGTGAGCTGGAACAAGCAGCAGTAATACGTCATCGAAAGTCCTGCAATGTTAGCGAAAAGGTCACATAAACCTGCTGTTTGAGTTATTCCCACAGGAAAAAGTATAGTGGGGTCATTTTTTTCCGAAAAATAACATTTTCTCCTTTTCTCCATGTCTTGTGACTTTACAATTTCGAAAAATGCTAACAAACAAATGTGCATTTTAAGCGTCCTATTCTTTGTATTAATGTGTACAAGGTGTCTTTTTGTACTAAATCGATAACGCTCTACAACTTTGTGATTGACATTTCCCCCTACTTTGTACCAGTTATGAGATAGGAACGCTAACTCCGGAGTTTGCCACCAGGTGGCGTTGTAAGGGGTCTCATCGCATAGCGCATAGATGTTTTACTTTCATGACTATAGTTGCCGTGGTTCTGAAGTTAAGAAGGGGTGGCCTTTACTTAAGTGCTCACCCTGTATTTTGGTGCATATTCTGCCTCGTAATTAATTATAGATAACTTATGAAATAGCTTATCATAATGAATGGGGTACGGAGTTAAAATTTATAATATATTTCAGAGCTTTACAAATTCGAACCAGATTTCATGAAATTTTATTCAACTTTAAAAATATTCTATATTATGTTAATAATTGAAAACTATATCATCCCTAATTACTTCCTACAAATTCGACGTTCAAATTATTGCCAGACTAGAAAAATTTAGGAACTTTACAATAATACAGCAAATATAATCGATATTCAATAAAGTTAACTCATTAGAAAAAGAATGAACATTTGAACATTTTAAATGTCATTTTCATTTCTATTAAACGAGTTCTCTACTAATGAATTTATTCATACCCTCCACTTTAAAATATATGATATATTCTGAAAATTTATTTTCACTTTCTTATAATTTAAATAACCTAAGTGACTCAAAATTAAACAAATATATGTTACTAAGTAAAAAGTGAGTCACCCTTAGAAAAAAAACAAAAGGTACATTTTTCAATTAGGAAATTTATGTTATTTTTTATTCATTTATTGTTTTATGCGTAACCAAATAAAAAGGTGCAAAGTATGTAAATCTTATATCCATATGCAGAGTGTCGCAAAAAAGCGGAGCAAACATTTATGTCCTTAAATATTGCACTAGAAATATACTTAATTAATTCGTTAGTTTCATCAAATAAGGTGGGAATTGGAAGGTAAGGTGGAATAATTCGTGTGAAAACGCTTTGGCTTCTATGGAAGTTGAAATAAAGAAGTTAAGAACATTAAATTCTTATACGTTCCCGTACAGTAAAACTTCCAATAAGTAAAATGCTCCTCTTATACTCTTCTAGATATAAATCAAGTTACAAGATTATATCTGCGAGAATTACAAAGATATGTTAATTTTTAAATTTAAAGGGGCTTCTCACAAATATATATGGAGATTTTTACAGCAGAAATGCAAGTTTATTCAGCATGGAAAAACTGCAGAATGCAAATATTTGTCTAAATCATCCAATCATCATGGATGGAAAAAAAATTTCAATGACACATATTGTTAGGTGTTTCAATTCGTACATTTAATTTCTCTCGCGTTTACTTTATAATTGATAAAATAAAAAAATCCTTAGTTTGCTAATAATCATACAGATTTAGAACAAAACTTCAACCCTGGCAAACTTTGTTTCTCCACAATTCTAATCTTCCTTTGTTATCAAGGTTTTTTGATGAAAAATTCATCCAAGTATCAAAATCAATCAAGAAATTGCAAATAAATCATTTAATGAAAATGCTAGTATGAATCATTATAAATATTAAATAAGTTACGCTGCTAATAGTTTTCCATATTCATATCTGTAAATGGAATAAAATAAAGAATGCTGAAAACAATAGAAAAAGTCGTTCACCTTTTATCAAGTTACAAATCACGATGTGCTGTCAAAATGCGACAAAAAATTTATTATCTTTCTTACCTAAAAAGTTCACTTTATAAGAAATACTATTTAACACACCAATACATGAGAAGAAACATCATTCAAAAGTCATCTTACTCATTTTTCTATTCTAAAAATTTCAATCATTTTCATCATTTCTTTCAGAAAGCCATTCTATCCCGAATGCTACAAATTACTGAAGCACGAGAGAGAAAGTCTTTGCCAGAGGGAACTCTGTCAAGAGCAGATGATTTTTAAATCATAAAGTGAAAAGGTTTGCTGTTAATTTGAAAAGTAATAAAAACTTCAAAAGACTGCTGAGGTAAGAAATACTAGAATCTTCTTACAAAATATCGAACAAGTGCATGAAAAAAGAGCACTTTCAATGCTCCAGTCAGGAGCACGTTATATTTGCTAGTTTATAATTAATTTTCCTCCCTAAAAGAAGCGCGTCTTAAACACCTCTTTTTTGAAGCCATTATTGGAATCTTTTCTCTCTACACTTGCCATTTAGTGTCAGCTCATGTAAATGAATGACAAACTTTTATGCATTTTCATTACTTCAGTTGTTTCTTGAACATCCCAGAAGCACTTTCCCCTATAGTGACTTCATTGCAGGGAAAAAGGGGAAATTTGAGGGGCCAAGATCGGGGTTGTAGGCCGATAGGTTGTTTCGTAAGGTCCTTCGTCATCCTGATCACAAGACTGCAAGTCACTTCCGAAGTAATGAAGAGGTGTGGCAGGCTGTGAAAAACTTCCTTCGATCGCTTGGCACCTATTTTTACTAGGATAGCTTCTTGAAATTGATTTCACGGTACGAAAATTGTATCAAGGTCGATGGTGAAGGTGTGAAAAAATAACAAAAGGTTTTTCTTTTGTTATGCAATTTTATATTTCTGTTTGTAATAAAACTTCCTTGTGAAAAAGCATGACGAAAGTTACTTTCGGAACGTCCCTCGTATTCTTTGTTTTCTTGCTATGCGAAAAATCATAATTTGGGCGTAACTTAAGGATTAGGAATTGACAAAACAATGCAAAATTTTATTTTATTTTTCTATTGAGTCTATTAAAAATTAAATGCATGAGAGAATTTTATAATTCATCAGCTAATTTCAAGATAATATAATATGCATCATGGAAGAGAGTTTAAATTTTTTAAAGTCAAATTACCATCGTGTCTACACTTTTTATTTATGACTAGCTGTTACCCGCGACTTCGTGCGCGAAAAATTTGAATTATTAAATTTTTTAAATTCACAAATGTAAATGTTTCGTTACATGTTGAAAGGGGAAATTAAAAGTTTTGACGATTGATAATACATAATTGGACGACTAACAGGAGTGTCTGCTGATATAGTTAGGTAATTTGTTTATCTATGCTAACACACTTTTGTATACGACGTTTTTTGCACGGATATAGAGGTTTTATGGTCTGGACACATGTGAACACGCCACATATAGTTGCCCATGGGGAAAATATGGTTTTTCCAAATGTACGCCTTGACCTTTTTGGCCCTGAGCCTGCCAAATGCTAATTTTAAAGGGAATTTTTACCTTTTGAACTTGGATGGTAAATCTTTCGGTATTATCGGAATGCGTTAAATTAAAACACTCTCTCGTTTTTAAACACTCTCGCGACGTTTGGACCTAGGTGTGCAATTTGTAACCGCGCGCAGTCTCGGTACATCGAGGTTATGTATCGATAGTACTGGCACACCGACTTTTAATCTCAGCTTGTCGGAAGGTACCCCTGACAATTCTAAGGAGTTGAAGAACTTGTTATCTGTTATATGAAGAAGTTGATGTTACTTGTTATTGCCCATTAGCGCATCTACAGGTAGATATTCTGTAATACCTCCCTCCATTTGTGACATATTTTTATTTCATTTATCTGACCTAAACTTTCATTAATGAGTGCCGAAGTTACCAATTCAAAAATCATTCTCTATTCCTCATATATTTTCCGTTACTGTAAATTACATCATTGTACTCAGTGGTATCATCAGGCCCTTATAATCTGTGGAATATACCATCCATCATGCTATATGTCATCCACTTCTACCATTAAAAAGAATACATAAAACAAATTACTATATCGTCGCATATTTTTCTTTAGTTATAATTAACATTAGTTTCTAAATATTAATCCAAAAACTCTTGCATCTATATCATATCTATCAATAGATTTCTGTCCCGGCGTCAATTTGTCTATAGCTTCTTGAATAAAATCTGATATGGAAAAGATACAAATATAAATAACTAAAATTAAATAGACTGCAAACTCGAAAAATGAAAATCAAGCGTCGAGTTCAGTAATTTAAGTTATTATTCCATAAATAAATTATTTGTTTATTTTCTCAGAAAGATCACATAATAGCGACTTTCTTTACGATCACATGATGTTTGACATTAAAAATAAGTTATTCCACGTGTAGTTTGGCCGTGAGAGTGTAACAAACAGACAGACACACTTTCTCATTTAATATATTATTAAGGATTTATTATTTGTTAGGAAACGCAGGTAAAAATGACAGGTGATATGAACTGCAGTGATTTTTTAATCTAATTAAATAAGCTTTAGAATTCTTTAAGAACCAATGAAAACATTGCCAAACGATATTTGAAAAAAAAAATAAACAGAATAAATAATGGCAAAGTAATTACACCGTTGCCTAGCAACTCATCAGTATCAACTCTAGTATCATTAGATTTGATTTATTTTAAAATCGTCTGCGTGTCAACTTTTTATTAAATTTTGAAAAATTAATAAAAATTGAAGTAAAAATGTCACAGATATAAAATTGATATCATTAAAAAGGTAAAATTTTGAACTTTAGGATGGTATAAAAATATTTTTTGGTGGATAATTTGCTCCTAACTTACAGAGGAAAAACTGTTTCGGTTATTTTTTAATTAACTGACTCTTTAATTAACTTTTGAGCTTTAAAAAGTTGACAGTAATCTTCCCCTTGTCTTAATTAATAAGTGTGCAAAGTTTGGTTAAAATCAGCGCAGTTGTTTAGGAGGAGTTGTGGAACATAGATACATACAAACATATATACAAACATATATACAAACATACATACAAACATACATACCCACAATGACTTTTATTTATGTTAAGATTTCAACAAAAGATATTACAAAGGCATTTGATGAGACTCGTTAATCTAATTTTACCCATGAATACTGAGTTATTTTCAAAGGTTGTGGTGGGATTGAATATGTGTATTTAATGCACCCTGTTGATGAAACAGTGGTTGCCTAAACTTCATAATGTATTTATATTGCATACAGAGAGAAAGACCTAGATACTTGAGTGTGAATCATAAAATTTAATGATGGATGTGAAGTTTAGGATAGATTTCGAAAAAATGAAAGATAGAATGCGACTATAGCAATGACCGGTTCTCAAGTATCGTTGCTAGTTCATAGAAACCTTTGTTTCGTTTCTGAAAAGAGTTCAAGATAGACTGGTTTTCTTACTCTACTTCTTGATATTTGGTCCGTCGGTCGATTTGCTGATGGTCTGCAGTTCCACAAGGGTTAAACTGCGTCAAACAATTGGTTAAAGGCACACTAAAAGATTATTTAAAAATCACAATAAGTAATGTGAGCTCATAAAAAAGTTAGATATAGAACCCGACTGTTGATGCCAATTCAATTAGAGGCAGTTAAAACAGTAAATGGCATGCGAGTAAAAACCAATACAGGTTTTAAAAAACACATGGGGCAGAAAACTAGGAGAAGAACGTTTGCCAAAGTGACAAAAAGAGTCTGAACATAAGTATTTTCAGACAGAGAGAGGACAGTCTTCAAAAAGACAGATATACTGCAATCAACTACTCAACAAAGAGGACAAATTTTGCTGTGTAAAAATGAATGTGTCTTCATTTTGAATGGCTTATTCACAACCGACTGACAGTAGTGACAATCACACCTCTTTAGCACGTCTTTCGAAAAACCGTTCAAACACAACGTTGGAGAATTTCGTGCCATCGAATAGTGGTACAGAATACACTATATGATCAAAAGTATCCGAAAATTTCGGATTTTCACATTTTTTAGAATTTCTCAGGAAAGACTAGGCCAACTGCCCTTAAACATCGACCATGTAAAGAATAGACTCTAACTCACATTTTACAGTTAAGATTCGGCCGCATTTAGGGGACCGCCCACAAATTGATGAAGAAAAAAAAATCTGGGCTCACCCAGTTCCACAGAATGCTGATAATGATTTACAAATTTCATCAATGGTTCTGCATAATATTCACATTGATTACATGCATTTTTTAAAAAAATAGCTAGAATATTCAAGAAGAAATAAAGGTTGCAAGGTAAATAAGCAAAAGGTTTTTTTGCCTATAACATGCAGAGTTTTCAACGAAATAATACGAATGTAACAGAGTACTTGACAATGTATTAGAGAAGTATTCCATTAAAATTTGAAGTAAATATGGGTATTTGTAGTTAATATTTTTTTACTGCGCATGTACGAGACGTAGCGTGATTTTGCTTTCATAATTTCAAAGCCAGATGTGTACAGCCACATATTTTAAAATTTCAGTTGAATACCAATAAGATTTTGAAAGGTATCGCCATTGCTGTTGCAGAATTTCTGCTTCCCTCTAAGAGAAACAAAATGTTGAGCGTTTTTTCACAAATTCATATTTTTAAACTTGAATCTTCGGAATCTTCTTTATGATTATCCCTGGCTGTTCAGCATATATTTATGAAATTCCATAAAATTATTTGAAAATTCCAGTTTAAGAAACAGCATTTTGTGGAAAAACCCTCATCACTTTGTTTGTCTTAGAGAGAAACTGAAATTCAGCTCATTGTAATGTCGATAGCTTTCTAAATCTTAATAGTATTTGACTGGAATTTTTAAATAAGTTTCTCTATATACCGTTTCTATACGTTGAGTCTGCATGTGCGTGAGGTAGTGAGTAGAAAAATTACGCTACGTCTCGCGCATGCGCAGTAAAAAATTATTTGCTACAAATACTCATATTTCCTTTAATATTTATGGTATTTACTTCAAATTTTAATGGAATACTTCTCTAACAAATTGTCCAGTACTCTGTTACTTTCGTATTATTTGATGGAAAATTATACATAATATAAGCAAAAAACATGGCGGAAAATTTCGAATTTTTTAAGAAACATTTATATCTTCCAGAATAATCTAGCTATTTTCTTGAAAATGCATGTAATCAATGTTAGTATTAAGCAGAACCATTGATGAAATTTGTAAATCATTATCAGCATTCTCTGAAATGGGGAGAGCCCAGATTTTTTTCCTCTTCAAAAATTTGTGGGAGGTCCCCTTAATGTCCTCCTGGCTGAATCTTCACTGCAAAATGGGAGTTAGAGTCTATTCTATACATGGTCGAAGTTCAAGGCCTGTTGGCCTAGCCTTTCTGAGAAATTTTAAAAAAGTGTGAAAGTGTCCGGATACTTTTGATCACATAGTGTACAATGAACTACTTAATTTGCGGTAGACTATAATGGTATAAATTTACTTTTTGATGTTATAGATTTACTTTTTGATAAGAATTCATAACACTTTTAGAATAAAAGTATTCTTATTATGTCAGAAAAAATTAATAAATTTTTAAATATTTTAAAATTTTAAAAAGTTCAACTATTTAGCATGCAGGGCATGATTTACTGGTACCACATAACCATAAAGCCAGGATAGCTGTTAAAATGGGAACTTTCGCATGGTGACAGGCTTTCATGGTTTTTGTAGCATAGGTTAAAAGCATAAAACTGTCTTTCATACCCATCTATGAAAGGGATATTTTTAAAAAATTTAAAGTATTTCAAAATGGAGATTAAATATTAACATCCATTAATTTTACTGTTTCTGTATCTGTTAAATAAGAAATACTAATTTGATATTTTCATCAAAAATATTTCCATTTCATTATCTCAAAGAATTCCAATCAAATAGTTTAACCCTGCATAGATTTAGCATTTTTAAATCAAACATTCCACACGTGCAGTGCATAATCAATAATTTTGTTATAACAGAAGAATTCAAACACTTATTATTTTTCGGAAGAACATTTGAAATATTCTGTATTTATGTATTCAATGAGTAGAAAGACAATATTCAACAAAATTTCTAAAGATTTCATATATATAAATATCAAAAACAAATTTTTTGTAAAATACAAAAATTAAAATTAAACTGTTACACAAATACAAGAAAAATTATATTAAAGAGAGAAAGCCTTTATACCGTTTTATCTCGTGCGGCTTTCAGTGGCTCTTCCATCGAAGGTAAGCCCTCTTTTTCCACGTGCAGCTCCGGTTGCTCTTTTGCGGATTCCAAAGTTGGTAAGCTTTTCTTTATATTTTGTGAATATTTCTGTGTTTCATTTTGTTTTTTAATCTAGATTTTGTGTATTCGGATTTTTGGCTTTCGATTTTTTTGAAATCGACTTCATTTTGTATTTCTTTTAATCCAGAATTTTTAAAAGGTTGGAGCTTTTCGGGGAGGATAACGACAAATTTTTTACGATTTTTTGTATGCCGTTAAGCAGAAAAAAGAACTATTTAATATCATAGGCGGGCTTCTCTTCCTGATGAGCGGCTTGGCATGATATTTTCAATTTATTGGGTTTTTGTCTTCCATTTTTTGTCCTTTTGTTTCTTGTTTGCTTTTGCCATATTGTCTTTTGTTTCTTGTATGTTTTGATATATATATAATACAAATATTTGCATGTCTCGTTTGCATCCGACTTAAAGATTCTCTTAAGCTCTTTTGGATTTTTTCGTGATGACTTAATGAAGGCGCTGCACTTTCTATATAAATTATTTGCTCCAATTATTAACTCAAAGAAGAAATAATTTTTGTTGATTTTAGCGTCTAGATAGTTTAAAGTGTGATGCAATTGTCTTTTTCTTTCCTTTTTTATTTCAAAAACGATAACTGTTTCTTCAAACTTTCGTTTATTTAAGAAAGAAAGTCTGTGCATAAAATTTATTATTTTGGTTTTCATTCATAATGTTAAAATTGCCTATAATATTCGTAAACTTTTAAAGATTTCTTCATAACTAAGAATCTCAAGATTTTCCTCGGAGATAATAATTATATCCATAAAATACAAAATAAATAATAAATTTTTTATAATAAAATATTATAATTAAATAATAATGACATCATATAAAATATTATAATTTTGAAGCTTTCACCTGATGTAATATTTATGAATAAACTGTACAGTTTGAATTCAACTGACAATAATTTGAATATAATTCTTACGAAAGATATTCTTAGTTATTTTTAGAAACATTCGATTTCGCGTTCGTTTTTCTTCCAAAGCAAAAGCGAAATCACCTTTAATTGCTTTATACTTTGGCATAGTATTTCTGACATTAATATTAAGTAGTTTAGTTTAATTATATTAACGTCCCGTTTTGAAGCAACTCGAGGGCTATTTTGGGATAATATTGAGTAAAAACTAACAATAGAATAAATTCATAATCCCGTGATACACTTCAGTTTCGCCGGGCCGTTCTACTTCTGGAATCCATTGTCTGTCTTCAGGATAAAAAGGGCTTGACGTCACAGCACAGTGTCAGTCAATTTAAAGTTACGTACTGAATAAGTGGGCCTTAAACCCACCCAAGTAGGCTGGAACGGTATGAGTGTTCAGTTCAGTACTGAATGGAAAGCGCAATTACGTTTGTCACAAGAATTGACTCCTTTGCCCAAATCATCTTTAGGTTTCGTTTTCGGCCTATCCTATGTTAGCACATATGGATGCATTTGAAAAAGAATCATTTAATAGGAAGAGTATAACACAATAATAGTTTTTTTGTTTTGACTGCACATACAGTGTGTCACGAAGGATTTTCTAAAATAGGACTTTTTTGTCAGTCCAATTTTCTGACGTGCTCATGATTATGGAAGCTTATTAAAAACTAGTCCTTAAAATTTAATTAAGGAGCTTCTATATTTGATGTTATAGGGGGATATTGATACGCGGAGACATTGATACAGTTCCTTAATTTTGATGATTGGAATGGCTCAAGATGTTCATATTCCCTCATATATATGCCACGTTAAATCAAAAGTTAATTTACAAATGAATCAAACCGCTAATCTTCTAGCCGAAGTAAATTTTATTCTAAGTACATGTTGTGTGATTTCTTTCACTAATTACGTTTCCCTGCCAGGGAATCTATTCCAAAGATAAGAAAAAAACAATTATTTTTCTGAACTATATTACGTTTTGAGGTTTTTTCAGCGTTGTTTCTTCGTGACCACTTGTTTTAAGAGCAAAAGTCTCTTAGGGCAGATTTATACAATTGACTCCGGGGCACATTGATACGCATCTTCTGTGTGTATCAATGCTCCTTAATAGCAACTACTTTGTAAAATTGTCTTCAGAAATGTAAAAAACGTAAAAATGAACTATCTAAGAGAAACACGCAATTAAGCATGTGTTTAAACTTTGAAAACTGTTTGAATTTCATTGCAAAAATAAAAAGAATCAGTGCAAATTAAGTTTAAAATATTTTTTACGAATTTATAAAAATTGGACAGAGAAATTGTACGTAAATTTAAATAATATCATCAAAAAGATAATTTTTGCGTTTTTAGATGGTGTGAAATTTGTTTTTGTGCTAATTTCTTTTCGTAAGTCATCAAGGAAGAACACGGACATTTCCCTTAATTTTTAATTCATTAAAATTTCAAAATACGGCTTCGAGGTACATATTCTCTCCCTCCAAAGTATATTTACACACACAGACACACATTCTCCAGTATTGTTGTATAGAGTTTTCTTGGATTGGGAATTTATCAAAATTAATTAAGCTCTGATATAGTTATTGTATTCTGGTTAAAATTTTTTTAACTATTAATGGTATTCAAATGCTTTAAAAAAACGAAATTAAAGGCGAAAATAAATATAAGATAAAGTCTTTTTCTTTCCTCAACTTCAAGCTGGAGGTCGTCTGGAGTGGGTCATTCACCCTTCCACAGTGAGTGTTGTCCCCCCCCGGACAAAGCAGAAAAGGGAAGGCTTGCTATCTGCGTAGAGGGACCCCCTTGGGATCTGTTTTCTGGAATGTGTTTATCGTTGGATATAAGGGTTGCAATATTAATTGCAACACACAACACGTAGATTGGCAAAAATTTTGGTTTTTGAGCCGCCAAAGAGGGGGGTGTTTTTAAAAAATAGGAACTTGGGGCAGACAGAGCGTTTTTGGCATTAAAGGAAGGAGGATGCCGTAAAACGCTGTAGGGGTTTTCTCTTCGGCATTTGCCGACATCGAAGAATCGGGAATGAGTAAAAACAGTGACTTGCGTGTGTGTGCCAGCCTTTAAGGATTTTCGGAAGGCGTTTTTTTCTTTGACAACCTAGGTGATGGGAAGATTGGCCTTTGGAGGAGTTTTCGCCTGACGGAGCCCTTGACCGTATAAGCTGTTAGGATGCGTGAGACGGAAAGAGGACATAAATCTTAAGCTGAGGTGGGTTTTTTTTTGGATGCCGACGTCCGGCCTCGATATTCTGATGTCGGCCTCAGATCCATTGCACCGGAATGCTTATCTACAATTCAAGAGGGCCGTTGTCTTCCCCGTTGGATACCCCTTTGAACCGTTAAGATGTCAGATCCTTGTGATTCCTCGTCGTGCCGCTGTGGGTTGGCCGAAAGTGTTCCAATAGCATATAAATTTCCATACCTAGGACATAATTGGGACCAAAATCCGGGACTGACTGCAGCTTCGGGCAACCAAATCTACTCAGTTAAGTTTTTATTTTTTGTATTAATTTTACTTAATTGTAATGAAATAGGGACTACACACCGATTATAATTTGAGGGATGTCAGTTGATTACCAAAATTATAATTATGTAAAATGAGATCATGAAATATGATGTTGCAGTGTCGAAATTTTAATCTAATACATCATCATTAATATACATATACTTTTATTTGTCCAACTTTTATTGAAGATATGTTGTTATGGAAAATTTTGAAAGAATTGCTTGTCTGAAGTAAATAATAGTCTGTGTAAATTGCATGTATTGCTAATTGATATTAAATCAAGTAGGATTCAAGAATGTGCTTGAAGGAAGATAATAATATTCGATTAATATATAGAGTTAAATTTATACATGTGGATTTGACTTGGTGATATAATTGAAATTAATTGGTTCTTATTGCAGTTAAATCGAAAGTTTAAATGATTTGCAATGATTTTCTATACCATCTTAATTCATTGAAGATATAACCGTTAATAGAGCAGAACATATTGATAATGTAAATCTTGAGAAATTGAAATACATGTGACATGAATTTAATAGGGGATTAATTTAATGATGACTGATGTGTGTAAAAAAACTTCTTAAAATATCTTTACCTTATAATGAGATAATTGAGATGTGAAAACAACATTTATATATATATATATATATTAAATTACTTTTGAAAAGTCTGATTACTTTTTGTTACATGACATGTATGTTCTAAGTAGTTAAATATAAAAAAAAAGGTTTATTGATAGGCATAAAATCTAGTAATGAAATTTTTTAAGGATAGGATAAATAATAATAAATTAAGATTATTGGTTGGTGGCCACTATTTAAAAATTTCTTTTATATGAGCTTGATATTGAGATAAAAATAAATTGAATTAATGCTGAGGATGCAGTAGAGTTAATTAAATTTTGAATGTGGATGAGGTGTTGAATTAATATTCGTTTCTCTTATATAATCTGGGTAGACCCTAAATGTATAATTATGCTTGTTGTGTTTTATTATAATTTTTTATTATTTTCATTATTTTATGTGTTTTTTTGTCATTGTGCATATGTAGTAATAATTCTGATTTTTATTCAATAAGATTAGGATATGTAATTTGTGTGGTAAAATGGTGGAGTTATTTTTTTATATAAATAAATGTCATTAGTTTGAGGTATTTTCTTCTCTGATTTATTTGCCACCCCTATGACAGTGATGGAGGTAACTATTTGGTGTAACCTGGGTTAACATATTAAAATATAACATCTAAAATTTTTATATATATAAAAACACAACGCAAACTAAAGATCTTTATGAATTGTTTTGGTGTTGAATTTGGTGATTATTTTAATGATTAATTAAGAACTGAAATTAAATTGAAGTTATACTAAATTGTGACTAAAAATGAATTAAGTATTTGTTTGATCAAATGCTATTATACTTGCCTTGCACATGTAAATTGATTTAAGATCTAAGATGCTATGAATCTAAAGGTAAGTAAATTGAGTAAATGGAGTATTGTTGTTTTGAGTTATCTGAATACTGAGAGTAAGAAGGTATAATTAGTAAAAAAATTCAAAAGTTTATAGTTTTATAGTATTTAAAAGTTCATAAATTTTAACTTCTAATACTAATAATATTATATAAAAAGACTAGTTAGATTAAATTAAAAATCTTTACGACAGTATTATTTGTATAGATAAATTATTTTCTGAGGCATTATTGTTTCAATTTTTCAGTCTCATTAAAAATGTTGAAATTTTATTAAAATAAAATTTTGCCAATAAATATTTTATTACTTCATTTATTACCAAAACTCGACTGAAATCCTATGTTAGATAACATATTAAAAAAGTATAGTGTATTAGTTCTAATTATTTCCGTCGGTAAAATCATTTTTTATCCTTCCAAAAAAATGTGTATCGATGTCCCCGTGTCCCCCTACATTTTTTCTTTTGCGGTTTTCAATTATCAGATTGCATTCAATTTTTTTCTGTTTTGTTGCTGTGTTTAACCTAACCCTATCCTCTTCTGTAAAGGTCATATCCATTTTTAAAATGAGGTTGAAACTGCTTATTTTAAACTGTGGGTGCGATGAATCAATGTTCTCCAGCAGTTATGCATGGGGAATAATTCATTTAAATTAAATCATATGAGATTAAACTGAATAAAAGCGAGGTGTCTTATATGATGGATAATGCTCTGTTTTTTAAAAAGTGCGATTCCAGTACGATTACTCCTCAAAAAAAAGCGTATTTTCATACAAATTATGCAGTATACGTAAAAAGTGATATGCATCAAAATATGATAAGCTAAATACTGAAGACACTGTTGTTTAAAATCATTGACTCAAGGTCGAAAACATCCTTTAAGTAGAAACTGCATCAAGAAATATCAAGACAGCCATTTTTTTGGATTTGTGTACTCGATGTCATTTACTTGAAAAATTAAGATAGCATGCCAATCATTGCTTGTATATAAGACTGCCGGAGTCGTCCTAAATAGGATAAAGACTGAAGGGTCTCCCTTCTCTAATTGTAATGGATTTCTAAGAATAGAATCAGCTTCTAAAAATGCCCAGCCGAGGAAGACATAGAGCTGTAAATGCAGCAGATGATCGATATTTATAACCACCAGCAAGGAGGCACAGAACCGCTACAGCACATACATCATATTGTTAAGAACATTTAAAGTCGCTTTCCAGAAATGTTAATCTTATGGTTGGGAAGAGGGTTATACAGGGGTATGTATGAGAATGCTGGGGTGATGGAGCCATCGACCCCCGAACTTGGCGACCATTTTGGCGACTTGGCAAAAACTTTTGCGACTTTGGCCACGAAATGTGGGATCTCAATAGTACTGGAATTTTCTTGATATCCCTATTAAGACAGAGATCCAGATTTATCCAGATGATTCCATGTGACGTCACGCCTGTCGGGGAGACTATAAATAGGCCGTGTACGGATCATAGAGCAGTGCAGTGTGTGCTGATCGACTGGGATCGCGTTTGGAAAACGAACGTCTTTGGAATCTATCTTTGGAGTTTTATCCGCTGTGCGAGGTAGTAACTGTTATTGAAGGTGCCGTTGCTGTTCTTATTAGGAAATTGTTGTCTGTTTGTGTTGCTAATTTGGGCAAGTGCTGTTTATCCTGTTACCTGCGCTTCGTGTTTTCCGGAATATTCGAGAATAATGTGTTATTCTCAGTTACCTGCTATTTGGACTTTTTTCACCTTACACACCACGGAACGATTTTTGTAACATTATTTTGTTCTGTAGCCGCCAATGGAAGGCTGGCATCAAAATGAAATGTGCTCCGGAGGCTTCATGAAGAAGAGTTGCATGCAAGTTGTCGAGCATTGAGTGCACGCCTCCTACTGCTACGAAATGAAATACTCCCATTTATTCAAAATGGTCCTTCACGATAATAATACACAGTGAAAGCATTTAGATGAATATTATATTGCTGGATTTGAATTTGATACATAACCAGTACTCCATCATGCCTGATTCGTTCTTATTAACACATTTGTTAATAAATTCCCTAACAGTCTATTCTTATTTGCCATGAACAGCTGTAAAATCAAAATAGGAATGACTGGATAGTGTTTTGCAGAACTACCTTTTTTATATTGAAATATAAGCTCTAAGTTACATTGCTATCACGCTGACAACAGATTCTTTTAACCTAATTTTGTAAGAAATAACTGAAATTCTCTTGCTATATTTCCCTCAATGTTCATGGAAATAGAAAACTAAAATTTTAATGCTTTTTTTCCTCAGGCTTGCAAATATAGTGCATGAGTTGAAACAGTATAACATGCTCTTCAATAATACCTAAATATTACCTACTATTTACTAGGAATATTTCAAGGGATTTTTCATATCTGACGCAATTGGAGTTCTGTGTCTGCGTACATGTAACGATTGGACTTGTCTGTTTCTTAAACTATTTAGATATACTGCTTGGCTGAGCATTGTCCATTTTGTAAGAAAAGCTTTGCTCTAAATTTCATTCTGAATATTCCTGTCACATCTTTGACCATTTTGTAAAAATTTCATTTAAAACAGTATTTATTCATTTCAAAATAACCTTTAATTGGCAAATAACATTTTTCCAATAATATGAAATCTTTGCATGTGTTTTCGAGAGCAATGTTTTTTCCATTTTATAATTGGATTACATTCCTTCAGAAAACTTGTTAAATCAGTTTGTTTATTCTGTACTCCTCACTGGATATGAATAGAGAGTCACTGTTAGAGCATTAATGATTCCTGTCGTACAAACGTGTTGCGTGTCGTGAAATTTTCACGAAGCGAAATCGATTAATGTAAGAAGTCTAAAAAAGGAGACGCCCCAAATAACCCAAGAACGGGGAAATAAAGTTATAATTTCATGCACGTAGTGAGAAACTACGGCAGTTTGGTTCCTAGAAAATATTTATCCATTTCTAATTCTTATTAATAACAGATCATGAATCCTTTGAACTTGAGAATACCCATATAGTTTGTTCGCTTTTCGATTTTTTTAATTTTCTCAATTAATCTTTCAAAACTATTTAAGAAACTTGTGTTTCTAAATATTTTATTTTCATTCTTCAATTATTTGGTTTTCTTAATTAATATGTGTTGTTGATGATCCCCGAAGATCAGCAGAGCTATATCAGGTCCATGAGCCTGTGCACCCTAAATAGATCCAAAGTCAACAGAGGATTAGAAACCAGATCCTGTTTGGAAAGCCCCAGGCATGCAAGAATATGATCAGGTGTGGCCTGTTCTGCAGTACATTTTGGGCAGATCTCAAACCACTTAGAATTATCAGAGAAAGTCAAACTTCTGATATGCCCACTAAGGAAGCGAGTAAGAGTTGTTTGGTCGCGTCTGTTGAAGTCAATTGATAGACAGCCACCTGGTCGAGAACTCTGATACCAGTGATGCACCGGTGGAATGAGCCAGTTAGTTTTATTCCTGCGTTTAGCTCTAGAGAGCAGTTCCAAGTAGGTGAGAGGTTCAGAAGGCGCTGAAGCATCATTAGCACCTTCTTTAGCAAGTGCATCTGCAATTTCGTTACCTTGAATGATGACATGAGAAGGAATCCACTGCAGGTGATTCCAGTAAAATACTGAGAGACTTTTAAGTTTGTTAAGAATATTCATTCCTATATTATCTCTTACTCTATGCCAATTGGCCAAATGTTGGATAGAACTTCTGCTATCTGTTAGTATCCAAATTTCATTACTGCAAGAGAAGGATGAGAGCGAGTCAAGGCCTTCATCTATGGATATTAGTTCGCTGCGAAAGACAGAGCAGAAATCGGGATTCCTCCTCTGAATTTTTAACTCTTGATTATGTGTTTTAGTATAAATCCCACTGCCCGTACAGTCACTATCATTCCTGCTACCATCAGTGTACACCTTGACTGCATCTACTGGAATATCATTAATTATTTCAAGGGCCAGTTGTCTTAAATATGTGGGTTGGTCCTTTTGCTTATTAACATGAACGGGAAGATTAGTATGGAAAAAACACCAGGCAGATCCACCGAGGGTTCGATGTTCTGCATCAAGTGGTGCTGCCCCACTGTGTTGGTGATTAGATTGCATGAGGTTACTTGGCTAAAAGGGCTATTCCTCTTGAGTCTTTGGTTATTACACCAATCTTTCAAGTACGCAGAAGTACGATTTCGAGAGTCAAGGCTGTAGAGTTTGTTATAATATTTAACTAAATTTGGTATTCTTCTAAGACTCAGAGGTTGCAGATTTGCTTCGTAAAGTAAAATGTTTTGGGGGCAAGTGTTCCAAAGACAAGTAATACGAGCAGCACTAAGCTGAACCCTTTCAAGTTTGTGTCTGAGGCACAGCAATATATCGGATATCCATACTCTAAAATAGGTCGAATTAGTGATATATAGGAATATCTGATTGTGCTTGCATCGGCTCCCCAGTCACGACCTGAGATGTACTTTAAGATGTTGAGCTGTCTCCTTGCTCTCATCACAAGATGGTCAATATGTTTGTTGCTCAAGATTTCGCCGTCCAATACAAAACCAAGACATTTTGGATGTTTGTTCACTGCAAGAATCTGATGATTTAATAAAGTATTAGGATGAAAATTGTATAATTGTCCTATAAAGAATCCTACCGTTGACTTCGAAGGATTAAAACTTAGTTTGTGATCTTCAGCAAAGTTCCACAAGTCAACAAAGGCTTGATTAACATCGCTCTCCAATTTCTTCAAATCAGTGCCAGTCCTCCAGAGAACTATATCATCTGCGAAAGAATCTCTCTCTCTCCTCCCATTGGTGACTTGCTCGATGCCTGAGAGGAAGAGCGAGGAAAGTATAAGACTCAGGACAGAACCCTGAGGAACTCCCTGAGACAATTTAAAGTTTCTTGAGAGAGAATTGTTAAAGTTTACTCGGATTAGACTGTTTCTTAAAAAAGCGTATATCCACATCAGGGCTCTTCCGCTAATTCCAAAAACTTCATATAGTTTAGTAATAAGCTTTTGGTTCCAAACCCTATCAAAGGTTTTTGTAAGATCAAGAAAGACAGCCACTGTATGGTTAGTAGGTCTCTTGTTCTGGGCATCTATGATACTCTGACAGAAGTAGATCACCTGGTCTGTTGTGCTGTGTCCTTCTCTAAAACCGTATTGTGCCTTGGGAAGAAGATCTTGTGAATTCAAATAAAAAGTAAGTCTCTAAAATCATTTTTTCCATAATTACAATCTATACAGGTCAAAGCAACTGGTCTAAAACTCTCCGGAGCACCAGCGTCTTTGGAAGGATTTCTGATAAGAATAACAATTGCCCTCCTCTAGTCTGGAGGGAGCCGTCCTATCTTCCAGGATCCATTTATAATGACAATGAACCTAAGTCTTCCTATCGAGCCCAATTTCTTTATCATTTGCCCGTGAATACCATCAGGTCCTAGAGAGATTTGTTTAGTTTCGAGTCAACGATCGCAGCCTCGAGTTCTTGGAGTGTAAAATCCCGGTTAAAAATAGGTATGCTGTCTTGTGTGTTACTACAGCAGCCATGAACAATGTCACTGACCCTAGAGCTAATGTGCCTATCTTCTCCTATAAAAGTCAACTTACTGATATTCTGATAATGTAAACCTAAAATATTAGCAGCTTGTCCAGCATTCCGGGCCACAGTCCCGTCTCTGCTCTTCATGGTATTACATTTTTCAACTTGAGGCTGCTCTTTGCCAATATTTTTAACCAGCTTCCAAAGTTTGCCATTAGATGATCTTGAGTCAAGACTGGTACATAGTTCATTCCATTTATCTCTCTTTATTTGAGCATATTTCCTTTTTAATTCTGCGTTAACTTTGTTTAATTCAATTCTATTTTGATTACTGTTGATTACTATCACTTGTTAGAATTCAAGACATCAACAATTCTTTTTCTCTCTTCCAGCAGAGGCTGCAGTGACGGTGAATTACTGGTTAAATAAGCTCTTTTGTTCTTCATTTTACCTCGAGGAATATTGTATTTTGCAGCTTTATGCATTATGTTTTTCAATGTGTTCCAGTTCGTATCAAGATCTTCAGTAAGAGGATTTCTACTTATCTCATTATTTATAAAAATAGTGAAGGATAGCCAGTCTGATCGTCTAAAGTTCCAGAGTTTTTTATTATTAATGCATACTGATTGCCTCTTTTTAAGTTCTATTAACATTGGAAGATGATCACTTCCAATATTTTCCTAAACTTTCCAAGTACAACTAGGACCAAGGTCAAGGCTAACAAAAGCTATATCAAGAGCTTCCTTAGAGTACGAATAATGAGTATGTGTACCATCATTAAGGGTTATGAACTCTTGTCATCTATCACGTTAAGTAATTCAATTCCTCTCGGGTTTATATTAGTGGAACCCCACGTTGGGTGTTTTACATTAAGGTCACCGATGCAGATGGAACTTTCAAAGAATAGATATAATATCTCATTGGGTAAACTCTTGAGGTCAGGAGGATGATACATATTAAAAATGTTAAGGGACCTACCTCTCCAGGTAACTGTAATTCCCTGAATTTCAAGGTTAGTGTTATTAATAATCCTTGTATTGATATCTATACTTTGGTAGTTAATGCCTCTAATGAGGAAGGACAATCCTCCCCCACTCTTATTCCGACGGACAGTCCGATAAATATGGTAACCCTTAATCTTAAGGGTGGAATTGATTTTTAATTTAGTTTCCTGTAGTGCAATAATCTGTACACCCTGGCCCTCAGCCAGTTTTAAGATCTGATCCGGTTTAATTTTGGCTGCACATGTTGATATCCCATTGATATGAAATTGTAAAATCTTCAAGGTATTTGGAGACTCTAGTTTATTTTTCAAACCAGGCCCTCTTCCTAAGCCGGGAACGCGGTCCTTTTTTGACTGCGCAACGACCGAGGCAGCATGAATATCTAAGGGTGAATTACTCATGGATGGGGGAAAAGGGCAGCTTCTGTGGTCAAAGACTGGAGCACCAAAGGTAGAAGACTGGCTTAGCTCCGATGCCAGGGTATACCCCTAGCACTGGGTAGCTCAGGTACCTCGGGATCTCCACTTCCCGTACTCGCTCATATGACCGAGCCCCTGAGGCGAATTAATAAATATGTGAAAAGGCATACAAAATATTTTAAAAACTTACGTTTCTAAGCATTTCTGTTAGGACTAACATGTTTTTCTTACTTTCTCCTATTTTGGTATACAAATATTGAAACCTTATCAAAGTATAAAAGAAAGTTAGTAATACATCACAAAATCAACTTCCTTTTGCGAACTTAACAGATCCTGTTTAGTATGCATATTTGCATCAAAAGCATTGGAAATCTTATTACAGTTTTTTAAACCGGCAGGAGTGCTTTTACCCCGACTTCCTTGTATACTAACACAACATGTATGCACAATAATACGCCGGTTTCTGTTGACTTCGGTTATATCGGCTTCGCTTTGCGTCGTTTGACTCGGATTTCGCCGGCGTGCTTATTCTTTGCAGCAAATTTTGCGAAAACGAACGCGGAAGTTCCGAGTTCGGAAAAGTCCGAGGCCCAAAAATTTGAGTCCGAATCCAAATATTACGTAGAGGCTGGAGGATTCTCTCCCCAACAAGTCTTCAACTGCGATGAAACTGGCCTCTTTTGGAAGAAAATACCAAATAGGGCATTCATTACGTAAGAGGAAAAGTCACTGTCAGCACATAAGACTATGAAAGATAATCTAACTTTTTAGTTGTGTTGTAAAGCTAGTGATAATTGTAAGTAACTTACTGTTGTACCATTCAGAAGCTCTTAGAGTGGTTTACAGTTTTATATTCATTTTATATTAATTTCTTATTGTTTTTAGTATTAAACACTATATTTATCCTCTACAAAATGTGTTTTTGGTATGTATTTTGGAGTGTCTAGACCTAATTAATTGGATTTTCATTGATTCATAAAGAAATAATTGCTTCTGCTTTTATTCGTAGTATTGAGAAGAAAAGTGAGTTTGGACGTCTTTCTTTTGACCGATTGGGTTATAAATTTGACTGAGGTTTACAGTGTTGCTAAAAAGACCATATAAATAATTATATTTATTTAGGCAGTTTCGTTCGTGAGTAGTTGATTTTACATGTACGTGAATAGACAGATTTCATTGTTTTTTAAAATGCTCTAAAAATTGAAAAAATAGAATTCATTCAATAATTCTTTATATGGTTGTCAACGGAAATAAAAAGGAAGACGCATAAATATATGTCGTCTTACAAAATTGTTACCGCAAGCTATGATTAAGACTTTATCCTCATGCTGCCTGGATTGTCTTCTAATTCCTAGCAAGTCGTTCATCTTTCCCGATTCATATCAGCAGTGGTATATATCCTACCATTTCTCAGATTTATTGAGATTACTTCATTACTAAAGCCATTCGTATCTCTACCAGTAACAGAATTAATCTCGTTAATCTTTTTCCCGTTTGACTGCTGAATTGAGTTTACAGACTAATTGATGGTTCTTCAGACGAGCGGAAAATGAAGATTCAAGTGAAGCTTACAGGGAAAATATTTTAAGAGGCATCATGCTATTGAGAATGTGGATTCTTGAATCAAACATTTAGGAAATGCGGGATTTTCTGCATTTTAGAAACCAACTAATTAACGCTATTCAAAATTTAATTCTTAATTAATCATTGCATGCTTTAAGATTATGTTGGTATCTTTCCATTAGAGCGTATTCTTTTCAATATTTCTGTGTAATTTGATTTCATACGGGACTTTGTTGAATGCATAGTGAAAATCTGGTAAGAAAGATGTAACTACAAAAAGTTTATTAATTTAAAATTTCGAAGGTTCAGAATTTTTATTGCATTGGCTGAATCTTAAAATACAATAAAATGCAATTCATATATCAAAAACTTTAGGAAATAAAACTTGCGTTCGATTTATTAATAAAAACTATTGTACAAATGTTTGATATTAATCATCACCTTTAGTGAAATATAATTTTTTACTCATATGAATAATATTAATATTATGAAATATATTCAACTGTAGTAAAGAACGCAACTAGTTGTTTTTGTCTCACATGACAATCATCAAAATCTCGTAACAACCAAATCGCATTATACGAGCATAAGTCAGTAAGTAGGTTACAAAAGCCAATAAAAATATTAGAAACTAATATATTTACATGGAAAGCATGTTTATTTCTTAACATAATCTCCATCTACACTGATATATTTATCCCATCTTTTATCAGTGTTTCAATACCTGCTGCTTAAAAGATTTTGGTCAATCACTTATGTACCTCATGTTTAACGTCTGCATCATTTGCAAAACACTTGCCTCCCAAATGCAATTTAAGTTGACCAAACAGGTGATATATCTTGGAGCTAATTCTGAGCTGTAAGGCGTATGTTGAAGAAGTTGCCGCCGAAAATCTTCAATTTTCTCCTCAATTAATCGAGCTGTATGAGACCTGGCACTGTCGTAATGGAACAAAATTCCTCGAGTCAATAGGCCTGGATATTTTCTTCGAATTGCATCCCGGAGTTTCAGTACAATGTTACAGTAGACCGCTTGACGAGACAAACATTTTTCAGCGTAAACTGAAAAAATGTCCTTGTGAATTATCCTTCGTCGGAAGTTCTTTCTATCATAAGAAACGCACAACACTTCGCTGCTTTTCTAACGTACACTCCTAGAGCACAGTCGCCATTTTCAAATACAGTTGCGCATGTGTACAACTGTTATCTCATAAATTCGAAATGAACATCGTACAGCTTAATTGTGCTGCCACTTATTGACACATTTGGAAACAATTGACTACCGATTCCCAAACTCTCATGTCGGTTTGCAACCTACTTACTGAATTACCCTCGTATATTAAACCAATTAACTTGGTACTTGTAGTTTATTACATTACATGTCGGTAAATTATATAATCAACTCTCACCGTGAAGCTAAACCTATTAAATATGTTCCTTTATGTATTAATAGTTGTGTTTATTTGAAACTTTCTACTTTTGAAATTTTCTTTAATGAAAGTAAAGTAAAAGTAAAAAATAAAGCTTATCGAATTTTGAATCGAAAGTAAATGTGGTAATACATATGCATGGACAGCAAACTAAAAATTGGATTCAAGGAATAATAGTATTAAATGTTTACATTAAGAAAACATACCTAGACTCCATTTTTTCTTTCAAATAAGCAAGATTTGTTTTTTGAATTATACCAAAAAGTCAACAACTTCATGAGTCATATTCAAAAGTACGTAATCTTTCTCTTCGCATTTGATTTAAGAGGCATTTTAAATGTCTTAAAATCATTTAAGGCTTAATTTTATATTTTTTTAACCCTTAGTAGGTGGGACTGGTATACGGCGTATGACAAAGAATTTTTTCTTGCTGTGAATTTTCGACTTTTCTTTCCTGATCCCTCCCCTCCTCGGACTTAATAGGAACGTCCCCCTGGTACAATGAGTCTAACCGATTTGTTCAGTTTAACTTCCACCTTCCATTGTAAACATTTTTTGTGCTCGCGTCACGTTTCATCCCTCCTGAACAGGGACAAACACAGCAAAATTGATAAGTTATTACAGTGAGAGGATTTTTCAACCCTTTCAATGAAAACTAACAAAAATTTTATGCATTAGTGACCAATTCACGATTGGCGAATAATTAGAGTTTTTACGTGGAAGATGTTTGTTTATTCTATGCCGTATACATTTTTTTCTATTTCTATTTTATATGCCATTTTCTTCTCCATTTTGCTGTATTATGATTCCTTAACATATTAAAGTAACTCCATACGCCGCCTCTCTGAAATTGCCAGCCCCTCCCACGAAGGGTTAAAAATTTCAAATCTAAAAAGCAATAACCTGGTAGTTAATGTGTTATGTGAATTGTCCCAAAAGAGTAGATATACAATTCAATATGTTTCACACAAAAAAATAAAATTATATCCTCTCTTAATATAAATATTCTTTTCATTCTTAGCAAGACATTTTCCCCTGTCTTATCATAATAAAACATACCATCATATTCTCCGCAGTAAAATAAAATAATTAATTTTTACATTAAAGCAATTATTCAAATCACAACAAATAGAAATACTTACACTACTAAAAATATTCTTCAGAATTTTTTTTTAACAAATAACACTTTTTAAAAAAAAAAACGTGCAAAATGAGAAATTCTTATAATTAATTTTGCACTTACTATTCTTAATGTCAAAAATTTTGCTTTGATTCTGCGCTAAGTCAATAGAAATTATACAATATCTTTAAATGTTTTATTCAGTGCTATTAAGTAAACACTAAAATTTCAATATTGCGAAACAAACAAAAAAATAAGAATAAAGCAAAAAAATAAAATTGCAAACAAAGCAAAAGGGAAGAACATCATGATAAACTCTTTACAGCATATAGCCTAAAATTGTGTTTTGTAACTAAAGATACTAACTGCATAGAATGTTTTTTCCATTAATAAATTCTCTACATCTATTCTTCCTTCAATATAGTAATGGAAAATGCATAAACATTCTCCTTAGCAAAATAAGGTAATTATTTCTAAGATTTAATGAGAATATTTTATCACCAAACACATTCATATCTTAATCGTTTAACATAAATAGTCTCGTTAAGTTTTCGGCCGTTATGACTGAGAATATAAATTGCAAAATACAGTAAATCCCCGGAAATCAGAACCTCGGTAATCCGAAATTCCGGATAATCTGAAAACCTTTTTTTTTAAATTTTCTGAAAACATTTTACTGAAAAATGAAGGGAAAATAACAATTACGAATCAGAAACAAAGCTAATGTTTATTCCTAACTTAAAAGAAGTATTTAAAGTGTTCTTCAAGAATAAATATCGCACCTTAATTAATGGAAACAAACTCAGACTCAGTGTTAGTCATCTTTTTACCCCCCAACTTGTTTGCCACTGCACCGTGTGAATCTCCGCATGCTCTTTCCGTACGCATTCACAGAGCACCCAGAATCAATACTCTACTGTATTTGGTATATCAAGAGTATTTTACTGAATTTCCCGAATAAGCCAAAATCCCCGGAATCCGAACAGAGGTCAGCCCCAATTAGTTCTGACATGGAAATTTAAATGATGAATAAATTCACAGAAATGAATTAAACCAAAGAAATATTCCTCCTGATATCTTAGAAAACAATAAATAACTTCTTAAAATTTTATTTCTAGATTATTAATTGTTCACCGTGGTTATAATATCTTGTTATTGGGATATATTCATGGAAACATAGTAAAAATCATTGGTGCTTGAAATAAGATTTTAATTTTCGTTACTTCTGTATGATCACAGGCAAGCACACATTTTTGTGCAGGGAATTTTTTAACTGATTTCATGTGTATTTCATGTGCTGAAAAAAATGGCGTAGAGTTTTGGCCATCACTTCTTGTTTCTAAGATCCGAAAGTAGCGTTATTTATGTTAACACATTAAATTAGGCTTAGAGTAAATGCGTTGAAATAAAAAAAAAAACTTTTCTTTAAATTTTTTAAAATATTTTATTTTATTGAGAAACGTACAGCATAACTCCTGTAAATCTAAAATATTTCATTAAAAAATTAGAAATGAAAAGAACCAAATAAAAACAAAAGGAAAGCTACTTTGTTCCACTATGAAAGCTTCTTTTGTTTGACATTCTTGAATGATCTTTGTTTACGCAGCCTGTTTGCAGATTCCAGAAGTAATCTCTCATCATATGAGTATCCCATCTGAACTAATATCATTTGTCCATTGTCTTTATGCCCTGGTGAAATCTTTCACCATGTTCTTCACTAATGTCTCCAAATTTTCAAAAGGTAAAAAGGGTTGTCCAAGTAATGAATCTTTGTATTCAAATTACAGCCAAAATCTCTGAATCTGTTCATGAGATCTTCTTTCCTGACCTTTCCTGTATAAGAACAATTCTTTCTTTTTTTTCTTGTCAAATGATTGACCTGTTCGAAGAATAACTTGACTTATTTCATAATTTAGCTATATTGAATCTCAAAAGGTAGAAAACATATTTTAATGTTTAAAATCAGCTCACCAAATTTCGTTTAAATCAGTTAAAAAATTCCAGGCACCAACGAAAAAAAATATTTTTGTTGGCCAGTATTATCATTCAGAATCTAACGATGGATTCCAGTACATTAAAATTCAAGTAAATGATGAAGTTTCATCATTTAATGAATTCAATTCAAGCAAATGATGAAACATTTAGCTTGTATTACCTCACTTAGTGAACTGTTCCTTCTCAGTAAAGTTTTGCAAAATATGAAAAACAGAATTCAATTCTTTTCTGAAATTCCTGGAAAAATAAATTCTCCTTCTCTACATTTGCTCAGGATAATAGCATTTTTTCGAGTTGGCGAGGATGTTAAGATTTAATTATTTGAATGATGTGCATCTCTCTCATAACATCTGAATAGTTGCTCCAGTAAAAACTTAAGTTGCAAATGAAAATTTAATAATTTAAAAGAAATTGTAGCTTTGTCTGTTTTATATAGGATATAATTAAATGGACGCAATTTCAAGCATTTTCGACATCCTCCATTTCCAATGAAAATTCAAATCCGGAAAATTTCATGTCCTATTTAGTCAAATTTGGTTTAAAAATAATAGACTATGAGACTTCTTGCCCCAAGACGTTTACGAAATCAAAAAATTATTTGACATTTTCCGTACAATATAAATTATTAGAATAGATGTTTACTGTAGCATGTATGAAAAATTTCCGACCTCCGTCTCCTCATTAATCTAACAGTAACAATTCCAAGGAGAAAACGACGTTGAAAATAAATGCTGCTTGCAAAAACTCTAAAATATAAATTTCTAACCAGAGTTGAAGACAGAAAGTATAATGAATATAAAAAGTAGCTAGCAACAGATAAAACTAATTATGGGTAAAATAACGTGAGATGTATATCTTGAATATTTATTCTTTCGTACACTGACCGTCCGAAACTTTTTATCCAAGTTAATTAAAGAGCCAAATTAATTACTTATGGAGGAATTGCAGCATAAAATTAATATTCTTTGAAACTGATGCTTCATCATACAATAACAAGCTGAAAGATCGATTTTTGTTTGCCTTTCAGCTTTTACTTTAAAAATCCTTCTTATCACTTTATATTGTGTTTTTATTGCAACAGATAGTTTTTTATGCTTTAATTGTTCCGGATTTTATAAAAAGTGATTGTTTAAAAAGTAAATTTGCTTGCCTTATAACAGATTTGTTTTAACTCATTGTTGGAACATTTATATTGTAACTAACACAATGTCTGTCATATCTAAAATTAAAGCTCGCTTTTAATGCTAAAAATTATGATCTGTTTTTAAAGTTCAAAGTTTGAAACTAGTATGTACACATAGTCCTTTCGAAAATTTATGAATACAAAAAATAGTAGGTAGATTCTTAAATTCTTTTACTTCATTATTATAGTTATTTCTATGTGTGGAAAGCAATTATAAAAAAATTACATTATCAGAAGATAAATATAAAAACACCAAAATATTTAAAGCGGAATTAATCAGAAACAAACTTTTAATTTAACAATCATTGTGTGAAGTATAAGTACCGCATAAAATAATTATTATTATGTTATAAACAAAATTAACTATCAAAAAAACACAACTGAGAAATATCCATGTCCCAAACATTTAATAGAATTGAGATTATGATAAAGATCTAATTTAGGCGACGGTCCAAATACGCGACTCTCCTCTACTTCCTCGTTAGAACTTCTCTACTTCCTCGTTAGAACTTATCTACTTCCTCGTTTAGAACGGGCTCCTCTCCCTCACATTTCTGAACATGTACGTCAATGATATTCTTAAAACTCCACACTGGTGAAACTTTTCTGATTATAACTCAGCTATTAGCAAACATTTCAATTAACAATCAGTCATCTAAATGTTGCAGAATTATGTATCCAGATTGCAGCTCTGGATTGCTTGACTGGAAAGAACCTATGTTAGTTCCAATAAATGCGCGCCACATTTTCACTAGAAAACTGTTCATGCCAGCATTCGACCAAATCCAAATTTTCGGCCGTCCTGTCCCGTGGGGCACTAAAGAGCCTAAAAATGTTACTAAACTCTAAATTAATCTTTGATTCTCACATAAAAGCGCCCATCAATAAAGCCCAAGGGACCGGAATGCACTTGAGTTAATTCATGTCTCGCAAGAACAAAATAGCTTTAACAAGTACAAGATCTTGCTCTATAAATATAACATCCAATTTGCCTTAGCCTCTTTTCAAATGGAGAACAGTAGCTATTACGATATTAAGGAAACTGCAAGTTTCCCATAATCAGCACTTAATGCGAATTGTAAATGGTCCATGGCGTGTTAGATGAAAAGTCCTACATAACAATTTGAAAATTAAACCAATTTTGGAACATATCAAAGATATTACGGCCAAATATTTCCAAAAAGTGCCTACAATTTGCAGAGAACTCCTCCAGGTTCTACCTACATTCGTTCCTGCAATTTCCAGATCCAAAGGAGGCATTATGCTATCCTGGATTGCTTTTCGAACACTTTCCATCAGTTTAGAGAAAAAAATTGCCGACTCTTAACTGCGGTGGAAATCTCGACTACATTTAAACTTTCCTTAATTATCCCAAACATTTCCGAAACGCGCTTTGTTGTGCGAGTGGCGATTCTTTGCTTGGAATCCTAATTAATACAAATTATCTTCTTCAATCATAACACTTTTTAACGAGAAAATGTCAGTTTTAGTACATACTAAACTCTTCATGTCTCTCTTATCTATGTAAAATTAGAAATTCTATTTAAATTTAAGTTTACTCTGATGTGCAAGTGCAAGGTTCTTATAGAATCAGCGGACTAAGAAAATTCCAATCCATCGCCACTTCCATTTTCTTCCTACCACCTGCGTCTATTCTACCGGAGTCACAAGTCAGAGATTAAATAAATTTCAAATTCTCTTCAAAGCCATTTTTGAAATACTTCTAAGCTGCTAAAAATGACAAGAAATTTATAAAATCATTCAAATTACATTACGTTAAAAGATACAGTATTACTTTACAGGATGTTTGATATTGAAATTTCAATCTTCGGAACGAAAGTAGAGAAATATGTTTTGAATCAAATTATATGTTTTGTGTCCTGTACAAATATTATGAGTTTCTACCTAATGCAACTCCTGAGGAATCAATTTATCCTGTTTCTACCTCGTTTCTATTAATAAAATGTATCAATATCGTATCGTATTTCTTTATTATGAATCTAATTTCTTTTCATATACATTTTTTTCTACATTTTGGCTTCTGGAGAAAACAATTTACTACACTTCTCTCCAAAGTATATTTAATTTCTTACTAGATTCGATCATAAAATTGCATCTATGTTCCCTTCAAAATACGTAAAAGGTAAACTTTCGAAATATATTTTCGTATAATGACTTTCGAAGAAAGCAGTTTTTGAAGAATCAAAATGCAAATAGCTATGTCTTTCTTTACATAGCAGTCTCCGATGGATTTAAGATTTTTTTTGAAATTTTATTGTAATATTGAGCATGTATATTCCTTTTGCAAGCTTTGAAATGAAAAACAAGTTTTCGTGTACTGAAATAAATATTTAAAATAGAAATAAGTAACACTTAGCTTTTATGTTAAGTCTTCGTAAAGACTGTACCAAAGTAATGGTACATATTATCAAGAAACTGGTCGAGATATAAAGAGCAATACCTCGAATGAATAGTGAAATTTTATAAAAGAGAAAATAAATTGGTGCTGGAAGAAATTTATTAGAAAAAATTATTAAATAAGAAAAGAAATGAGTACACTTCTAAAATTTGAAGGAAATTCTTGACCACAGGCATCTTCGGGGCCCTTTTTTATCGTACATTTTTATACGCTTACAGAGATTATTTACAAGGTCTATTTCTTTTTAAAAGTTAACTGTAATGGAACAAAAATAGAAGTTTTAGATTTTTTCATAAATTCGTAGTTATTTTTATTTACAAAGATGTTAGTCATATCTTTCAAAACATATCAATTTGGACCCCCATAGACTAATAACTAGATATTTTCCTGTTTCCTTGATGAGGTGAGAATCTTTGGAAATCTTCTTTGAATTAAGTTCCTGTTGTTTTTTTATCTTAATACATGTATATGAGTGATGAAAATCTTAAGTTTAGTAGTTGATTATCATTTTGTTCTTGTAACAGAATATTTTTTTTTCTGTTTCTATTCGCATTTCAGTAGTATCTACTAATAAAAAGTTCTTCAGTGTATAGGAACTGTATAAGCGAATTAATAGAAATATGACTATAATACATTCCGCGTCTGTTCATATATTAAGGGACATGTCTTATTTTTAAAGTTACGTTTTAATGGAAAGCAAGTAAAAAATTTGAGCTGATGATACAAAAACTGCATTTATTCCTTTCCTATTACCATTAATAATCTATGATCAAACACAAACAATACTCCATATAATAACCAATATAATCTGGGCAACTAATCCAATTTCATATAATCTAAGATTCAGTTCCAATCTAGGAAATATAATCTAAGATCCAGATCAAGGGTTATGAAAAAATAAGCATATAAAAATTTATTTCTGCACACTTATTGTTTATGACACGTAGATAATATTTAGTGCAACTAGTGGCCTGAGTAGGTAAGAGACCCTCTACTCACTTCCAGAAGACTCCAATCCAGCTGTCTTATTAATAGTTGCATTTGGAAATCTAACGCAAAAAAATGTAATCTATGCAGGCTAAATGTGCTGAGGCTTTTTTGTAGGAAAGTACAAATTTGATGCGATTTCATTTGAAATTAAATCTAGAAGTGCATACTTTCCTAATATTTCTATTTAAGTCAGCCACTTATTCAATCTTCTGGGTAAACGAGTGATTTTTTTAATGTCAGTTCTCACTAAACGCCGATATCCTGATATATTTTGGAACTGATAAGCAAAGATTTAACCTAATTTATTGTCATAAACTAATTCTGTGAATGTTTTTAAAAGTAGAACTGAATTTTTTTTAAAGAATAATCCTGTATAAATTAATAAATTCTTAATAAAATTACATATTTTTAAAATGCTATCATATCAGGGACATTTAAATCTTATATTTCTTCTTATCAGCCACTTTTTACTAAACAGGAGGCTGGATAATAAAGACAAAGTGAAAACAGAATAGACGGCACAGATTTGCTTAAAAACATGCCAAACATAGAAAAGATCGCTGGTAAAAAAAACAGAGAATGAAAACGAAACACTTCTATTATTCACACAAAACAATAATTTCACATTTGATTTTTCGAGATTTACACAAACTCGAATAATTAATAGTTGAGACAAGGTTCTCTAATTTTGTTGTATTGCACCTGGATATCTCTATTATTTAGTCTAAAAATAAAGAACATTTTTCTTTACAATAAAATAATATCCAAAGTTCTAGACACCCTTTCTGATTAGATTTGTCCAGAAGTTGCCAATTCCTCGCCGACCTTTCCTTCAGTGTTATGTTTTTTCTCCCTAAAATGATCATTATTAGTAGTCAATAATAAAAGACACTTCTGATAAGCTGCAATCATAATTTGCTATACTTATAAATAGGCAGTGTGTTAAAATATATGTAGACAACATATAAAATTCAAATTAGATGACATTTAAAATGTTTATAGACCATCTCAATATTATTTGACAATTTCTTGATATTAATTATAATTACTTCGAGAATAAATCAAACAAATAAATTTGTCCTTATTTCCCGCAGCAATACTTTCAGATTCATTTTTGCTTTGGCTTTTGTCCAATTGCTTCCAACCACGGCAATGCCAATGAAACTCAGTTAAGAGAATATTTGTATTATTTTATTGGTTTTATGAGGCCTTACAGCGAATTCGGTTCACGAAGCAAGTTCGTTTTGCTAAAGCAAATATAATCCATTGGTTCTGAAAAACTCATTGGAAATTATCATAATGACTTAAACGATCCTAAATAAATCATAATATGAGAAAAACGATCGTTTCCGGCAATAATAATTTTAACCAACTTTATATTTATAAGTCTATCCTAAGGCTAATCTATACCTAAGGCGAGGATACTTATTCAGCGTGTTTTAGGGAGAAATGAGTAATAACTATATGTATATTATTGGATTTTAAATTATCAGTATAACTTTAATTCTCTAACAGTCATTACAATTATGCAGAAAAAGGTGTCAAGTCCTTTGTACAAATTATTTATGCAACATGATGATTTCATATACTAATGAGATTTTACATAAGACCTGATATCAAACATTTAAAAAAATCTTCCAATTTTTTTTAGTCTACTTACGGCTGAGTTTCCAATTAATTTGACATTTAGTTCATACAGAAGAAAAAGTTTTCTGTAATATATTAGACAAAATGATACCATAAAAATCTTCAACTAAGTCTTGACAGTTATATGCCCATTACTTTAATCGAAATAATTTTTAATTATGATAAGAAGGAATATGATGTCGTGGCTATAATTAGAAAAAAAAATCACTTCATTTAGAAATATGAAGATATATGTTCATCTTCTTTCTTCCTACTTTAGAAAAGTATTTGGAAATTAATAAATCTTCTAGCTTTGGCAATTTATAAATGATCTGGCAATTATTCTGCGCTGAAACAGTGATTAGCATAATTTAAACTGCATTGCTCAACAACTTATTCAGAGTTTTGAATAAGTTCTCGAAAGCAGTTCCGTATCCAAAAATTCCGGAAGAAACTGACTAAGTTTTCACGTTCATTTTGCTCTGAATCTAATCAAACTTCACTTTTTTATTTTCTTTAAAAAGTAAATAACATTAGATGAACGTTTGTTTTCTTCTTTGTTATAGCATATATTCTTTTTTATAAATTTCACAAGAATATTCACTTTTTATATACTTCTCAATATTTTGGAATTTTACTCTATGTCTTCTAAATTTTCACGTTTATTAAGAAAAATATGAATTGTACCTAGACTCAGACGGTTTAATAATTGCAAAAAATGAACGAAATTGTTTTCAGAAAAGCACAGTATTATAATATAATTATTTTCAACCTTTTGATTCATTAAAAATATTTCATAACTTCATTCAATATCGAATATCGGATATACAATTTTAAACACACGACTTTCAATTTTATAGCTATGTGAATCCAAATAAATTAGGAAAAAAAACTTTTAAAGGAATTAATGATAGTCAATGCCATTGTCTACATATAATTTAAATTTCTCAGAAGCTGCTAATATCAATCAATGATTGTTTTGTTATTCCAGCATCCTGAAGTGTTGATAAAATTGATTGAAGACGATGATCACGATTCCATCAATTAAAAATTCGGCTTTAGTACTTCTAGAGCTATTGCTTTATTTCTTCGAATTCAATAATAAATTCAAATCATATCCACCTTTTATATGATCGGACAATCATATTGAATATGTAAGAAAGGTGAAAATATATTTTCAAAGCATTTTTTCTCGCAAACAAAACGCAATAATCCAGGAGTGGTATAATTTTTCTCCTACATTTAGTTCTTGAGACAATTGTCTGCTACTCTTCCTTACACTTAACAGAAATTTATTTTACGATTTGAATAACATCATTTTCATGCAATACAGGTACGAAACGAGAAAGAAAAAGCACGAAAAACTTCCAGCAAGAAAGGTTTAATGAAAAATCTGATTTATTTCAAAATCTTCTCTCCGTTTTTTCTATACTTAGAGCATTATTATTCTTATTTTTAATTTTCTTTCTCTTCGAAAGGTAACCGTTTACTTACCCTTATCTTTTCCCTTTACAAACATGATTGCAAGTTCTGAAATGTTTCTAATGGAATTCGAATGCAAAACCTGCAAGGTTGAGAAACTACTCTTCCTTCCATTAGCAATCACTGCCATCGGTATCTTCTATATATACAATTCTAAGTGAAAACAGAAAAGAATAAAAAGAAATGGCGGGAGAAAAAAAAATGGGGGTGGGGAAGCAAGGGAGGCAATAAAAGTGTTACGTGTGTTTACTTGACACTCTTGGCCTTCTGAAAACTCTTCTCTATCGCTGTCACAGGCGACATGCCCAGGGGAATAGGTAAGGAACTTCCTTTCGGAAGTGCTTCAGCTGAAAGAAAGAATGAAAGTGAAATCATTCCTGTATGGGAATTTTCGAATCTTAATATGTATGATTCCAGGTTGAAAGGAAAGGAAATTAAAGTGACTCGATGTTATTCTGATGAACTATTTTTTAATGCTTGTTAAGTAAACTTTTAACATCTCGGATATTACGTCTTCTGATGCAAAGTGTGTAAGACACGAAAAGTAAATTTGTTTGTAACAACTCGGATAGTAAGTGTTTTGCTGTGTCTGTTTTGGAATGTTTTCGCAGCTTATATTAAAAATGTTTTTTTACCCAGAATTCAATCATTTGATATAAAGATTTCTCTGAAATGAACTGTGAGTTGATATTTTCATTTCAATTTTTTTTTCTTATATTTTTGTTCTGCTTCATGGTAAGCAAGGTTGAATTAAATAGTAATCATCTATTTTAGAGATAACCTATATCTATTAAAGACGTATACGTATTACTTTATTTATTTATTTTTATATTAAATATGAATAGTAGAAAAAAATATATTGTATTCTTTCAAGCAGTCAACCTCGAGATTCTGATGAATACTGGTATTTCAGAATTCTATACATTCGAAAAATACATGCCTCGAATCATGTTTATTTTTCTGTTTCCGAATGTTTGAGGCCAAAATAATTCAAAACTGCAACGTGTTTGATGAATGAAATTTCGTTTCTTGCATCCAAATCGTATGCCTATTCGAAATTTTAAATCAAATCTATAAATTTAAGGAGGTAAACAAGGGATTTGTTAAACACATATTGTTTAGCAACGGATTTGGCCCCCCCCCCCCTCGCTTTTGCGCATGCGCCGGGCGGAGTTATTTTTATCAAAATAGGGGGAAAGTGAAGAATAGAGGGTGATGTTTATATTTTACTGAGTGTGATCGAACCAAGAACTCCAGAAATATGCTCATATGACTCATTGCCTGACACCCCTTTCCGGTGTAAAATCGTCCAAAAGTGGTAATCTCGGAATCCGTTGCTGAACAGTACTCGATTGAACAAGAAAGTATACCCAAAAGATTGTATTAAAAATACTCTGATTATTGTTAATTATAAAGAAGCATTTGGAGTAATTTTGGAATTTTATTATATTTAGCTGTAAGAGTTTTATTAAGTTGTAGACATAAACTTTTCTATTTCATTGACGTTATCGGATGGTAAAATATTCTCTAAAAGTTTAAATTTATCAAGAAATAATTAATTCAATTATTTCCTTACCATTAAATATAATTTGCCAACATATGCAATTTGGTCTTTATATCTTGACTGGATGCTCAAAACATTTCTCATTGTTTTTGGTATGTCAGTTTACATCTACTAAATGTATGAAATTTTATTTACAGGCAGTTACTTCAGAAGTTTAATACTTAAAACATGTGAAGCAATCAGTTACAAAACATTGTTTACAGTTTCTTTTCTGTGATGTGTGATTGTAGCCCAAAACTGAAATTATCATTTAAAGCTTTTCTACAAATTTACCGGTTAATGAAAAGTTTGAGGTTGCTTTGCCACAAATCTTGTTTCTCTCTTGATCAAAAAGTGTCAGCTCTCATTTCAATAGATCCGAAAACAAAAAACTTATATAATGGTAAGTAGGTTTGCCGATAGTAAGACTCAGCATACATACTGAAATGATTTATGCAACATTATTCCAGAACTAATTAATTTTTGGAGAGTGTTTTCCCTGCAATTCAATGAAACCTAACTGCTAAGAAATTTTTGAAATCACACTCAACTGAATGTTATAAATCCAGGCTTTCTATTAAGCTACTATAATTTCTTGAATTATTTTATTCTTCATTCAGGTTGATTTTGTTGGAAAGTAAGTCTTTAAATTCATGTAAATTGTTTCCTTTTTGTATATTACTGGTCCAACACCATAATATATGCAGAAAGCATCTCTTTTGTTGTGACGTCGAGCATGAACGTATACTACCTGGTGTTCACTATACCGGACATCAAGTTTAAATTGCTTCTATTAATTCAACAATTGATGAAATAACCTGCTGCTACTTTTATTCGATTCTAGACTTTCTTATTGATATAATCTTTGCAAAAATTCGGAATTGTTTCGGAGATGTAATCATTTTATTTATTTATTTTTTCCAAAACATTTCCAGAAAATCTTTGTTCTTCGTAAAAATACATCCTGTGATCAATTCGGACTATTGAGGAATTTTTTTATTTTAATCCTTTTTTACCTTTTAAACTGCTTGTGAAATGTTTAACTAGCCTTTTACTAATATTTTACAATGAATTCCATCTTCTTTTTTAGCAGAAATATCCGGTTATGTCCGGATACCGGACACAGGATAGGATTTTTAATTTTTCACCGACAAACTTGAAATTTTATTTATAAGATACCCTTTGCAATAGTGCACAGTAACCAGAGGAAAACAGTTTCAATTCAATATTTCTAAATTCCGATTGAAGTTATTAAGTTCCATGTAATTCGCATTTCATAAGATGAGATTAGAATATGTCTTGAGAGAGTTGACTTATCTTTTTGGCACGGGTGACTTTTTCCTATTGAAGCCGAAGTTACTGCTCACAATTCATATTTTATGTGTCATTAAATGGAACTAATAAATTCATTTGTTTAAAACCACGTTTCCTTCCACTACACTTTGCTACTTCCCATTAGATATGGCATGTGTTCAAACTTATAACCATATGGATAAGGTCATTTTGCATACTTAGATTCTTATGCATTGGTCATTTCATGACCAATTTTTAAAAATACACAATTTCTGCTGTTTTAAAATGCTGCAATATTAGTGTGAGTTTGAAGTGCGAAGAGTAAAAAAGATTTTTGTGCGATAATTTTTCTTGTTGATTGGTACAGCATTTATTGCTTTCCTCATGACGAAAATTCTGTTCCTGAAATTGAATTCATTGGAATAGACAAGCTCATGTTATCTGAATTAGAAATGTAATGAAATAAGACTTAAAGAAAATGCTCGTTCTAAAGAATAACTTTTTAGTGTCTGTACCATTATGGTTCGCTTCGAGTTTTAAAATGTTAAAACTCTTTAATTTGAAACTTTTCTGTTACAAAACACTTACAGAATTTGCTACAGTAAAACTAAAAAATGTCATGTTCGTAACTCATGAATATCAATTCTTTTATTTAATATTGTTCTCTTTTTTGCTTCTTCCACGTATTTTATTGTTAAATTTTAAAATGAAATACGTTATTGCGCATAATAAGCGATAAAAATTGAAATATATTTTGTAATTTAAATAAGTCACATATTTTCCCTTTTTGATAATAAAATAGCCTCCCCCCCAAAAAATTATGATTTTAAATAGTTTTAATATATTATGAGAAAAGCTGTATGATGAGGGAATGAAAAGAGTTCATTTCATTTTCATAATTTTTCTCATAACGTATTTCTTAAAATTTTGCCCCGCAATTGAATTAATTTTTTTATGTTAAAAATTCACTATAAATTACAAAAAATGTGTTTTTTATGAATGCTGCCCTGTTTGTGTCGTAAAAATGATTTAGTTTTATTATACTAAAAAAAAAAAAAACTGTAGGAAATAAATTCCTATAGTTATCTTAAGAATGAAGATTCAAAATTATGTAATATTAATTATAGTTACCGGAAACTCTCTTGTGTTATGAATAGATACATAGTTTATAAAAATTACGTTAGTAGGATCATGCGTTTCATGGAAAACAAAGTTTGTGAAATTCATGTGAGATCAAAGGGCTCCTTATCTATACTAACTTTGTAACAAAATTTTATAAAAACGTGCAGCCTTGTCTATAAGTATGTCAAGGCTTTCTTTGAGGTATTCGATATTGATTTTTAGGATTTACTGATGAGCCAACTTAGAAGCAATAAGGTAAGAAAAATAAAAAAGAAGCTAATTTAGCCTCGGTAATACGTCATTTTAAACAAACATTTAAAACAAACTGTCTGCATTACGCAGGCTATAATGGACAAATTAATACTCTCTACATATTGCAGAGACGCTACTTTCCCAGAAGACATTTCCGAGGGAAATATTTCACAATTAAGATTTATATAAGGAAAATCTAGCCAAGTTTAAAGCAGCAGGATAAGCGGTTTGCTGAAGTTCACTTTCAGTTCGCGATTTCCAAACTGTCTCTAGTCCAGAACATCGATGAAATTCGAACTTATTACATTTTCTGAGTCAACAGCATATTCAACCCTTTAACCGGTTTGCTTGTACGGCGTACGGGCATCGATATTTTCTCCTTTCTTTTTCCGGTTTGCGCGTATTTTTAAATTCTCGTAACTACACTGTCAATGTTTTTCAACAAATAGCGTAGCTTGTCCAGATCACTGAAATTCTTTCCAGCTAGGTTTTCCGTTGAAGTGTTTTTTTAACCACCGAAAAAAAGCGACAATTTATGCAGCAAAAATATGCCTTTTTTGTCAGCGCGTCTGGTGAAAAATTAAGCGGTTAAGGGGTTAAATCAAATGGTTGCTCTTTCTGCAATTGTAACTCATTCTATAAATTGGTAAAACATCTTAACTCACTTTTAAAACTTCAAGAATTTTAACTGGTTTCTCTAACGTATCAAAGCTGTATTTGGCTAAAGTTGCATTAGATATTTTCATCACAGTTATTGAGATACGCATTTACATGTATTTAACTTTTAAAGTTAACCATGATATAATAGTTTGAGTAATTTATTTATAAGCAATGAGTCTGGTACGTTGATGAATTATTGACACTGCAATATTGAAAGATTAAGTACTACATTCCCAATTAATAGAATGGGACAAAAATATAAATTGAAGATACTTTATGCATTGATATTTAAACCAAATTTAAGATTTAAATTGTTTCAAAAGCTATAGCTTTAAAGCTATTATGTTATAATTTTTAATGTAATATTTATACTTGTAAGTATTAACACAAATATTGCTCAGGCAAAATTGAAATAAGCCATGATTTAGAAATCTTTCTACCAGTTCTAATTTCTATCGTGAATAGTTGCTCAACAAAACACCGCACAACATCATTAACAAGCGTTGTAAGGCCATCAAAAATAATTGTCTTAAATCTTTATATTTATCATTTTTCTCTATTGCTATGTGCATGTTCCCTGTTCCTTGTTAAAGAGAGTTTCGGTGTTTCATTTATCGATAAATGAGAATACCCTATTCCATCCCTATTATTTATAAGAAGAAAATTGTAGCTACGATAAACAGGCCTGTAAAAAATAAGCACAACATCTCAAAATTTGCACTCGCAATCGTCATTTCAATCTCCATTAATCCCGTTTCATCGATGGTTTAATAGAGTAGTAAACATTCTCTGTCCTAAATTTGATTGCGATCCACCGGATCGGAATGGAAGTGTGTGATTCTTTCGGATTACTGGATACGGCCATAAAAGCGATCCGCTGTAAACAAGTCGTAAAGCGACCTTCTCATTTACGACCAACCAATGATTCTTTGCCGGAAACTTAAACGTTTAACACCTGAGCAATACATGATTGTCGGTTTTTCGTGTCTGTTCGGGTGGTCTTGTCATCGGCAATTAAGTAAATAGGTAATCTTTGGTATTTAATATTTTAGGTAGCGTCGAAAGAGAGAGATTTTTGAAAAACATTTACAAATTTTTCTAGCGGAGAGAAAATAGTCTTTTTCCGTAATGAGAGATAAATTCATCTTTTTGTATTTAAGAATGGTCTTAATAAATTCTTTTGTTTGGTTGGTAATTGAAGCAACTCCTTGCATTAAAATAATATAAGAGCTTAAAACACATAAACGCGCTCTTCTATTTTCCTAAATTTCTCTTATTTCATTAAAAAACATATCCGCTTTCATCAGAAATAAAAAATGCAAAAAATATTTGTTAATGACTGACTTGATTACAAATTTGTAGGCAATTCATTATAAGATGAATAATAACATCCATAAATTCAATTTTTGTTATTTTTTCTTTAGGATTATCTGGACAGCTCGTTAATAAAAGACAGCTATAGACAAATGAAAAGAAAATTCCACTTCCCTGAAGTGAGAAATTATTTTATATCACCCTTGTAAATAAAGTATCTATTTTCATATTGTTCATTTAACACAGACGTATACACATCCATAAGAATTAATATAAGATTATAATTAATATTTCAATATGAATTGCAATACAATCCCTGTTAACCGAATTAACCGAGTAGGCACAGGTAAACAATATCGGAGAGAGACCTTCTCGGAAAGATTTAAAAGAAAAGAGTGGGGATATTGTTGCAAAAATGTCTCTACATCGCCATTATTTCGGTGCAGTACAGTACGCTCTTTTTTTTATTTGCGATTTCAGAGACATTTATAATAACCCGAGTTTAGTTAACCAGGGATTTACTGTAAATGTAAATAAGAAAATATAAATAAATTCATATCATCCGAACCTCAAATAACTACTCATGTTTAGAGTTTTCTTGAGCTATGCAGTGTGAACACACACTATGATATTTTATGAAATTCTGTTCCAGGTATTTGATATCAAACTATTGTTTTATTTTTCATATGGAAAGTTAAATCCGTCTAAACATTTTGTATTGCGGTATTTCTAGTCCTGACATGAAGAAAAAATATCTATCATCCTCTCTTGCAAAGAAATGTATAAATTCGGGAACGATTAATTTCATCGTTCTATACTTCGTTCATAAAACAAGTTTCTGTTGTGCTACCAGAGACATAAGCATACATTTATTTTACGATTTAAATAACATTCATTTAATGCAATATGTTATTAAGGTATGAAAAAAAACAGAAATAAGTATTATTTAATGGAAAATCTGATTTATTTCATACATTTTTCACGTGTGTTCCTGTTTTATAAGAATTATTTTCATTTCATTTCACTTCGAACATAGCGTTAGCTTTGTTCTCCTCTTACGAACATGGTTGTAAAATCTGAAAACTTTTAATGGAATTCGAATCTAACTCCAGAAAAGCTAAGAAACTACTTTTTTCCTCCATTAGCAGCTACTGATATTCATAGTGTACGTAAAGTGGCAGCAGGAACAAAAAAGACTAATAAAGGGCTGAAGATAAAAAGATAAAATGAAAAAGGAAAGAATTTAGACAAGAGTGTTACGTGTATTTACTTGACACTTGCTTATAGTTGTCACACTCCCAGGGGAATAGGTGAAAAAACTGCCTTCTGCAAGTGCTTCATCTGAAAAAAAGAAGAAAAAAATGAAAAACGAAATCACTCAAATATGGAAAATTTCGTATCTTAAAATCCATAATTTCAGGTAAAGGATTGAAAAGTAATGGAAAGGAAAGTATCTTATTGTTGTCGTGATGAACATTTGTGAATACAATATCTCAGTTTAAACATCTGCCTGCAGTAACTTGATTGCTAAGTATTTTCTTTGCCTGCTATTAATAGAAATAGAACATTGGCAAATTACATTTATGAGAAATGAGGTTTTCATTTTATATTCGATATAAAATTGTGGGTTTTTTTTTGTCATGAACTACGCAGAATTCCATCTCTTGTTATAAGCATGGTTTTCAGATAAATTTTGAATTAATATTTTCATTTCTAACTTGAATTTTTTTATTTTGCTTCTCGAAAAAGACATTAAGTTAACAGAATTACAGAAAATTCAATCTATTCTAAAAATAACATGTATTTAATTTATTTGAAAGGATTAATTAACTACCCACTGAAGTTCAATCTTAATTATCTATAAGGAAAGGACAATTTTTTTTCCTTAGAGCAACGAAAGCTTCAAAATATCTTTCAACTGGATGCATTTTCATACGAATTTGACGGACTGAGATAGGTAAAGAAAAAAAAGATTTTTTAAAGAGGTAGTTATTGAAAAATAAATTAATCATGTTTTAAATAGTCTTCATTTCTTTTCTAATTTGACAAATATTTCTGACACAATCACTTGTCGGTTCATGTCAGCATAGAAGAAATACTTTTCTCTTCAGAACTGTTAAAAGAAATTGTCATGAAGCGGTTATAGGACTTTTAACAAAGAAAAATCAACTCAAAAGTAGTCAAATTGTGACTACATATGATGTAGCTAATACTTAAACGATTTACCACAGTTGCATTTACCACCGTCCTAAATATGAATTTCAAAGCCTGTATAATGTTTTTAAGCATTGCAAATAAAAATATATAAATTAAATCAACACTGTTTAAGTTTTCAAACATGGTTTTCACAATGTGTAAAATTTATTTAAAAAAATAAGCAATTCATGCAAACACATACGAAAACTCTCCCCTACTTAATACAGCTTTAAAATCATGCAATTTGGTAAAGATCCAGGTATGTTTGCTTATTTTTTATGATGTTAAAATATGATAGTTCTTTGTTCTTAATAATAATTAGTTCTTAATGATAATTAGTAAGATACCAAACACTGAAATCAAGCCATAATACATAAAGTTTTGATTCATTCATTATATTTCTATAAACATACCTGAAAGATTTATAGAGATGTGATAAAAAATATCTTAAAAATCCTGCAAGTAAGCTCTGTTAATGTAGTTTTGAGATAAAAGCATTGAAAGTAAAATTTACTTACCGAACTCCTATATGTATATGGGAATGATTTTTGTTGAATGTAACTTCTAAACTGTTCGAAAAACACACGTGTGTAAAACTATTGAAAATGATCTAAGTTTTAAAAAAAATAGTTTGAAATGCTATAAGTGTAAACTTTATATGTTTTATAGCCTTCTAATTTCTTCTTTTCGGAAATTAGTTTTCTTTTGTGTGTGTGTGTGTGTGTGTGTGTGTGTGTGTGAAGATTATTTATTACAGACGAAATTTTATTATTATTTGAAAAATATGCTTTATTAAAATAAGATTTAATTGAAATGACGAAAAATATTTAGATATTGTATTTTTAGGAGAACTGTTAGAATCCTTAAATCACCGATATTCGATACACAACGACTGTTTCTTAAATGACTCATTCTCACATATTTATTTCATTTGCCTAAATAATGACTAATTACTCTTCGTAAAGGTTACTTCCAGCATTATTAATAAATCAAGATCAATAATTTTCCCCAAAAAATTGGGCATTTGAATTACATAAGTAATTAAGATGACGTATTCATCCGAACGCAGCAAGCTTAAAAAAAACGAAGAAAATGTCATCGAAGCAAAAAATTAAAACATTCGGAACATTAATTTACGACAATTTGTTCCACTTCCTTAGGTCTCTGAAGAATACACCCATTATTTAATTCGATGGTTTTACATTTGGTTAAATCTTGTTCAATGCATACAATATTTTATAAATATTAAAAGCAAGAAATAAATGAGGTATTTGAATCACAGTTCACTTAACAGTCAGAATGCGTTTCTGCATTTCTTAATTTTATAAATGATTATTTATTACAAAATAAGCGTTCCTTACTTCGATTTCATAGAAAAGAGCAAAGTTCCGTCAGTTGATTTAATATGGATCGAAACATAAGCATGTATGTTTTGTATTCTAATTTTTTTATACTCATGATGCTGACCAATGTTTAAATTAAAATAATTGTTACACATCGTATTACAAGACCATTAATTTAAGCAAAACAAAATGTGTGAATAACTTCAAAGCATCTAGATTTTCATTAATTTCAATTCATACAAAAATGAAGTCCATGAGTTCATACTTAAATGAAGATGGTTGACTTACTAAAACTAGTTTTCTGCTCTAAAATATATTAATAGCAGAAACATTTTAAATGAATTTTTGTCTAAGAAGTAATAAATGAACTAATTTTCTTTTCTTGTTGTATAATAATGTGATACAAAATTCAATCATACACGAGGGCCAGTTTTTATCAACCTCCGATCGAGCCGCTAAACAGACAGGCAAGTGGTAGGAGGTGGTGATGCTCGGTGGGCAGCTGCGCTTGTCTCTAACTACAACTATTGGCGACGCCAGCTGGCCAATTTGAGCTGAGCTGTCGGCGCGTCAACATGGCTGGTAGAATTGATACTCTAGCAAAGTGCGAGTTTCGTGGTATTATTCCCTTTCTTCAAGCAGAAGATTGACTTGTGGAAAACGATCAATGCAGCTGTTTCTTGTCAGACTTTGCGACGACTGCGAAGAGTCATTCTGACTTCTAGAGTTGTCCTTATTCATGACAGTGCCCGCCCTCACAATGCTGTTTTAACTAAGCAGCTTCTGAAGCAGTTTACATGGGACGTGTCTGATCATGCGGCGTATAGCCCCGACTTAGCGAAGAGTGATTTTCACCTCTTCTCTGAATTGAGGAATGGCTATGAGGCCAATACTTCCAGAAAAATGAGGAGATTCAAAGCAATGTTAAGGTCAATTACGGCGTCACTGGCGTCAACGTTCTTCGAAGAGGGGATCGGAAACCTGGTCCACCGTTATGATAAATGCCTGAGTCTTCACGGCGATAATGTCGAAAACTAACCATGTTTGAACATAACTTTTCGTAATAAATTCATTTTGCTCTTTTCTTTTTTTTATGGTACATGAGAAGTTGAAAAAAACCGGCCCTCGTTGCTTCACCGATTTTGGAAACCAATGTGTTTTTTACAGGATGTGATGTTGCAACACAAACAGAAAAAGGTGCTTGCAATTATATGACAAGCATAGTAACTTTTATCGCGTGTCTTTGATATTGCCTGAATTTATACTATTAAGGTTTCATTTCTTGAGGATTCTTGGAGAACGTTTCTTTTATTTAGACTGATAAGCAAAAAGAACCTCAAGCGTGTTGGCCCATCGACTTTCTCGTTTACTTACGTAATCGGGCATATTTTCTGTTTAACTTGTATAGTGGAGGTATACTACGGTTGTATAGTGGAGGAAATAACGAATGAATTTTAGATATATCCCCTTTGAAGCACTGAAACCAAAATTTTATACTGGTCTACTATAGAGGTGTCGAGACAACATACAAAATTTTATGTATTTAGCTTGTTGAAGTTTGGAGATATCGCATTCAAATGCACACGAACAGACAGGCAGGCAGGAAGTCTTTTTGAGATTCTGCAATTTGATGCAGATTTGTAATTCTGGTAATAAAATGAAGTGTAAAATTTCATCCGTGTATGTGAGTATCGTGTTCTTTATGCAGAAGGACGGCCAGACACACAGACTTATCTTAGACGGATTTCACCGAAAATTTCAAAGAAATCTACAATTTTTATCATATACAACAACGAAAACTATTATTGTAAAATGTATGAAAAAACAGTTGTAAAAATTAATTAAAATTCCAGAAAAAAATGTAAGGCAACTAAATTGATTTCATTGAAAATACATTTTCTTTAAAATTTTCTGATGATGTAAAAATCGTTTTTCTGCAATCAAATTTTTGGAGGTTATCGCGGAAAGAGGTCAAAATTTTGATTAATTTATAATTAATTAAATTTCATATTAAATTTCAAAAAAGCGCTCTAAGGTGCACATTCCCATCCTCTGAAATATATATGTGCGAAATATGGTAGCTCTACCTCTAAAGTTCTATTCTGCTGAGAGCCAATAGCCACGCAGACACATACAAAAACAGATACACATACTCTTTCAGTATTAACAGAGATAGAGATGATAAAATGAATGTAAAATAAAAATTTCAACTGTGATTTTTTTTCAGCCAAACAGAATTTTAAGCTAACATCCATCTAGAAAATTATTTTATAAAGAATTCATGTGAGTGACAGAACAAAGAAATTTTAAGCTAATTATAAAATAGGGAAATATAATCATAAATAATCAAGGTGAAAGCAAACGCGCATGTTACGGTTCTCCATATTCTTATTTTACTATTACGGAAAATGATATTACAAAATAATTTACTGCTTAATATTACATTATTATAAAATTTAATGCTACAAACAGTATGGACAATAGGAAGTTACAGTTCTCCAGATTCTTATCTTACTGTTACAGAAAATAATATAAAAAATAATTTATTACTTAATATTACATTGTTATAGAATTCAATATCACAAATAATATGGACAATAAAACGGTCGTGTGACTTTTACCAAGCATGAAATCACGATGCACTGACACAACGCAAAGAAAGATTTTCGCTCTTACTTGAACAGTTCACTGCATAAGAAAAACGATTTCACTTCACTGTATACCAGAAGAAAAACAAATCAAAAGTTATCTTTAATCTGTTTTATCTTCTAGAAATTTCAATCATTTCTTTCAGAAAAACGTTCTCTATCCTGAATGATACAAATTGCTGAAACACGAGAGAAAGATTTTGCCAGAGGGAACTCTGCCAAGAGCAGATGGCTTTTAAATCATAAAATGAAATGGTTTGCTGTTAATTTGAAAAGTAATAAAAATTTTCAATGACAGCTGAAGCAAGCGAAGGGCTAGAATCCTCTTAAAAAATATCGAACGCTTGTATGAAAAAAAGAGCTCTTTCAGTGTTCCTGTCAGAGACATGCTAAACTTTCAAGTATAAAATTAATTTGCCTACCTCATAGAACGGTTTCTTAGCAATACTTTTATGAAGCCATAATATAAGTTTTAATTAAGATATTAGGAACTTTTCTTACTATACCTGGCATCTAGTGTCACCTCATATAAATGCATGAAAACTTTCTTCATTGACAAGAGAAAAAAGTTATTTAAGTTACTGTAAAGGAACTCCTAAGAGAAATCTTTCGTACTTCATCGTACTAATGAATCAAATTAAAATTAAAATGTTTTTTAAAAAATAAATTCTTTTTCACTTGAATTAATTTATTTCTAAAAGTTGCCCTAGTTATTGTAATTACGTATAAAGATTTTTAATTTCCTCAATCAAGAAAAATATCTTGGCGTAGTCAAAAGTTAATAATTACCAGTACAAAGAGTAATCTGATTTAATATTAATTTTGAATCAAACTAGATGAATAGATGAGAAAATTTTGCAGATTTTCATATTGATCTAAAAAAATTCATTCCATTAGAACATTACAAAAATAAAATAAATTTGTTTCCAATAAGATGTATTTCACCGCAATTCAAAACTTTTTAATTTATCAATAACGTACAATCAAGAAATTATTTTGTTTCCACTACTGATAAACATTCTGATATAAACTATATTACATAAATAAAAATACACAGATTTTCCGTGAATCATATTTTATTATGCAGATAGGGAACGGGATGAATTTCGAGAAACATGAACTTGTAACAATAAACGATTCGTACATATCATCAATATTTCTGACAAATCTTCTTTATTTCAAGCTTCCTTTAAATGGCTGTTTTTTTCCATTTGTTCATGACTGATAATTAAAGTTGCTTTAAAATCGCAGTTATGCATGCAATAATTGAAAACTGGAATTATAAATTGTATACTTATTTCAGTTAATGAAAATATATTTCCTGTTGTGAAGGCTCTCTTGAGTGACGAGATATGCATGGATTGGCCATTTTCAACCTTTAAGACAATAGACTGCGCCTAGTTGTCCGGTATCCAATTATTTTGATGCTGGGAAATTTGAATTTTATGAATCACTGTTATGAGATTCATTTTATAGAATCAAACTTTAATTATAATAACCCTGTATTTCAACTTCCGATTAAAAAAAATGAAATTCATTGACTTATTCAAGATTGTTCTTCCTAATAATACATCACAACAGAAGAACATCGAAAAGCATTGCATTGATAAACGTCAATGGAGTTAATTCATGATCAACTGATTCACTTCAAATGGGCCCTGCTCATTTCACCTTAAGAAGAAAAGGAATGATATTATAACAGGATGTACGAGAACGTGTATTTATATGTAAGATGACGTGAGTAGTTACGTTTCTCACGTTACGTGTTTTATCTTAATTCTCTCCATGACCATTAATCCTTCATTTCTGCACCTTTTTGGCAAAAATAATTGTGAATAAATTTATGCCGTAATCTGTTAGTAACCATAAGCAAAGTGCGTAACAGGGATGTAATGGAGCCGTAACTCACCGAAACGGGATTCCGACATTGAGTTTTTTCAAAAGAAATAAATGAAAAAAATTGTGAAAACGTCCTTAAAACAGCGCGATTTTTGTCACCCATGTCAGAGCGTTCCGGCACTGCTTTTGGAGTATTCTGTTGAGTTCCGTTTGAAGTGTTGCTTTTACAGTGAAATTTGATACAGAACTAAAGTTCTGGTGATAAAACCTATGTACCAAATTGTGTCCATCTAGTCCTTTGAACTATCATATTTACATGCATTTATGCAGGCAGACAGACATATTTCCCTTGGACAGATTTCATCCAGAATTCGATAGAATTTTGGATGAAACAAATATTTTAATAAATAAATCTGGGTTTTACAAACTATATGTAAAGACCACATTCCATCTTAATCTGTGTAACATATTGCGTTTCTGAGATATTGCATTAACAGACAGGTTCACAGATAGAGAGATCAACAGACAAACGCCATTTTGTAAAATGTTTTTTCGTACTCAGAAAGATGTAAAATGTTGATTAATCAAAATCATGATGTCGCATGTTTCGATGATTACGAAAATTTCTTTTTGCATACTTCGAATACGAAAAAGTAAAAGCATAATTAGATACGAAAAGGTGTATACATTTTCATAAACTGTTAGTTTTCTCTTTCCGATCCTTTAAATTGTTTTCCCGCCTGTTTCTTGCTTATAACATGCAGAATTTTCCACTAAATTGTACGAAACTCACAGAAAAAATGACAATATGTTACAGAAGCATTGTGTAAAAATTTAAAATAAAAACTTAGAATGTTAAAGAAAATATGAGTAGTTGTAGTAAATAATTTTTTACTGTGTGCATGCGCGAAACATAGCGTAATTTTTATATCATAACTTCAAAGCCAGATATATATGGAAACTTATGTAAAAATTCCAGTTAAATATCATTAAGATTTAGAAAGATATTAGCATTTCAGGGAGCTGAATTACTGCTTCTCTCTAGAAGAAACAAAACGATGTGGGGTTTTCCACAAATTGATATTTTTTTAACTTGAATCTTAGGATAGTTTTATAGAATTTAATAAAGATTGGACATGCTGAAAAGCCATGCATACTTATAAATAAAACTCATAATGTAAATTGAAGTTCGAAGATTACTATTCGAAGATCCAAGTTTAAAAAATATTCATTTGTGGAAAAACTCTCATAGTTTTATTTCTCTTAGAGAGAAGCAAACATTCAGCTCACTGCAATGCTGATATCTCTCTAAATCTTAATGATATTTAACTGGAATTATTACATAAGCTGACCTCTATATCTGGCTTTGACGTTATGAAAGAAAAATTACTCTATGTCTCGCACATACGCAGTAAAAAAGTATTTACTACAACTACTCATATTTTCTTTAACATTCTAAATTTTCATTTCAAATTTTTACACAATGCTTCTCTAACATATCGTCATTTGTTCTGTAAGTTTCGTATAATTTAGTTGAAAACTCTGCATTTTGTAAGCAGAAAATAGACGGGAAAATTTGGGATTGTTTAAGAAAACCTTTATATCTTCCCGAAAACTTATGCTGTGTTTACGAAAATGTATGCAAATATTATGCAAATCAAACATAACCATTGATGAAAGTTTCATCACGTTATAAGCTTTCTTTGAAACGGGATGAGTCGGAATTTTTTATCTTCATCCCTTTTTGGTGACCCCTAATTGCCCTCAGGACCCAAGCTTCACTGTAAAATGTGAGTTAAAGTCTATTATTTACATGATCGAAGTTCAAGGGCAGTCAGTTTAGCCTTTCAGGATAAATTCTAAAAAATTTGAAAATCCGAAAGTGTCCGGAAACTTTTGATCAAATTGTGTATTCTCAATTAAGCAAAACAAAAGTTTTCTCATGATTTAATGTCGTCCCAAGAATTTTCGAAAGCAGTGTTTATCCATTTAATAATTATACTACATTCTTTAACAAAACTTGCTAAATCAATGCTTTTGTTTTCTATTCATATCTATGGACTTCATCAGAAAACTCAGAGTTTGGTCATTAATGATTCCTGTCGCACAAACGTGTTGCGTGTCACGAGATTTTCAAGAAGCGAAATCGATTATTGTGAAGAGTCTAAACAAGGAGATGCCCGGAACAACTCAAGAAATGAGAAACAAAGTTATTATTTGTTGTTTAAAGTGACTAATGACGACATTTTGGTTTCGTGACGCTATTTATCATTTTTCTTCTGCAATTAATAATACGTAACAAGTTATGCATATTCGAAGTTTGACAATAATCTTACGGAAATTTTTGCATGATGACTTATCCCATGACTGATGTATAAAATAACATAAAAAATTTCCTCTTCGTCCATCTTTATTTGTCCAGTTTGCCTTTTTCTTCAAATTAAGATAAATTCAAATTTCGGACAGCTAGCTTTAGATAGTTGGCCATGCTTCTTTTAACGAATGTCAATGCAACTGCCTCGTTTCCTAACTGAAAACGGCAATATGGTTGCCATATTTAATTTTGTTTTCTCGTTAGTAGAACAAGTTTATTTACAGGTACAAAAAGTTTCTGCAATATTACTTGTGTAAAAAATGAATAATATAGGTTTAGAAGAAGCACTATAATCAGATGGAAATAATCATAATGCTTAATTCTAAAAAACGAAAAAACATAAATTAAATCCCTTTTCTAAAGATATATTTCAGAACTATGATTAAAAATATAACCTCATACTTTGTGTCTTTGGAACTGCCTTAAAATTCGTACTTATTCACCCTTTACCTCTCATTTATCACAACAATAGAATATATTCCAGCATTCGCTTGCGAATATTTTAAAGGGCATCGTGTAAATCAAGGGTGTGGATTCTGAATTCAATATTCTAGAAAGGCTTGTTTTTTAGATGGTAATTAATAGCTTTAATTCAAAATTTCATGTCTTAATTAATCAGTCTACTCTTTAGAACTTCTTAATATCTTTTGATTAGGTTTTATTCGTTAGAATATTTCTGTGTAACTGGAATTCAAATGACGCATTTTATTTCAAGTAAAATTTTGGTGAAAAAAATTAATTATCAAATGTTATTTAATTTTAGTATCCTTGGTGTATAGTTAAGTTTTCATTTTAAGAGTTTCTGTGTAAGTGGTTTATATGAGTTGCAGTTGAAGTACAATAAAATTAAATTCATTATGTAGCGGTTACAATCAGCTGCCTTCTCCTTTCTATGGTAGGTGGCGCTACTGGAGCCATCTTTTTCCCATGATGCCTCTCGGTCATTCTAGTCTGTGTGCTTGTCTCGTGATGTTGTTCTCTGTCTTGTCTTGTGTCTTGTAACTTTAATGTTCTGTGCTGTGGAACGTAGCCTAATAAAAAATGGTTCCTAAAATTGAATGGATTCTTCAGCAGCACTACACACAAACTTGAGTCTCGTCCCTCTATAATTATTCATATATGTATATATTTGTAAATATTATATTCTTTTTGCTATGTTGATAAAAATATTTATAAATACATGTTGTTTGAGATTATTAATTTCCAATATTGACTAATGGCTTTGTCAGTGGACTAATATAAAAAATAACATTAATTCGGTTTAATACCACTAATTAGCACAACTACCATTCACATTAGAAAGTATCTAAACCGATGATAAGCAAAACATGATTTTCTTCAAAACAATTTACTTGAAAAACTGCATCTCAGTCCATATAATTATCGATAAGTTGAATAATCAACAGAAATTATGTAAACAAAACTGATTTACTTTTTTTAATATTTATTTGACGAATGTTTCTTTATTACATATTTTCAACTTTTGCAGTAATTAATGAAAGAACCAATAGAGTAGAATGTCAGTAGAATGGTGCATTCAATGCAAATTTATTTATGAATATAATTTTTACAAAAAAGTAAAAATTAGAACGAAAAAAAAAAAAAACTAAAAATGTTTACGACGTGAAAACAGTTTTAGATTAGTGAAAATTTCTTTCTTGTTTCCAAAAGAAAAAAAGTAGTGTTTTCCAAAATGATTCAAAAAGTCTACAATTTGTAATACTTGTATATAGAAAATAATAGAAAATTGCATGTTCAAAAATATAAAAATCTTGCCTTTCTATTTTTATAACTTATCTAGAAAATGTAATTCTCATAAAATCCTATAAAGAATGCTGTAAATGCCCTAAAAAAGCAAGAATTCAAACAAAGCAATAAAGTAAAAAACATGTTAAGTTAATGGAAAGTGTATATATAAACTCCGTTTCATAACTTTTAATATTAATATTACATATTCATACTCCAAAAATAAACTCTTCATACCAGTTATCCATTCTTATACTCCAAAAATTATCTTTTCATTCCAGCTATCCATTCTTCTGTTCACATGTACCATAACAGTAGAATATATCCGAACAAAGTCAGGCAGTAATTTCTTAGATTTATTGAGAAGACTTTATTACTAAAGCCACCCATATCTTTACTCCGCAACAGAATCAGGCTCGTTAATCTTCGAGCCATTTTAACTGCTGAATGGAATGTCAGATAAATTGATGATTCATCAGACGCACAAAATGAAAATTCAAATGAAGCTTAACGAGGAAATATTTTACGAGGCATCATGCTAATCGGGACTGTGGAATCGGAAATAAACATTGAATAATAGCTGGCTTTGAATTTGTCATAAGAGCATTTTATAACTCCTTCCAAAATTAATTATTCTTTACTTAGGAGCATGGCGGTATCATTAAATTATGTCATATTTTTGTTAAAATATTTATGTGCCTTTGAACATAAAAAGTTTTTCATTAAATGGATGATGTCAATTTGGAAAAAAAGAAAAAAAAGTTTGATCTTAAAGATAGATTTCATTTTGCAGATGGAATCCTATACATAATATTTATATTTTAGCTAATTTATATATGATTTTTATTAAAGAACAAGTAAACTGTTGTTCATAATGGAGTCAAGTTGTAGGACGTCACAGTCACATGGCAAACATAACTGCGCATGCCATCTAACTACGCAGCCAAATAGTCCGCTGTGCGCATGCATCTGTCATTAAAGTCTTGCACTTTGCAAATTTTGCAAATTGTTTGAGGAAGAAAAGGTTATAATGTTCGACTGTAGCTTTTGTAAAGCAGGAAACAAGGAAGAATGTTTAAAGTCAAAACGTTTTGGTATTTCCACTTCACAGTTATTCAGTGGCGAATTCAGGGGGGGCTATCGGGCTGCAGCCCTCCACCAGAGCTAAACCAGAATTCTTGATTTTATTTAAAATCACTGAAACTGTTTGTTCTTAATTTCCCCTTTAAAAAAAATATTAAAAATGTGACAACATTGCTTTTCTGTCTTGACAGGCTCGAATATTTTCCTAGTCATTCCACTTGTACTCGTAGCGTTGACGAGGTCGAAAACATTTTTTCTCTAGTTATTTCATTGTATTTTTTATTAAATTATCGAAAGTATTGTACTGTTCTTTATGATTCTTATTGTCAGGTGAGTAAAGTATGTCGAGTTAAAGTGTTTTGGTTTACATAAGCTATGATGTTTGACATTCGTCACGACGATACAAAATTTTTATGACCTCAGCCCCTCCCAGACCCGAATTCTAGATTCGCCACTGCAGTTATTAAAGCATGATCTGTGAGAATTTGAAGAAGAAATCAGAAGCCTGTAAAGTGTTGTATAATGTCTTTTTATAGGCATAGACTTTTTACAATATTCTGATGAATACATTTATTAACTGACTTATAAGAAATAAGAAAAAAATGCATAAACAATTTTTAAAAAATAACTACATGTATTGTAATTTTTTTTAAATTAAAAAAATTTATTTTATTTATTGTTACTATCCATAAACATGATTATGTAAATAGAGAAAGCGACATTAAATAAAATATTCAAAATTTAAGATCTGAACCAAAAAATACTGAAAAAATTTAATTACATTTCTAATTAAAGACTTGAAACATATTATTAAAAATATGTAAGGCAGATCAATAGTTCAAGTAATCAGAAAAATAAATAATTTTACAGTTAAAAATAGTATTATATTCAAAATTGAATTAATTAATTCTGTTACTTTACTTTTTAATTGTGATCCCAAATCTATCCCTTTATTTATTCTACATCCACAACAAAAGACAATATTACTCTAATGGAATGATATTTTTGATCACAATTTCAAGAACTGAACAGGATTTTCTCTAAAACATTTATTGTTACTGAGTTTGATAATTTCCTCCGATACAAATAAATCAATTTAACAAACTTCATTATGTAACTTCGTTTCAAACTTCGTATGAAAAGTTCAGAATAAAGTTACACGATTTATTTACGGATTAAAGAAATTGACTTGCATTTTCCGGTTTATTTAAATGCACGTTAATGAATTAAGCTTTCTCTATATGCAATAGTGTCCAAAAGTGTTGAAAGTCAACATTTTAATTTTGAATCTATTACTGAAATCTTTCTCTTTTACTATCACTGAAATCTTTCTCTTTTACTATTACTGAATCTTATCTATTACTGAAATCTTTCTCTTACAAAGGCAAAATCAATAAATAATTGGCAGCTTTAGAGCTACATAAATTATTACAAAAGATAGTTTTCTACAGCAGGTATGTAAAATTTTCTGAAGTTCCCTTCTCTCTGATTCTACCAATAACAACGTAAAGGAAAAAAGCGTTTGATAACAATAAGTTACATAAAGAAGTAAAAAATACAACCTCCTAGTCAAAGATGAAGATAGAAAATACAAAGAACATAAAAAGTAGCTAGCAACAGATAGAATTAATTATGGTAAAAATAACTTGAGATGTAGATCTTAAATATTTATCCTTTCTTACATTGATCGCCTGAAACTTTTTACCTAAGTTAATTTAAGAGCCAAATTAATTACTTTTGGGAGAATCGTTGCATAAAATTAATATTCTTTGAAACTGAGGCTTCATCGTGGAAGAACAATTTGAAAGAATTGATTTTTTAGTAACGTTTCAGCCTTGGAAACCAAGCAATGGCTTTTATTTTAAAAATCGCTTTCCTTGCTTGATATTGTGTTTTCATAGAAATAAATATATGCTCAATTTTTTAAGATTTGTTACACAAAAGTTATTTTCTCTGCCACTAATTTATTTCCTGAAATCCGATACTAAATTGTTCATTCACACTACTTTTACAAGGTTTAAAGAGAATGCATAATAAATATGTTTCTATACAGCGACGTTCGTAATGAAAAGTTTTTTAATGAATAATAAGAGAAATTAAGGTATGCTCAACATGTATGGTGCAGTCTTTTAAAACAATAGAGTTACAATTTACCAGCAAACTGCGACCCAAGCATGGAAAAGATTATCTCATAAATAGTTATATTATGAAAATCAAGATATTTAACTTATGTTTAACTTGCTTTGATACAAGTTGAGATGAGCTATTATGAAAACATCTTAATGAAGAATAAAACCTGAAACGAAGAGCTTATTATTAGAATATCAGTATATTTAAATAACAATATTTAAACAGCTGCTAATTCCAAATGACGTACTTAACTCTAGTAATTTCATAAATAGTTTGCTAAAACAATTTGTATTCATTCAAACAGGTAAAATAGCTGCAACTGGAATATAAAATAGGTATGCAAATTTACAAACGTAGGTTTAAAATATAATTCCTTGAACTACTATGGATATTTCAGTAAACTTATAATTAGTTTTCATAGTCTTTCTACTTTGATTAACAAAATCCTTATAAAATTTCGTACAAAATCTTTTGTCTCTAAATAAAATTCCTAAATTACTGCTCTGTAAATTCTTTTGTATTTCTAAAAAAAATTTTCAGAAACTATACTAGGCAAATGGCGGATGAAATAGGAAACACAAATTTGTTTCGGAACAAAGACTAAATGGATGGCGTGGATTTGAACAAATACATAGCGGATATAAAAAAAATTGTATGTGAATAAATTCAATAAAGCATACAAAAGATGCATTCATATTATTCAAACCAAGATATACTGTTTTTACTTTTCGTTCGGGAATTGTAAGCAATCCCAAGCCACATTCAACAACCGAACCCTGGTTATCTGTTTATATTACCCCTAGACATCCGTAGAATTTAGTCACGATAGTCAATTGGCCACGATATCAAAATGATATTTCCAGACTTTTATTTTTGGGTTAAAATTTGTTGATGCCAAATACTGGCCAAATTTCACTTCTTCGCTAAGTTTTTGCTGATTAAAATTGTCATTATCAGTAGGAAGTAAGCATAAAATCAGCAGTTTAACCCTTTAACAGTGCAGCATTTTGTACCGAGTATTTAAATTATCCCCTTTCTGTTTGGAGAATGTGCCATATTGATTCCCCTTAAAACTCTTGAGATGTTAATGGATTACCGGCCGTTTTTGTATCGAATGATAGCGTTTATGAATTACATCATTTTAGATTATAAATATAAAAATTCCATAATTCGATGCACCAACTGAGCTCGAGCTTAATGGTAAGGAGTTAAACAGTTTACAATATTAAAGCACAGCTAATACTTTAAAACATGTATACAGCATGAAAATTTCAAAGCATCTGACATTTAAGAAATTATGAATATTTCCAAAATATCTCAACATTAGTTGGCTATTTCTCGGCAATAATTGAAATTATCTAGTACATAAATCAAACAATAAATATATCTTTATTTTCCAGTGAGATATTCTCGGACTCATTTTTGCTTTGGCTCATTTCCAATTGCCTGCAACGAACCCAATGAAACTATGTCAGGAGAATACACGATTTGTTCTGTTTGCTTTACGATGCCTTCAAGCGAATTCCGCTTTATAAAGCCAGGAATGTTCTGATAAGGCAATTCTGGTCTATAAACTGTGAACAGAATTACATGAAATAAGGATACTAACTTAAATAGAGTCTAACTAAACTATTATATAAGGAAAAATTTCATTTCGGCTAAAATTGATATTCGAAACATATTTACTTCCATATGTGTTTGAAGATGAACTTTCGACGCAGTCAAATTTTATTAAAATAATAATTAAATATATCAGATTTTCGGATTTTGTTCTGTTGCGTTACGATGCCATAAAGCGAATTCCGTTTGATAAAGCCAGGGATGAACTGATAAGACAATTCTGCTCTATGAACTGTGAGCAGAATAATTTGAAATAAGGATACTAATTTGAATATAATCTAACTAAATTATTATAAGAGGAGAAAGGTAATTTCTGCTAAGTTAATATTCCAAACTTACTTACATTCATATATATGTGTTTAATTTTGGCTTTTTGTCGAAGTCAAGGGAAGCAAATTTTCGGAAGAAATGAGTAATGCATGTAAATAAAAATACAATACATTACATAATTCAGAAGAAATGCAATAGAAAGTCTTTATAGCAAATATTAATCCGAGAAGATGATCTAATATGGAGGTTGCAGAAAGCGTTCAGTGTAAGTCAATAAAGATTAAAATTGAGATAAAAGGACCCTTTAAAAATTTGTTTGAAAAAGATGCCAATTTTTGTAAAGATACAAAAGGAAGTTTTTATTAACAAGTAATAACGCAAAGAACTTATACATTAAGCCAAAATAGAAAAGAAAAAACTAAAGATTTTAGAAATAATTTCACCTTAATAAAAATAAATGCGGCGTAAGTCCACTGAAATTTTGAAGAAGTCAATCGATGTATTTCTAACAAACATTTTTATTGTTATTCCCTGCCTCTGAGTTTGAATGAATTTAAGGCTTGTATTCTCTCGTTTAGTGCAGGAAAATTCTTACCGAGTGGGCCGTAAGGTGGTTGAATATACGATTTAAGATCAAATATGAACTTTTTTTATTTGCGTTATGTATCTACGGTCTCCATAAAGAGGTTTCTTCCACATTTTCCCTCTCTTTACGAATCTTGTCTTTTCTTGCTCTAATGATTTTTATTTAAGCATTTTCTCAGGTATTTGGAAGTGCGTATTCTTTACGCAAATCCAAAAAAGAAATATTTTTAGTCTACTTTTGCTGAACTAGGAGATTTTAGGCACATCAGGCATTAAAAAGTATTTCATTGTTTAGAGACTTTTTCAAATTATTAAAATTTCATACAGATATCTGACAGTAAGCATCGTTGTACAAAAGGATCATTTTTAACAATCGAAAGACAAATAAAAACATTTTTGTTGATCTAAACATTTTAAGAAAAAAAACATTTTATAACTATTTTAAATCTGAGCTTGCAATGTTTTTAGGCTGGTATTCTTTCTGTAGATATCATGATGTAAAAAATCATTACACAGAGAATGCAACGGCTGCTAATTTCTAACAAGCTGAATTAATGAATACATTAACGCTATTTGCATCGCGCCATATGATTTATGATTTTTATTCATTGTTTGTTAACTAGATAATTTTTTGTCAGTTTTTCGTGTTTGTCTTCCTCGAAGCTCCCAGAAAGTTTTATTTTTATTCTTTTATATTTATTTAATATTTTCCGATTTTTTTTTGTTTTATTAAAACGGCTGTCGCGCAAGCAGAGTTCTGTTCATTGTGAAATCGCTTAGGGCGAGAGTATCTTTTTCTAACATGATAACGTTTTTTGGTTGGCATTCTTTCTGTAAATTGCTGGATTTACTTGTAATATCAAGGCTGAAACATTATAATGCAACGATTTTTCAGATTAGTGGCTTGAATTTTTAGTTTATTTTTTATTATTATTCAGAAAGAAAATGGATACTTGATAAGAGCTCCCAAAAATATTATAATTTGGTACAATTTGGGAAATCGATGCTATGATTTCACGAAGTATCGTCAAGAACTAATATATATTTTAGCGAAATTAACATCCTCAGTGTCTTTCTTATAATGCACTGTCAATCCTAGAAAATTTTCCACTTTGTCATCAGTAACAGAATTCTAATTGCATCACAACCCTCAAATTTATGAAAAAAATTGCAATTCTTTTTGATAGATTAAATATATATATATATATATATATATATTTATATTAACTAATATAAAAATATTATTATTTAGTTAATATATTTAGTTATATATATTTAGTTAATATATATATATATATATATATTAACTAAATTTTTAAAAAATATAAATCAAAGTAAAATTTATTTTTTATGATTTTTTACATAATTATAATCAAAGCGAAATGTGAGATTTGGGAATATTTTACATTTCTTAAAAATTATTCAATTTTCTTATACTCCAATGATCGTCTTATTTTTTTTTTTTGTTCATACTTTCTTTCCTGTATGAAAAAATATTTAATTGTTCTTAATTATCTTCATCCATAAACTGAATATCGAGTATGAGATTTTCAATTGTGTAATTTGGTTTAATTTTACAGTTATATGGGTTCCGCTATCTAATAGTTATATCTTTACAACCGAATTTAATCTAACTGAATTAAAAAAATTCATATAATCTATATTCCATAGACACAATCTACAGAGGGTGTTCGCACATTTTTTAGACGATTTCGTTCCGCTGTAGTAAAAATTCGTTTGCTTGTAAAAAATTATTTTCACAACAGTTTCGTTTTATAATCTATAAGTTATCATCTACTACCTAAAAATTCTGTTTACATGGAAAATGGCACTTTTAAAGAAGCCTTGGATGGTAGGAAACGCTTTTACTGTTTCCGAAGAGAGTTAATCTCATTCAGTTACTCAAAGACAATGTGAAAGTCATGGAATTTCGATATCTAAAGCCACAATAGATAATATTTTTAAGAAGAAAGAAAAAATCGTCCGAGTTTCGTTTAAAGTGGAAATATTGTCCCAAATACGTCTCCAAGTAAAAAACGCAGTTCTTCAAATATTGCAAAAGTGAGATCTTTAATGATAAAAGAAAATACTCCAAATACTCAAAGATTTATTGCAAAATCATTAAAATGCACAGTATCTCTGTAAACAAAATTATTAACACTGATTTAAATCTCAAAAAGGGCAAAAATTACAATATTCATCGTCTTTCGCTAGGTCATATCGCTGAAAGCAGAACACGCTGCAAAATACTTTATGAAAAGCATTTATCCGGACAAAAATGGAGAAAATGTTGTAACTATAGGTGAGTCTTGAGTCTATTTAAATTATTACAGGAAACAAATTCAATTTATTATCATCAAAAAGGAGAAAATATCTTAAAACACGGTTCAAAGAATCTAAAGAATGAAGTTCTGATGCCTGCTGGTTATTCATGTAATGGCAAACTAAAAGTAATGAGAGTGGATACAAATGTTAAGATGAACTCCAAATTCTATCAGGAACATATTTTATGCACAAACTTCAAATATAAAAATACATCTCGTTACCCACAATACCAACAATCAGTAGAACTGCACCAAAACAAAGCAAGCAACCGCATATCATAATCCATTGTTAATTTTCTGGAGAAAATAGACCAAGAAATGAGTATTAAGACTGCAGACTTCACTGATATTCCAGGTAAATAGTTCTGTATTATCCATGAGTTTTTGCGACTTTGGACTTATAAAAAGCACATTATCCAAACGTCGACCTATAAACCTTTGTGGGCTTTGGAAAGCTGTTCAAGAGGAAGGGGACAAAATACCTCTTCCGTTACCATAAAAATCATTATTGTCATGGAATTTACGATGTAGGAAGATTGTTAAGGATACGGGCTATCAAATTGAACATTTAGAACGCAAAAATATTATGTTAAATAGTTCTGTAAATACAATTAAAATCATCTAAAAGTGCGCGAACAGCTTCTATATCTTCAAGGGCATTTGAATTATTTTAGATTCCTGAAGAGTAAACAAAACAAAAAGTTCAGACATTTTATAAATCTCATTTAATGTATTTTCTCTCAAATCCCTGTTTATTTCTTCATAAGAGAAAAGTTGAATCCATCTTTGTCTTTCTGTTCTGTTAGACAATCATTTTTGATAAGCAACAAACGTGTAAATGTCTTATCAAAGGAAATCATTCTTTCTCGACAACAAATGTTTTAATCTGGTAGTGATCTACTTTATTTCTCTGTATTCAGTGCCTTCAGTAAATTACTGGAACCCTACCAGACAGTAAGATGGAATTTTTTATTATCATTTAAATGGGATATACTTTAAATGAGATAAATAAAGTAAAAGTAAGAATGATATAATGGAAAGTTTGATTCTTTTTTCAAATTCTTCTTGCCTACGTTTCGTCTTTTACAGTGTTATTATCCTTACCTTCTTTTCTTCAATTCAAACATGAATCGTGTCATCAGCTTTACGATCCTCTAACAAATTTGATAGTAAAATCTGGAATATTTTTAATGGAATTCGAATACAAAACCTGCAAGTCTGAAAAATGACTCTTTCTTTCATTAGCTCGTAATGCAGCTGGTATATTTCATAGAGCATTAGAAAATCATAGTGGCATTAGAAAAGAATAAAAAAAATGACTAGAGAAAAAGAAGAGAAAATAAGCTGAAAGAACCAAGGAAGACAATAAAAGTATTACGTGTGTTTACTTGACACTCTTGGCCTTCTGAAAATTTCCTATAGTTGTCACATGCGACAAAGCCTAGGAAAAAGGTAAAAAGGCGAAGTGCTTCATCTGAAAGAAAGGATGAAAGAAAATCACACTTGTATGGGAATTTTCGAATCTAAATATGTATGATTTCAAGTACGAAGTTGCAGGGAACGTTAATTAAAGTGACTTGGTTATTATTATATTATTATTCTGATAAATTATTTTTAATACTTGTTAAGTAAACTCTTATCAACTCGCATATTCGTGTTTTGATACAAGTAATATAATATTGTTATATTTTTTGAATAGTTGATAAGTAAACTTTTAAGCTTACGTGTTCCATAACTTTTAAACTTTAACTTTTGTTGTGTCTGTTTAAAACAGAACACTCATGAAAAACACTAAGGCAAATAAAATGTATTTCACTTACAGCTTTCGTTTTACATGCCATATATTTTTCATCCGGAATTTCATGGAGTTCAATTAATTGTTATAAAAATTGCTTTCGCATTCATCATGAGTCATTTAAATTCCGTTGGATTTCAGCCTCTGATTTAGACAAGTTGTCATTTTAAAATTAATATCATTTATGCTGTCATGACAAGACCATTTTCAAATGTCGTTTGGACATCGATTCTCTCTGAGTATATCAATTTCATTGTAATTTATTTTAGACAAATAGAAATTTGACTTTTAGTCTGCCACAGTAAGACTAATATATGTCACATTTGCCAATAAACCAACACAAAACAGACCAACTGATTATTTTACATTTTAAAATTATTTACAGTTACATTTATTACAATGTTAGAGTACCTCATCGCAGCTTCGTTCACGAAATGCAATTAAGTAAAGAATTTTTGTATTATATTTGTAGATAATTAAGTAGAATAAAAGGGCCTTGCAGAGTATAGCTAACTATTAAGGACGTCTTGTTACATTTGTAGCTGTCCTTCCAAGATGGAGGACGACCAGGCTCTCAATGCTAACTGTAGACAGTACTCATAATAAGTAAACACGAAAGAAACTTTTAAATTCTGTCTTTGATTGCTGTTAATGGTCATTGCAGACGCTGGAATAAGAAGCACTAGTCTAATGGAATCAGAGGAATTCTCCGGATCAAGACCCGGTCAAGGATTTTGATTCCATTACTATTAATATTCAATTTTCTATTTATAATTTAAGCAATCTCTACTATATGTCAAAATATCTCTCGGTCTAAAATAACTAATATTTATGTTTAAGCATTTCAATAAGTGGGCTGTAGCTGAGTATTTCCTCTTTAAGATAAAAATCCTTTCTCCGTAAGCACCTTATATCCAAGACATATCTACTTGCAAAATTTCAAGTTCATTTATTCACCAAGTCAATTTAATTTGGAGATTTGCAATGAATTAGTCATCAAGTTGTATTTGACTTTAATATATGCAACGACAGATGGAAGCAATAACACTTGAATAGAACTTCATCATTATTCACACTTCGATGAACTAATCGTGGTTTCTATGTATTGGTTATATTTCATGCCAACTGAATATCCTGTGCTGATTGGACTCTTCGAAGTTCCTGGAGAAAGCAACTTGAAACTTCAGAGCTTGTGTTCCATATTCAAGCTAATAGTTCTTTAGAAAATTTGTGCTTGCTCTCTTCCTTATAAGCATGTACCTGCTAGTTATAGGTGATTGATTGTGATTAAGTACCTTACGGAATATTAAAAAAGATTGGGCAATATCTGATTGTAATGATTAACAGAAAATATGTCTAATTTATAAATACAACGAAGTTAAAAAAAAGGGCCAAAACTTTTTTTGTCAGAGTGCAAAGCTAAAAAGAAAAAAAATCTAATGATCCGTTGCCAAGATTTAAAAAGCATGACAAATCCAGTGTGTTAAAATATACCTCAATGCAATGAAAATTTGAAAAAAACCTTATCGATTGTAATAAAATCATATGCAATGAGCTCAAGCTAACAGACAGGCATTAAAAAGACACATAATATACCGACTGGGTGCATTTAAAATTTAAATTCCTAAATATGAGAAGAAATAAAACCATTTAAGACAAACATCCAAAGTAATTTAAGCAATTTTAAAAATCCATGCAAATAAAGGCATATTACTAGTCGCAAATATTAAAATGTACATATGCTTCTAAAAAAAAGCAGAAGTGAAAATACTACTTTGTTTTTAATGTCCAAAATTAAGTCTTACAATTTATATTGGGAAGAACTAATGATATTTTTCAGTTGATCCAGTTTAGATGGAATTATTTTAATTTATATTTACTTTTCTAAGAGTGAAGAACGATCATTCTGCTCATAGTTTCCTGTCTCCTACACGTTTCGACACTTAAAATACCGAGCAACACAGGGTATTCTGCTAGTATCATAAAATACAAAATCTGAAAAACGCTGTTACTTATTAAAGTCAATGCAAATTAAAATATTTTCCATATTTTGAAGATTTGTTTTCAATAAAATTAAATAAGTTTTCTGCTTTGATGATAAATATTTCTCTCAAAAATGTTTAAAAAGTTTCGTTATAATAACATCCCCTTTTTAAGCAGCACGAGGATTTTTTTGGGACGGATCTCGTAAATTTGAACTGCGGTCAGATGAAGAGGACAATACCTAAGCTGGCACCCCTCTCTACAAATAATTGTTTCTTTTCCGCATAATGCATTTCTTAAAAGTTATTATCACCTGGAAGCGTAGGTGAATTCATTTGAAAATTACCTGGAAATTCCCGAATGTCCAATATGTTTTTTGTCATCGCAGTTCAGTTTCTTGTCTGATTATTTTCTTAAGAAACGTTGTTACTTTTGTTATATTATGAGAAAACTGAAGAATATCCCTAATTTTCTTATGAACGCGGATACGAAATTGCGAAATATATCGGATATGCAAGAGTTTATAACAATTTCATTAATAGTAGATGGTATGTTTATTTTTATAAGAAAAATAACAATTTCGTGAAATCTATTGAGTTGTGTTGGCTCATTATCTCGCAGAAAATGTTTTATATATAGTATTTTCTATCTATTATTTCAGACTAAAAAATAAAAAGAGAGTCTTTTGTCCTTTTGGATCTTTAAAGAGACTAGAAGTATAGTTACGCTAAAAAGGACAATAAAAGACAAACACTACATCTCGCTAGTTGTACTCACAATCATCGATTTGATCTCCATGATCCCATTTCATCGATGATTTAATGTGCTATAAACCTACACCGTCAGAAATTAGATAAAGATCTATCGGATCGAAATGGAAAAAGTGCCGATTTCTTTCAGATTCCTGGACGCTGCCATAAAAGCGATCCACTGCAAATCAGTCGTTAAGCAATTACTCTCATTTATGATCAACCAATGATTCTTCGGTGGAAACTTAAACAATTAACACCACAGCATGAGAGCATTGTGGGTTTCTTGTGTTGTAGAGTTGATGTAATAAGAGCAATAAAAATGAATAGTTAATAGCTGGAAATTTTATAAGGTTTTATAAACAACTATAAACTGATCTAGTGGACGAAAAATATTATTTTTGAGGAAATTGATTAAGGGCACACATTACCGAAAAAATGACCAAAATATCAATTTTCATTTCATTGCTTATTTCTTTGCTCTTATTTTCTTATTGCATCAAAATTTTAAATTTGTACCTTTGATATTTCAGAAGTTATTTCGATTTTTATTTCCGATTGTTGTCACCTGCCACTTACTATTTGAGTACCGTAGCGCCCTCTATAGCATTCTCTATAATTTCACTTTACCAGTCCTACTCATACAGAGCAGACGCATGTCTAGACGTTCTTAGTTCTAAACTTTGCGTCGGAAAGTGCCTCTAAACCTCTTATTCTTGAAACTGTTGATAATTACATGTTGATAGTAATAAAGTTTATGTCATGTTAGAGATATAGTACATTTTTCTCTACAACTGCTCAATCGACGATTTAAATCAAATACTGGCCTACCGTCACATTAAGACCTACCGCCACCCCTTACACCAATGGCGAATGAAAAACATGCTCAATTGACAAATTTAATTTAAATGGCTATTTCTCCATGTCAGACTTCTCTTCACTTTCATATTTTCAAAAGGCTAAAGATTTTTTTCCTTTTTAAGATAGAGCTTTCAAATTTTTTGTACTTGATTATCATTATGCATATAATAAAACTGTGCATGCAATAAGCATCCACTTGCTTATCTTTTTTATATACAAGATATAAATTGAAATACAACTAAATTCCCCATATTTTCCCACTAAATTTTCCCATTCATAGTTGTAAAATTATTTGTTAATTCTCCACTAATCTTGTACTACTTGTAAAAGTAGTTGGTAATTCTACACTAATCATCTCCATTCGTATTTAAAAAAGTAGTAGGTAACTCCCCACTAAATTTTCCCATTCATATTTGAAAAAGTAGTAGATGATTTTAAAAAAATGTTTTTTTCTTTAAAAAATTTTAGTTTGAACTGAACAAGCAGATAAAAATGAATTTTTCTCTTCAAGATTACTTTATATTATTGTTAAATTTCAATAGTGTTAGATAATGTGTACCCTTAATTTTGCGCTTGGAAATAGAATACCTGTATTTAGAATTCAACGATGGTTGGTAAGCGAAGAATTTCATAGAATATATATATATATATATAATTTTTCGCAAAAAACTGCAAAACTGCCATATTTCAATAGCGATCTGTTTCTTTGCTCTTCATTTGATTCGTAAAACAAATTTTTCTACACTGTCAGTCACATGCAGGGAAATTTATTTTAAGATTTATATAGTAGAATGAACTTTTAAGAGAATTAAAACACTATAAAGATTAAAGTATTAAAGGAAAATGTTATTTATTTTAAATTCTCCTCAATTGATCTCTTATTTTTAAAGCGTTATTCCTTTTCTTTTTTTACTTTTATTTTTTTTCTCTTCGTATATAAAACGTGCGCTTAGCCTCGAGCTCCTCTTGCAAACATGATTGTAAGCTCTGAAATGTTTTTAATGGAATTCGAATACAAAACCTGCAAGGCAGAGAAACTACTCTTTCTTCCATTAGCACTTACTGCCGTCAGTATCTTTTCATAGAGTGGAAGTGGAAATAGGAAAGAATAAAAGAAACAAAATGACAGAAGGAAAATACGGGAAAATGAAAAAATGAAAATGGAAGGCAATAAAAGTGTTACACGTGTTTTTTGTAGCTCTCGATCTTCTGAAAACTCTTCTATATCTCTGTCCCTTGTGACATGCCCAGGGAAATAGGTAGAAAACATCTATAGAAGGAACGAAAGCGAAATCGTTCTTGTGTGCGAATTTCCGAATCTCAATATGCATGATTTCAGGTAGAAAGTTAAAAAGGAACGGAAAATGAAGTGACTTGATGCTGCCACCATGAAAATTTTTTAATTAAATACTTAATAAGAGATATTTTAAGCATATGTTTTCAAGAACTTGAATATTATGTGCAAGTCTCTGCCTACTTTTACGTTAATAAAATGAATATAGGGAAATCAAATAAATTTGAAATGTTACTTTCCTCTAATTCTCGTTACATATTTTACAGCCAGAGTTGCATGGAATTCAAATAATTGTTATAATAATGTTTCGAAATGCTTCATGAATTAATATATTTTTATCGAAATGTTTCTCTATTTTGATTTATGTAAAAGGAGTTCGAAATAAATATTTTTTTTTGAAAATTCAATCCATTCTAATTGAAATATACATCTAAGAAAACGCATACCCAAGAAACGCTAGGAGACGAAGAGAATCATATAAAGTTAACTTTTAATATGAGGTCTCAAGCTAAAAAAACTTCCATTTAATTCAGAATCGGCTCTAGACAGTATTGATCAATCATGAAATCATTCAGAAAAGTATAATATAAAAATATTATTTGAAATGTTCAAACTTTTGACAATTTTGTCAAGGGAATATATTTTAGCTCCGCAATTACTTTTTTTTTCTTCTTGAAAACAACGCATCGAAAAAATTTTATGCGCTGTTTTTGTTTCATGTTATGGGTTATTTCTACGACAAACATTTGTTTCTCCAATTATAGATATTTATTTTAAGCGGTTGTACTAATAGTACCTTTGCTTGTTATACTTACGTGGTTTATCATATAGTCAAGAGTACCATGAAAATCAGTCAAGTTATAGTGAGCATTTGATAAAAGAAATTCATAAAACTTTCAAAGCAATCTTAATTCTTTGCCTTCATTAAAAATGATCTGGCTCTATATTTGTTTATAAAAATAGTAATCCTAAATTTATACGACAAAATTCCACTACTTTTATCGCAATACTCATAATTCATGAACAGAACCACAATATCAGCAATTTGTTTTTAAAGTAAAATATCAAAGAATTTATGTTTAATGGGCAATGCAAATTGAAATACTTTCCATAAGTTTCAATAAAAATAAAGAATTAAAAAATGTTCCCTTCAATGAATATTAAAATTCTCATAAATGAATAGATTAAAGATATAATAAGAGTTTGTGTGAAGCATTTGGTGCCAAAAATTCAGCTGTCGATTGCGTTTTAATTTCCATAATTGTTTTTTTCTACTTTAAAAAAATTTCTTCACCATTAGAAGAATTCAATTACCGTCTTTTTGTCTCACCAAAAAATTCTCAAGAGAGAAATGGTCCTTTTATCAATACATTTCAATGTTATTCCAGGAAAAAAAGCTTAAAAAGGAATGGTGTTGAGGGAAAATTTGAGAAAGGAATTTCTGTAATTATTTCAGAAAGAATATTCAAAATTATGTAATAATTATTCCATTTACCAGATTTTCTCTTGTGTATGAATAAATTTAGAATTTTATAACAATTAGATTAATTACTTCAAAAATTAAACCATTACTTAGGATTACGTAGACAAGGATAGAAAAGTTATTTTATTAGCAGGTCGGTTCTATAGTGGAACTTGGCTAATTCGAATATTTTTAACTCGAATTCGTTTGTAAAATTAATGTTTCGTTGAACCCTTAAATTTCCAATTAATATATTATTAAATATCTTATTTAATTCAAATTGATTTTGGTTAATCCGTCGCCTGAAAATTATAAAAAAATTTATTTGTATTTCTGATGTTTTTGTGAATTAAACACCAAACCTTGTGATTGTAAGTGAATAATTATTCAAGTTGTTTGATTCATCGAACACTTTTCATTTTTTTAAAAAAAACTTTGAAAGCGTTAGATATGAGTTATACTCTTTATTTTAAAGTTTCATCCTATAATTGTTTTATTCAAAGTCTTGTGTTATATTTCTCAATTAAAATTTCCTAATTATTTATTGATATTATTTATAAAATTAGGGAATTTTGTAATTATAATTATTATTATTCAACTTATTTAATTTATCTTTACGTATTAATTATTCATTAACACTCTTAAATCTAATAAATACCATTACTGTCTATCTGCAATAATAGTCTAAAAATATCCCTACAGCCATTTTTAATTCAAAATTCATCTTTTCCTCTTGTTCCAGTCATTTTAGACCCAATTTCTATTAATTCGAATTTCTGGATAAATCAAAGATTGCACTGAAACCTTGCAGAATTTTGGACAGCTTCTAGAATTTTCTCGTATTTGTCATAAAATGTGAATATTAGATTTTGTGCGCAGAAGCTGTCAGGAATACAAGCAGAGGACATTTTTATGCATTGATATTTGATGATATTTAACAAAAGAAATGTTTTAAGTGTAAAGCTTTTGAGGGTTTATCTTTCAGTTTATTGGGGAATATCTGTATTTGAGCTTTATAAAACATTGCACCAAAAATAAGTAAATAAATAAATCTAGAATACTTGAGAAATATACTTACCTGGATAGCTAAAAAAGCAGGTAGCATTTAAAAATGCTTGGACAATAAAACACAACACACATCTCCATTAGCAGGCCCTGTTTATCTTCGAAAGCTGTCGAAAATAACCTACCCTATTTTACGATGCGCGTATTCCGTATCTTCCGGTATTATAGGTCCAGGCGCTTCATGTATCGGTAATTGGGAATTACCTTCTCCTTGATTATTTACGGAACAAAAAATGGAGTCCAAAGAAACATGATATCACGAATCAAGCACTACATCTCGACATTCGTACTTACAATCATCGTTTCGATCTCCATGATCCCGTTTTATTGATAGCTTGATAGAGTAGTAAATATTAACAGTCAGAAATTAGATCGCAGTCCATCGGATACGAAAGGAAGAGGTTCTGATTTCTTTTCCATTCCCTTATGAGAACATGAAACGATCTGCTGTAAACAAGTCATAAAGGAATCGCTTTCATTTACTAGTGGCGATGATTCTTTGCAAGAAACTTAAAGAATTAACTCTGGGTTTTTAGATTATTGTTGAGTTTTCATAATGCACGGTTGCCTAAAGAGGGAATAAAAATAAACAGTTAATTACTGAATACTTTATAGGATTTAGGGTAACTGTAATCGACAAATTGTTGAAATACAGCCACGGACCGTTCAGTTGAAGAGAGAATTACTTTATTTCGCACTGAAGAAAAAATTGCTTGTTTTTGTTATTTAGAAATTTAACCATATTTTTACAAAACCAGTCACATAGCTAAACAGTTCTTCCAATCTTTGGTTAAAGATTCGGCTGTTAACAAAGTGTCAGGTATTGACATTTTTTTTTTAAAATAGTAAAATGTGTGGACATTTGACTAATATAGAAAATTAATAGTTGATAATTAAATAGGCTTCTATCATTATTTATTTATTTTATTTCAAAAATTAAAGCGCATAAATCCAAAAAATTACATGTAATAGAAGTTTTTTTAATTGCGTTAGCATTTCAATGACAAACCTATTTCGCTGTGCACGCAATAAATAAGCAGTTAGTGTTACTTCCACAATAATATATATGTAAATAAATATTTGTAGTTTTAAATTTGCCATTTTCAATTCCTAATATATTATGAAATAGTAACATTTGTTTGTTTTGTTGCTTTAATGTTTTTAACTGGATACTGTAAGAAGTTGCAGTTGAGGGCAAATTCAGAAATAATGTTTAGTAGATAAATGTGTGACAATTCACTGTTTTTTCACAAACATTCGCCATTTTTTCCATACGTTCGTCTGTATAAAAACAGAATAACACAAAAAAGTTTTGCTTAGTTTATTTAGAATAAAACGTCCAGTTTTCAAACATTCTGAAAAGATACTGGAACAATCTTCTTAGTTCTGACCATAGTCAGGCGTTGAGAGAAAAAACTGAGCCGATGAACCGCTTTTCCAAACAAGCAAATATAATTTCGAAATAAATAAAAGGCATAATAGCTGCACACAAAATAAATTGACATACTAGAAGTGAACCATAATGGACATTTTTAGAACCATTTGCGAATTACAACCGGAGTAAAACAATTAAACTTACAGTCACTTTTTAAAGCTATGTTCGAAAGCTGAGGCATTCCCATCATTTTGTCATAAAAGACAGAAAATCTGGAATTGCTTAAGATCTTTTAAAGCTACTCACAATTTCTCGAATTTTTTTTATGAATAATCATCAAGTTGATTGTTAAATGCAATTCGGTTTTAATTTCGGATCTAATTCTTTTCCGATATATATGTTTGTTAAATGTATATATGATGGATAAATATGTTTGTAAGGATTGCTTATCAAAAATTAGATGTTCGAGTGTGGAAATAAGCAAAACAACTTTACATTATAAGCGGCTCAGAGGAGGAGTAAAATACTTGCTGTTTTTTAAGGAACAATCAGAATAATATTTTATTAAATAAAATCAAGCTTATATATCTTTTAATCAAAGAATTTCTAATAAAATACTTTTACATTTCTACATGGTCTGTTGTTACGAAACATCGTGATTACTTTCGATTATGAAATGCTATAAGTAAAAGATTTGCTGTAGGAACAAGAACATTTATATTTCACTGACTTAACTTCCTTAACAATTAAAGGAATCATTAAATATTATTTCTGATTAAATAACTAAGAAATATGAACAAAAAATATAGAAATATCAGATACTAACATAATAGGTATATTTTAAAGAACGGAATAGAAAAACTATCTAATAAAGACAAAATAACAATAATAGAAGCAATTTATCTGGAGCGCGCAGCATCAACCAGGAAAAAATGCGAAGACAAAGATACTAAAACAAAATAAGGAAAGTTTTAACTGTGATAGAGGTAAAAATACAATATTATTAACCAAAAACGAATTTAAAAAAAAAGTGCGATGAAGAAAAAGAATCCGATGGATGGTGTCATCAGAAGCCTCCATCCATGCTGATTCAAAATTAGAATAGGTTTTCTGTCGAGGAAAACGACTTTACGGTCGAAATTAAAATTTTGTTTTCCTCTGGGGCCTGAACCTATTTCGGAAAAAATTGGAAACAAAATAAGAAAGAAAACATTTATCCACAAAGAAGAAATTCAAAACAGACTTTTAAGCATAGTCTGATAAAAAAGACTTAAATATCTTACCTCTCTATGTTGTGGAATGAAAAGACGTTTAACAAAGTAAACTTTGTTTATAGGTGTTCGCGCCTATTTCTATCTAGCGAGGTATACACTAACTAAAAACCTGAGAATTTTTTGTTGTTTTTATACAGTTTTTTTATAGTTTTTATTTTGTTTTTTAGTATTTTAAAATTATTAACAATTAATAATTTTAATTATTAATTGTTTTAATGCATTTTATAATTTTTATTTTCATTTTATACAGTTTTTATAGTTATAAATTATAAAATGCATTAAAACAATTTTAAAAAATTAAAATACTAAAAAACAAAATAAAATCTATAAAAATCTGCATGACAACATAAAAAATTCTCAGGCTTTTAGTCAGTGTATCCCCCACTAGATGGAGATAGGTGTGCACACCTACAAACAAAGTTTACTTTGTTAAGCGTCTTTTCATTCCACAACCACCACATTAAGATATTTACGCCCTTTTTTTCAAATTATGTTTAAAAGTCTGTTTTGAATTTCTTCTTTGTGGATAAATGTTTTCTTCCTTAGTTTGTTTAAAATTTTTTCCGGAATGGGTTCAGGCCTCAGAGGAAAACAAAATTTTAATTTCGACCGTAAAGTCGTTTTCCTCGACGGAAAACCTATTCTAATTTTGAATCAGCTTGGATGGAGGCTTCTGATGGCACCATCCATCGGATTCTTTTTCTTCCTCGTTCTTTTTTTTAAATTCGTTTTCGGTTAATAATATTGTATTTTTACCTCTATCACAGTAAAAACTTTCCTTATTCTGTTTTAATATCTTTAAAGAGCGGAAACTATGCACTCACTGCAATAAATGTTTTTAAACATTAAAATTATTTATCTAGCAAGTGACCTTTTTTTACAGAAATTTCTTCCAAATAAATTCAATGTTTCCTTCTAACCATTCAAATTCAAATCCTTAATTAAATTACTTATACGAGTACTATTTCCTTCCATAACAGATGAAACCTGTACTGTTATCAGCCTTATTCAACACAGTGACAAACATGGGCATTAGTTGATGAATGTAAAAGGATTACTTTTCCCGGTTACAAAGAATTCAATTTCCAACGGCCCTTGTTTCAATTATGTTTTCTTTCAGACAGGTATAATTTAACAAGCTTAAAACTTAACAAACTCAACTGGCAGTTTCATTAAGACATTTACCAGTCTCCTAATGCTTGATTAACTTAAATTTTTGAAACGTCAGCGAAACTGGCGAGCTGCTGCGAGTGAAATAAATGTTTCCAGGGACGAACACACAAGGAATTAGACTGAAGAAGACAAATGAGCCTAAATCGATTATACCCCCTCTCCAATACGAATGTTACTCCTTGATGTTCACTGTCTTCTCCTCCTTACTTTTCGTTAAGAATCCGAAACAATCTTCCCCACCACCTGCCTTTACCCGCCATGCACTTATTTTTCTCCTAATTACCAAATATGCGTTTAAAATTGCATCCCTGAATTTTTGTTGAGATTTTTGCCTCTTTTGTTAACTTCCCCTCGCATTAGCAATAATGACAGATATCCTGCCCAAGCGGCAAGTGAATGCTGACATCCAATGAAAAGTTTAGGGCTGGGGTAAAAAAGGAAAAAGAGAGAGAGGCACATTTCTTCTTTTGCCGATTGTCAAAAGACATGTTTCATTACTTTTGCCATGGTTGAGCGAGCGAAAACTAATGGCTGTTTTTCTGTGTTTCATGGGATATTATTTCGGGTAGTAGAAAATATGAGTTTAATACCGGCATTAAGAATGTTTTTGACGGGAAATGTTCTCCTCATTGGAAATATGAAAGTAAGAGGAAAAAATGTTTGAATGCATTACTTTAAAGCGAAAGGAAATGTTTATTGCAATACTCGTGAAGACATCTCTTTCTCCGTGCAGATGTATTAAGATACCGGAAAAAGAAAAGGAGATATTATACTTAGCTTTAAGATATTATTTTTTGAAGCAGTTTCTCCAATGTTCTGACGCGAATGCAATGACCGAAAATCACAAATGAAATAGGGGAGGTCTCGGAGAACTGACAGCTTACAGTTCTGGAGGAAACTAATATAGTTACAACATTCAAAAGTAGTAATTTTTTTGTTATTTGTGGAAACCTCTCTGATGGTAATGCTCTGACATTATGAAACTCAAAATAATTTAATCACTTTTTCCTTTATTATTACTTTTATGTGCATGCCATGTGAGTTAAAAATTATAAATGGTATTACATTTATTTAAAGCAACTGGATCTTTTCGTAAATAGCTGGCTGCACCCTTTACTTCTTTCACTCGTTAACCAATGTTCTTTGTAAATATTCGACAAACCCGGCAAATTCGACTTTTCGATTTGGTGCTACTTCTCCTAAGAGATACCATACATTAAAACAAGTTTATTTAATTATTTTACATGGAAAATGACAAATAATGCAACTAAATAATTTCTTGCAGCTAAAATTGCCCTTGATTGCCTCCAATTGCCCTTGATTGCGACAGGATTTCGTGTTGGAGGTGATGAAGGCGAACGATCTCATGGATCTGATCTGATTCAGATGAGAAGGATTAGAAAGAAGAAGAAGAAGAAATTAGTTGATTCATATGTACAGTAGCTGATATATTTTTATTTGTTTAATTAGAATCACTTAGGTTTCGAAACTACACATGGATTATTTGACACCCCCGCTCCAAATTTCTACTCCACACGAGAGGGAGGACTTTTCACCTGTGGTGAATTTAACCTTTACCAGACCTCCCATACAAGGTGGATCTATGTGGGATGGTGTCTTGAGATCAGATCTTTCTGATCCCGAAACCAATACTCTGCTACTATACCACCACGACTCGTCAATGAAAAAGAGTTTAATAATTTTCAGGCAATGCAAACATTAACCAAATCTTGATCAACCATTCATCCAAAAATTCTAATCAAATAGAATCTGTGCAAATCGCAAACGAATCAGAAATGTTTATTTGTATTACCATTATTGAGGAGACCTTTCGGGGCAAAATCATCAGTCGCTCGCAAATGCTAGTGGTCGGTTTACGACTTGTGTACGGAAGGCCGCTGGTATGGCCGCACCAAAGAATCTACAAGAAAACCAAAACCCTTTCCATTACAATCCAATGTATCGCGATATGATTTCTGACGATAAAATTTATAAACTTTCGATGAAACGGGGTTATAAAGCTCAAAACGAGGATTTTAAATGCGAATGTCGAAATGCAGTGGGTTTTTTCCATTTTCCTGCTTTTTGAATCTACATTTTTACGCATCATAACGAATCAGGATAGAGAAGGTTATTTTTAACTATCGACAAATGAAACACCAGAATCTTCATTTCGAGGCAATTGGAAACAGGCGCATCGTAAGGAAGTGGGGGTTATGATTATTATGATTTGAAAACAATTATTCTCGATGGTTTCCTAAGATAGATAACGCTTTTTAATACAGTGCTGTGCAATGTTGAAAGGGGAACTGATTTCAGCACGAAATAATTGAAGTAATATATGCGTTTCTTAAGTATACCCATGTATTTATTTTTGGCTTCTTATTTGTTTGACTACGTGTTTGGGTTAACTGATTGGTGCAATTGCGCCAATGATTTAATGCTTTAAGTGGACGAACCGCCATTTCAGTTTTTCATGTTTAATTCAAAAGCAGATAACTCACGTTTATATGTACATTTTCTAAAATTTCAAGGCCAAATATGCTTACGATTGCAGAAATTTGATTAAACGCAAAAAGGGTTAATTTTTGGAGCTAATTTTACAGATTTTAAAGCTATTAGATCAAAATAATTTTGCGCTTAGAGAGTTTAAATGAATGTATTCTGTAAGACACTAAAATTTGAAAACTTCAAATGTATAACCAGTAACTGCTGTTGTAAATTTCATTCAAATATTATATAAAGAAGTTTTCAGTCCTGATGCTTGATATTTACTGTATAATCTGAATGTGTTCCAGATTTTTTTTTTACTGCTGTGTAATCTGGTAGCCTTATATATTATTTACTTTCAAAAATAGTTATTTATTATTACTATCATATTTAATTTTATAATTTAAATTAATATTTCTTAATATTATTAGGTCTGCGGACGGAAGCATGTATTTGATTCTGCATTCAGTTTATTTTATTTTGTAGAGAAAGGAGTTTCACATTCATATTTTTAAAAATATTATGGAATTTCTTAAATTATAAAACAGTATTCTATGGTTAGAAAGAAAAAAGATATTCTGAAAACCTCCCAGATGCACCGAAAAGATAGTTGATGCCCAAACTGAAGGCTCAAGAATGATCTGGATCAGTGAATCTGAGAGATGGCTGACTGGATGTCAGCCAGGCTCATGATAATCACTACACTAATTCTGCTTGTCTGGAGATAATTAACGTCAAATGTAACTTAAAGGAAGGAATTACCCTCGAGAAGTATATATAGTTCGTTATAGCACATGTGGAGTAATTAGTGTATGCTAAATATCTTTTTCCAAATAAATCGACTTTGAGGCTAAATTAGATTTATGTTTTTGGAACTTCTTTCGTTCTTAATTTTGAGTGAGTTTTCTTAGTTCTGATCTAGTTTGAGGGTGGAAAGCTTGCATATAACCAGGGACGACATAGACCTAATATTATTTTCAGTTGCTGCATTTTTTTACATTTTCGTGCACGAAGTACATAATGAGAAATTATTGTAAGTGTCAAAAAACTTGCAAAGATATTTTGATGCATTTCTTCGTTTTAAATCTTCCCGACACCGAAAAAGCAGATTTTATACACTTTTATAAAATTCCTTTATTTAAGTTGACTTGTTTCATATTTGTAACGAAGAAATTTTTTAATCAATTTTTCTTTCATTTTTTCATGTGCTAGAGCTCTCAAATTTTGTGCCCTTGTGTGCTTTTGATGAGATCACACCATTTTCATACTTACAGATTTTAATAATCAGTTAATCAATTCATTTAATTAACTTTTCACTCCATACCAGTGGCGCCACCTGGTAATGAATTTGAGAAAACTGATTGCAAGATCCCATAATATTTATAATAATAAATTATAAATTAAGGACTTATAGGTATAAAATAATTAAAATAAAATTTTTCATTTTCATTACACTAATACAAATGTGTTTTTAAAAATTATTGTTATTAAATTTTTTAAGTTGACTTGTTTCTTGAGTAATGAATGGAATTATGTAAACGCTTTCTACTAACTTCATTGCGTGCTAAAGCTTACATTGCCCTATATTTATGTGTTCTCGATTTATTTCCATTCGATATTCTATCATTTTGTCAGTTAATTGATTTATTAATTTAAATTTTGAATCCATGTAAGTGGTTCCCCCTGGCAATTAAGTTCGAAAAATTGATTTCAAGATTCTGTAATATTAATGAATGATAAATTATACACTTAAAAGTAGAAAATAATTAAAATAACAACATTTCTAATTTTTAGTACCTTAATAAAACTTTGTTTTCAAAATATTGCTTTTATTAAACTTATTCGAATTCTATTTGCCTGTTTGTAATTGCGATGAAAGAAAAGTGGAACAAGATGGACTTTGTTATGTTGTTTTTACAAAACAATTGTAGATTTCGAGAAAACTATGGACACAATGGCGGTATTCGAGCAAAGTATGGACGTAATATAAACTATAAACGCAAATTGCGGGATGGCAAAAATAATTCCGTTACCTGGAAGTATCTTTGTCTACCCGTTAGCTTGCATGTGAAGACGAAAACGTAACAAGCTGCATAGATGAAATTTGCCATGTGGTTTTATCACTGAACTTGTAGCTCAATGTTAAATTTTGGATCTAATCCGCCAAAGGGTTTATTGTCTTGCGGTGTGTCTATATGATATGTAGACACGATAAAACACACACGCAGCAAGCAAATTAATGAATTTCAGTATGTGGTTTTGGCACTAAATTTATTTGTACATAATAA
>BGPR01000245.1:379888-394120 GCA_013235015.1 Araneus ventricosus
TTTTTTTATGTAAGTGCAGTAATATTATGAATAAATTAAAAATCTACTTTCTCTGCTGAACAAAACGAATAGCAGCAGCAACTTCTCATTCCTGGAACATACAAACTAATGACTAATTACCTTTCAAATTCAATATGTAAAAAAATAAATGAACGTTTCACAATGGATTTACGTTGAACATTTTATTTCCTAAACTTGTCGTAAAATCTCATATTTGAAATTAAATTTCTATGGCTTAATTTTTTCTGTCAACATATTTATCTTCAGAGCAGTTCATATTAATTGTTATCAAGTTCTGACATTTATTCATAACCCAAGAGAATAACATTTAAGTGGAATAAATATTGCATAGTTTCGAATTTTTGTTCTTGAAATAAATATGTAAATTATTTCTCTAAAGTTTTCTCTTAATATAATAAAAATAACACTTATTTTAAATATTTTTGAGATTCAAGTCTAAAATGAATTGTCAAAAGCACGTTTGCATCTTGGGAATTTTCAGTTCATTAATAACAAGATAATTGGATACGCCTCCTGGTGAAAACAATTTTTAATAATTGCATTATATGAAAAAATAATTATGGAAATTAGAGTTCATTCGCGAGTTGCGATGTTGGCATCAAATGCTTTTCTCGCGTTCAATTAATAATATTTTTGTAATACATTTAAGTAATTTAATAGAAATTTACTATTTATGGAGAGGAATATTTTACTATCAAACAAAAGAAAATTCTTTTTTTCATTAAGTTTGTGAAAGTATGTGAATATGCATTGTCAGCTATATTAACAAGCTTTCTGATATTTATTTAAAATAAATAGCAAATAATAAATATTTAAATAAAAGTCTTGTCGCTTGCAACGTAAGTCTGTCTATGAATTATGTAGAAGGCGAAAAAAGTTCTAGAATTCCGTGTTGCAACATTTCAAAATTTAGAGGTCTTTGACATTTAGAATTGATTGAAAAAGCTAAATATTTCTATAAACAATACATAACTAAAGAATAAAAGAAGTTATCCTTTTCAACTTGATTGATTTCCTTTTAATTCATGATTTAATAGGTTCACGACTTCAATGACTTATTCACCTTATAGACTCACTCATGTCAAATTTAATGAAGCATTTAGGAATTTATTTTGCAAACAAACCACCAAAGAGGTAGCGATGGTGTAGTGGCAGGTTGTAAGCTCAAGAACTGGAGAGTTTAAATTCGAAACGCAATTCCACCAATGATCACATGCATGAATAGACCTGATGTATAATAAACCTGGCGTTGAAGGTAGAAAGTCCACCAACTGGTGTGGATGATTGGAAAAGCAGCTCTGCATCAGGTGTCGCCTTTGTCTCTTGGAAGCGATTCAGAATTACTGGATCAGACCCAAAATAATCCTTGTGGTGTTGATGAAATTAAACTTTTAGTGCAACCGTGTGGGGGAAAGTGAATAGTTAGAAAACAACGAATTATTTACTAAACTACTTCCTAAGCTTGAACGAATATATAAATATTTCTCAGATTCTCAGTTTAGTATTATAGCAATCTTAATGATTTTAAAAAGGCTTCCATCTGCTTTTTAAATCGCTATTTAATTAAATACTTCATCAAGTATTCAATTAAAGAAGATTGAGTGTCTTCATATGTTCAATAATGAAACAGAGCAAGAACAGACACAGAAACAAAAATAAGAGCGACACCCATTGATATAGTCGCTATATCAGAAACTTTTGCTTCAAAATTGAACAAGAAGTTTTGAAGGTAATAACAGACATGAACCAAAAGACAGAGACATTAGGGTGTCTAAAAAAACATTGCTCCCCAGGCTTTTTCCCATTCCTTTTGGTCCTAATAGAGAGTATATGAAGCTTCGGCCCTCTAAGTTAACAGGAGGGTTTGCCTGTTAAGCCCTAAAATTTGAAAAAAATCTCTTAAAATGTAAATTTTTAGAATTTTTTTTAGAAATTTTATATGCTTAGTAATGTGTTAAAACTAGTTTATATTTGTTCCTACGCACAGGCTTACTTAGCATATGAACACAAATAAATATTAACTGTACCCTTAGCCATTTATCACTTGAGAAAAAAGAGCATAAAATTTTGAAAAATCTCACTAATTCTGCATTGTTCCTTTTTGGAAACACCATGCGACAGTTACTGTATGTTCGCAACAGCAGCTTAAAAATTTATTAAAATGTTAAAGAAGGATATAAAAATTAATGCATTGATGAGTTAAAATCTACAATTTTATTACACATTTTAACACGTACCATTAAGAAAAAGATCAAATACTTACAGTAGTTAATTGTCGATATAACTTGTAAATATTCCAATCACTGTCAAATAATCTCATGTCATCACTTTAACTACGTTAAATTTCATTCAAAACTGGCTTCTTAAAACAAGGAGCTTTTTTCCTATATTCTTCAACAGACTGAAGTTGATTTTGAGTCTGTTATTCATATTCGATTCTCGATTGACAACAATCTTACATTCGTTTTATCCCTCGTTCGGTTGTGTCATTTACTACCTTTAAGTTCTTGATAAAAGTTTTAATTTCTTTGAACCTGAAATCTTCTTCCCAGGTGTAAGGATTATTTCTCAACCAGGCTGTAGCTTGTTTCAACAAATGAAAAATAAACCATGACACCGGTCCAACCAATTTATGAAGCTTTGTGGTATGATTTAAAACAGGAAAAACGGAGACATAACTGGAAAGGAATTTTTAATTAGATTTATATTTCATTAAGGTTGCTACAATCATCTTATTTTGATAGTATGGCATTTTCTTAGAAAATAAAGAAAATGTTACTGCTTCTTCTGTCAAATGTCACAAATGTATACTTAAAGTCAAAAAGGCAGATAAGGCAACCCCAGAGTTGTATTTCTGGTACATGTTCCGGGACTTCTAAAGCATCATATCATTTAGGAGCACTTGCCGCTTTTGGGGCATTCAACCAAACCTTAACAAAAATCAAAGCGTTGAACAAAGATATCTAATGCACTTTTTGGATTTTTACCATTGTTATATTCGAATTTTTCACTACAAGCATACATCTTTGCCGAGTAAAGTATTGTAGACATCCACCTGGCTTTGTGAAATGATCCAGGCTTTACCAACAAAGTTCCTGGGGAGGAGAGATCCTCCTAACAGTATTAAGATAATTTCGGTACATTCCCCGTAGTCACCTCGAAGAAACAGATTTTTCTCTTCCTTGAGGACCACTGTGAGAAAGTACATAGTATCTTCTTTTAAGCTTATCAGTTTATGGTCCTTTATTTGCAACTTTTTGAATTGCTCCTTGCAGTTTTTAAGTGTGGGCTATGTTTCTTGACTCTATTTAAATTCAATGTGATCAGGACTCATTGTTTTCCCTTAACTGACTCCCACGCAGCACCTTCAAGTATTTCGAAAACATGATGTCTACAAACCAAAAACTGTAGCTTCCTTTTCAAATGTTTCTCTAACTGGACACATGCTCCATTCTTCAATCCAATATTTGAAGCTGTAGTATCCACTTTTCAACTATCACAAACATTTTGTTTGTTTGTGACTCTGCAGTTCCATCTCATACAGTTGGAATAATCAAAAAATTACCTTCTTTAAAACCCGGGATACTAGAAATTAGAACAGAAAGTCTATCAAAAACCACTTGGTCTTGGTCTGTCATAATTTTAGAATCCTAGTGTAGAACACAGTTTTTGGATACAGGGAATTAGTTTTTGTGTTTGGGGATATATCGGTTCTAGCGTTTTTGCTTATTCCTCTCACAGTTTCACGACTAAGACCCAGATCATCAATATTAGCATCATCCTCTTTAGCCATAGACGCCACTAAACCTGTTCGCTGATTTAGTGAAGAAATAAAAATTTTATCAAGAACTTAAAAGTAGTAAATGACACAGCCGAAGGAGGGATAAAACTAATGAAAGATTTCAGTCAATCGATAACCGAAAATGAAAAACAGTCTCAAAATCTACTTCAGTCTATTGAAGAAAGTAGGAAAAAACTCCACGCTTTTAAGAAGCCATTTTTGAATGAATTTCAAAGTAATTAAAGTGATTACATGATATTATTTGACAGTGATTGGAATTTTTGGACAATTAACTACTGTGAGTATTTAATCTTTTTCTTAATGGTACGTGTTAAACTGTGAACTAAAATTGTAGATTTTAACTCATCATTTTTATATCCTTTTTTAACATTTTAGTAAATTTTTAATCTGTTATTGTGAACATACAGTAACTGTTGGCATGATGTTTCCAAAACGCAACAATACAGAATTAGTACAAATTTTCATCATTTTATGCTTTTTTTTCTCAAATCATAAGTGGCTAAGGATACAGTTAAAACTTATTTGTGTTGATATTATAAGTATAAAAGTCCATAGGAACAAATATGAACCAGTTTAACACATTAGTAAGCATATAAAATTTCTAAAACTATTCTAAAAATTGTACACTTTTAGACCTTTTTTTCAAATGTTAGGGCTTTACAGGCAAACCCTACTGTGAACTTAGAGGGTTGAAACTTCATATACTCTATTAGGACCAAAAGGAATGGGATAAACCTTGGGGAACAAGGCTTTTTTGATACACAATATATATTTATTACTAGCAGTACGCGCACGGCGTTTCTCGTGGAATCAGGACTTCAACAAAAAAGGGAAAAAAATGCCCACAATGACACGAAAAAGTTTTGAAAACAAAATCAAAACAAGATATAGGCATTGTTGATTTTCGACAATGACACGAATGTAATGACGTCAACGAAAGAGATCGGATTGTAGAAAGCATATTACGTCACCTCCTGCGAGGAAGGTCACCACCAGCCAATGAAATTGCAACAATGCATCCTGGGATCGTCCGGAAAAACTCTCGCTGTCAAATCTCGCTACCAAAAAACTATTTGAACTGATCAGGGAAAATTAATTTAAAAGAAAACGGAATAGGATATTTTAACCGCTCTTGTTTTGAATCCGACAGAAAACGTTCCAGTTATAAGCTGAAAAAAATGAAAATTATAGAGTTGTTAGAACGATAGATGCAAGAATTTGAAGAAATCCTTATCAAAAATTACCATAAAAGTGACTATTATTTAAGAACTTCTCAAGATTCAGTAAATTACGTTAGAAATTCTAAACAAACTTCATTAGAACGAAAATTGTTTGTTCTATCCGATGGTGCATTGATTGTTTTTCAACTATCATTACCAGAACAACACAAAACATTAAATAAAAAATTTCCAAATTGAATTTTAAAATTCCGGCTTCGAGGTGCATGGAGTCATCATTAAGACTACCTGTGTGCCAGATTTCAAGGCTGTAAGTGCAATAGATTCGTCTGCGAGTCGAGGGTCAAATATCCTTCCTTTAGTGCAGATCGAATGCTTGGAGACGGGGTGCTGTTTCAGGTGTCATCCTCCCCATCTGGCCAAGCTGTGTACCTCAAGCATTAATTGCAAAATCGCCATCACTAAGACATCGAGTCTAATTTCCGTCCTTTTTTAAACTTTTCTCTGAAATCATGCACATAAAAGTTTGAAAATTCTCTTGAAGAGGGTTGAAACGCTAGGGTCTAGGTCCTAAGTTTTTGTGCCTATTCGCCTGGCCATGTCGCCTGTGACATCGATAGAGAAGAGTTCTCGGAAGGTCTAGAGTGTCAAGTAAATACAGGTTACACTTTTATTGCGTTTCTTCTTTTTTTCTTTTTAACTTTCCGAATTTTCTTCCACTATTTTTATAACATTATTATGCTTTTCTGTTTCCACTCTTAAGATATGATAGACACAGAAAGCATTAGTTCTAATGGAATAAAGAAAGGTCTCGAATACCTTGCAGGTTATGTATTCGAATTCCATTAAAAACGTTTCAGATCTTATAGTCATGTTCGTAAAGGCAACGCAAGGCTTAGCACACGATTCATGCTTGGAGCGAAAGAAAATTAAAGTAAGAATAATAGTGCTTTTAAAATAGAAAAGTAGGTGAGAAGCATTTGGAATAAATAAATCACATTTTTCATTAAATTTTCTTATTGTTTTTATCTTCGTTCCTAAAAAGTATATTCCATTAAGTGGATGATACTGAATTCTTAAAAAAATTTCTATCTTATCGCTTGGAGTCGTAGAAGAAATTTGTCTTTAGAAGTAAATGTAGGACAATGAAATAGATAGCTTTCAGATTAATGAATTTTTAAGAAAGAAAGAATTATTTCTTTTGGTAAAACATTTGCATTTTACTTACTTGAGATAAATTACTGTCCGATAGCATGAAAATATGCGGAAGAATTTATATTTTCTCTCTAAGCAATAAAATTAAAAAATGAAAGGAAAACTACAAAAATGAATTTTGAAATTTTCTAAACAATGCGATTTGATTTCACTTCAGGAAGCTAAAATAAAAATCTTTGTGATGAGAATGTTTAGTGGAAGTTAAATGATCAAAATATATTCGTATGATTTCTATCCTGATTTCATTTCTAGAAAAATATGTGAAAGTTATAATAATTCGTATAGCTCTAAAATTAAGGTTAATAAAAGTAAAAATTGCAATGCATGTATCCATAAATGATTGTAAATTTTAAACAATTGTCAAGCACAAATTTGCTAAGAAGTAGTGAATTGATAATTCCATAAGAAAGTGAAATATTTCTGAACGTTTTTTAAGCATTATTCTAATCCATAAGAATAATCGAATTGCTGTAACACCAAAATATCTTTTTTCGTTTTAAAATGGTGTGATACTATTCTGGTGCTACGAAGTCATTTTAGTTTAACTTCTCTCACTAAACTTGTGTTTTGTTATATAGTTTCACTTCCATATCCTTCTGTACAATTACATGTGTAATTGTTATTGTTGTTGGTGATGGTATTGACTAATCCCGCTTGGTCTACCCTAGATAATTTAACGAAGTTTATGAACCAGTGTCTCATGATAAAGGAGAAGTGTGACAGCATTTGTTCAGAGGGATTCTCGAGCACATAGGTATTACCAGAGATAAATGACCGACTTTAGCTCCAGGATATGGGAACAGGTTGCTTTTCAGATCTTTTATTTTCGCCCATATTTGGGTTTCGCTTAGAAGGAAATCACGAAAGTCCTTCAGCAGCCATCTGTACTGAAACATACATGGGTCTACAAGCTTTGGAATAAAACTAGTTAAGAGTACAGCCAGGGTAAGATTCATTACCTTCTTTCCCCGAAATTAATTTCTCAGTCAAGAGACCACTAGATTTATTTTTAACGAAGGGAGGAAGATGAATAAGTTACACTCTGGCGGTCAAAGGGATCTGATCCACCTTTTATTCACATGAAATGGGTCGAAGGCACTTTCATATTTCCCCAGCCATATTTCCCGGCTTACCTGGATACTTGAAATTTTGTCTAGCAACACACCTAGTAACTAAGTATAAAGAAAAATTTGGATATTTGCCGGAAAAATACATATTAATTCAGTTTGGCTTAGAAAATTAATTCTGATGATGAATTGATTTTGTTTCGACTTCACAAAATAACTAAACATAGTTTTTGACATTGCTGTCCTACTTTATGAATGATCATTCAGATATTTTTAACTCCTTTTCCAGAAAGTCAAACACAGGATGTGACAACTGAGCGAGCTACACACGAAGTAAAGATACACGCCTACAGCTGGTAAGAACAGTGCCGTCGTGTTATGTAAAATGTGTCGAGACAGTCCTAGCTGAGATACAAAGAATTGAACACGTACCAACCTCACCCAGCAGCTGATTTTGACAATATGAGGCTACAGGCGTAAAATTGTTTCGAGGCATCTCAGCCTACACAATGTCGTAAATTCGCTATCGGCTTAGCACTGCGATGTACGTCGAATACATTTTGAGGCCCCCCAGTGTCTTGAGGTAGGTACGAGGCGAGCGCCTCTAGCGCCTGTGCGGAAAACCGCCGCTGAACTTACCTAAATTAAAACTTTATTAATGATTAACTGATAGTCTAAATGTTTACCCCATTTAAAGTGTTCTGACTTTATTATATGTGGTTATCTCGTGTTAGAGTAATAATTTTAATTATTTTAAAAGAGCAGGGATAGTCTGCTAAGAATGACCCTTACACATTTTCAGCGAAGAAATATAGAAATTTTCTTTCATTTATATAACCAATTTTTTTAGAATTTTGCTTTCTTTTATGAATCAAATTTGAAAAATAATATTAGGAAAACAAATCATTTTGGTGAACACACAGCTCACAGTTCTGAAAAAAAAAAATGTAATTAAGGCATTCAAATGTAGGAAAATTTTCCTATTCGGAGAAACGGTTTTGCTGTTCTCGAAAGTCATACAACCCTAATTAATAAAACATTATTACACCTAATTCGGATTTATAAACAAGAAATTTCGTTATATGATAAAAAACTAATGATGACAATCAGAAAAATTATCGGTTATTTATACGGTTGCGCAAGAGTCAAACAACTGATAGTTTGTTCCAACAACAATACAATATGGAATTACCAATGGAATGAATGTTCGGTTACGCAAAATTCATCTGCGCAAAAATTGGTAATAAAGTAATTTCATCTTCCTTTCAACGGTCTATGTCCACTTTTCAATAATCTGTCTACCTGAAAACTTTCTAAATCTTGTGTAAATCCCCACTGATAAACCTTTTATTTTGTTGCTGCTATCAAGACATTCCTCTCACATGAAAAGTTAAATATTATGTAACGCTCAAGGGTTAAATGTTTAAGTTAGCGGCAAAGAATCATTGGTCGATCGTAAATGGTATTGGTCATTTTACGACGTGTTTACACCGAATCGTTTTTATGGCCTCATTCAGTAATCCGAAAGAAATCACAACTCGACCATTCCGATCTGATAGATTGCGATCTAATTTCTGACGATGAAAGTTTACTACTCTCTTAACCACAAATGAAATGGATATCATGGCGATCGAAACGACGATAGTAAATACGAATATCGAGATATAAGTCTTATTTTTTATTGTCCTGTTTGTTGTAAGTACACTTTTCGTCTCGTAAAGAATCACGATGGAAAAGGTTCTTCTCAATTACCTACAAATGAAACACTTGTACCTTCATTATAGGGGGAATCAGAAACAAGCGTATCGTAAAGAAGGCAGGATCATAATTGAAAGCAATTATTTTGAGCATCCTTCAAAGATAGATAGCATTTGTTAGAGAATGCTGTTTATTTCGGAACGAGGAACTGTATTTAGATGGAAATAGTCACGTTTTTAAATAATTATGAATCAATAATAATATCTAATTATCATTTTGACATTGCCACCCATACGCGAAAATATCCTTTGATATTTTAAGGCAAAAGGAATATAATAAATGTTGAATGAAATATACGTTCTTTATGCGATTATTCTATCTTTTGAATATCGGAAGCATGTAATAATTGCCTTATGAATAGTGGGAAGGAAGTTTAAGTCCGTTATCATTACCAATTATTCGTAGTTAAATTTTCAGCATTTTTTATGAATTAAATTCAGAACAAAATGTTTTTGATATTCTCAGTGTAATGTTTATAGTTATTAAGAAATACTTTTGAAAGAATGTTTATTTTAACTTAGTCGTATTTCATTACTGACTTTGGTTAAATGTGATAAGCCTCATCGTTCTGAATTTAAGAGGATGTGGCCCTTTTTATTTTCTCGTATACGATGAGAAAGTATTGTAATCTTCAAAAAATTCGAACTCGAGTTTTTGACGAATCTGCACGTTTCAGACCTCCCTGAGTCCGAAAAACACAATTTTGGAATTCTGTCTGTCTGTGAACCCGATAAATTGAAAACTATTAGAGCTACGGGGATGAAATTTGGTATGTGATCTTGACACATAATAGGTAGGTTTTTATCAAATTGTGGACAAAATCCGTGTACGGGAAGTCTGTCTGTCCGTCTGTCCACGTTCATGTGAACAGTATAACTCAAAAACTTGAATAGCAAGATGGATAAAATTTGGTACACAGTTTTATCATCAGGAATGTATCTGCGTATCATATTTTGGGCTAAATCCGTCAACGGGTTGACTGTCTGTCGGTCTGTATAATCGCATACTTCTAAACATTATAATTAGTAAACCGACTTTGATAAATAAAAATTGTTACGAGGCCTGCTAACATTAATTGTAAATCCGTTCCCAATTTTAGTTTCAATCAGTCGAAAAAAAGTTGTTCAAATCGCGTATTTGTCTTTTCTCATCACACAATGACGAAGGCCGTTATTGCGTAATTGCGCGCTTCACTTGCGCTAATCCTTCCGCTTCTATCCACGCCTTTCGCCTCCAAGCTTCCGATACCCAAGCTCTTTTTCCCCACTGCATTAGGGACGCTTGTTCGTTTTACTGCCTTTTAGCTTATTTTTTCTCTACATGCGTTAGGAGTATACGAGAAAGTTTAAGGGAGACCACTTCCGCTGGTTTAAGTGGACACCCTGTATATATACACTATCAGTATTAAAGTCTAACTATTCTTAGTTTTTGAAAGCATGTTCACAAATTTCAGTACCTGATTGTTTTTTGAAGCCATAAAATGCTCTAAACTGGCCGACTTATTTATGATCACGGTTCATTTTAAAAAATATTTGTAACTAGTAAATGTGTTTAATTAATTTACAAAAACTCTGACATACATCATGAAATATCCCATAGCCCCTAAAAATGTAATATATTTTTAGTATAATAAACGAAACATGAAGGAAATTTTTTCATTGCAGTTTGTACTTCAGAATCTTATTTGATTAAACAAAATTATTTAAAATTATTGCAATTTCCAGAAATCTTTATAAAAAATTGAATAAATATTTCAAAAATACGATTTCATCCATTTCCTTTCAATCTAATATTTTATTTCTCAGAGAAAAAAATTCGCATACATTTTTTTTGTACTTTCAGATAATCAATCAATTATTGCAATTAAAGTGCAAATGTGTTATGAAAGAAAATCATGCTTTCTCGCAACAAATGCATTAATCCTAAAGTGATTTATTTTATTGTGGTACATTAAGTTCGTCTGACGAATTTCTGCAAAGTTTCCAAACAGTAAGTTAGGAATTTATTTCGCAATTCAAGTGCCATCCATTTAATGCAATATGCGTTTAAGAAAAATAAAGCAGAAAAATCCTTCCGATAATAATAACGATTTATCAAAAAATCTCACTTTTTCCAATTTATTTTCTCTTGTTTTTCTATTATAAAAGCATTATTAGTATTGCTTTTTTTTTTGCTTTCATTTCAAAAATAAATTGTGAATTTAGCCTTGAGGTCCACTTACAAACATGACTGTAAGCTCTTAAATGATTTTAAAGAATGCGAATACTGTAAACTGAAAAGTGCTGTTTCTACCATTAATAGGAGAGAATGCGCGCCTCCTTAGCGACGCTAAGACGCGTGGGGGTCATAGAATGACCCCAAACTGAAATTCAACCCTGCGCGGTTAAAAACATCATTTTTTTGTTGGAAAAATAACGCCTTTGACTTTTAGACATTAAGAATACAGTGCTTAATAAAAATTTAAATCTACTCCATTATTATCCACTAATAAAGCACGGATTTCTAGAGAGTCCGTTTTTCGTTCATCGCTTTTATGTAAAAGGTTTGGTGCGCATTTCTAAATAAATATATTTGTTCACTCTTCAGTTTAACTGTATCATATTATCGTTGATGAATATCTCCCAACTCTTTACAGGGGTTGTCACATCTTTCGTTGGTCCTTTTGTTCTAGGTAAGCGCGACACAATATTATGACAACGATTACGAATATTCTGTCTAAATTTTGTTTTTCTCCACTGTATTCCATCTTTTTATGAAAACCATTCCAAGTTATTCACTTCTTCATTTCCAGAATATCTATCCTCTTCCGATTCCGTATTATGTTTGCTGAAACTTTCATGACAAATTCACTTCAAAAACATCTTCAGGTCCATAGTCTTCACTGTCAAAGTCTGGATCTTTATCAGTTTTAACATCAGCAAGAAGTGTACGTAAGCGCTAAGTTTCCTTTTAGTATGGAGTCGTTACTGTGAGAAACAAATAAATACTTCAATTCGGCAAGGAAAACAACGAGCTGTCAGCATGAGCCGCGTGAAATAACTGGTCTGCGGAACAAACGGAAAGACGCGCGGGGTCATTCCATAACCCCAGTAACAGACAAAACGTGTATTAGGGGACGAAAAATTCCGAAAATACTTTCAAAATACTCAGAAAAGGCAGACAGGGTGACTAACTCAGCTACTGATAAGAAAAAAATGAACAGGTGGCTAGTTTTCTAGGAATCGGAGTTTTCTGAAGGCTTGGGGTCATAAAATGACACTAGCGCGTCCTCCCAGGTTAATGCATATTTATCGATATCTTTCATATAGTGAAATGGGATCATAAAAGATTAAAAAATTGGCGGGCGATAAAGGCAATAAAACAAGCAAAAAATAATAGCGAAAGAAGACAATGGGAAGGTAACGTGTGTTTACATGACACCCCGAAGCTTTTGAAAACTCTACTCTGTCATTGTCATATGACACATGCTCAGGGGAATAGGTAAAAAAATTTGCCTCGGAAGTGTTTCAGGTGGAAGAAAGGCTGAAAAAGAAATCACCTTTGTACAGGAATCTTCATCTTAATATGTATGGTTTCGAGTAGAAGCTTGAAGAGACACGTATATAAAACTGAATCGAGGCTGCCTTTGAATGAATGTCTTGATAAATGAATCTTTTAAGCATCTTTCTTGAATAATTCGAGTAATGAGTAGATGTCTCCACCTATTTAGAGCAATTTGCGTTAAAAGTATGAAATGTATTTGAAAAATCACTTTCACTTTGTTATGTTCACATTTATATTGCTATATAATCAACTTTATTTGAAATATTTCCGATAAACTTTAAATGAAGATCAGGCATACGTAACGAAATTAATTTTACGTAGGCGAATATAGTCGGAAGCGCAGTGTGTACGTCTTAGAAGACTTTGCTGGATCTAAAGTGAACTGGAGAATTCCAGTATTTTGTATGAGTCAAAGATGTTGCTAAAGTAACATAGTTGTACTCCATTTAACATGGTAGGTATGCGTTTAGAGTATATGGCAGGTAATGAAAACTCCGTTTCTTTTTTTGAAAGATTATCTAACAACTATTGAAGCATTTCCGGCAAAATATGTGTGAAACTCGGTATTTCACAATTAGTGACAGAGAGTAATTTTCCAGGATTATTATCGCGTTCATTAATTGCAATTTATTTTACTTCCAGAACTTTTGATTTTGTATGTAAATATTTTCCACATTATAATGTGAAAATTTATTCATTATTAGATCTTCTTTCGATTTTGCAGTAACATACTGTCTATCACGGACAGAAATATATCTTTAGGTTCAAAAGTCATTCTACGCTTTCCATGGCGAAGATTCTTCATTTTTCAAGTAAATAAAGCTGGTAGGTATATACTAAATAAACGTTATTAAGATGGAAAGCCTTCTCTTTATTGTTGATTTCTAACTTAACCACTTGACCTCCAGACTATTTTATTTATATACGTATGTATATACAACTTTTAGTGTAAATTTGCATTTTATATAAACAAATGACATACGCTTTGTTCGTCAGGTAGTCAATCATCTACGATAACATCATGGCGTACACAGCGTACGTCATGGAGGTCAAGGAGTTACTGTGAGCATTAAAATGTCGCAACTATATTTCTCCTTTACTTTCCCTGTATTTACTGATTTTTTTGACATTTACTTTTGGAGTCTGCAGTGGCTTAGTGGTAAAGACTTCGTTAGCAGAGAATCGTGGGTTTAGCACTCAAATACACCGAAGATCCACTGTGCACTGGAGCGTAATGGGCGTTGCGTCTTTTGTTTGAAACGTTTTTCCTCTGATGTGTTCAGGAAGACTGCAGAGAGAGTTTCCGGTCAGGTGTCGTACTCGTCATATGACCATCGTTCAAAATTACGATGATCGTACCCAAACAGCATCCGTGCAGATTCAAAGCGGAGAATAAATCTAATTAAACAAAATGTCACTATATTGGTAATATATCTGGGAAAGTTTAATTTCTTTCCCACAGTTTGAAAATTTATTTATTTCTTACTCCATTTCAATCAGTCTCTTGCTTGATCAAATTAGTTTCGTAATAAATTATCAGACATTAAGGAAATGCTATAGGTAAACACTTTACCAGTGTTTAGTAGAATATTTAATCTTATTCTTTTAAACCGAAACTCTACTAGGTTATTCGATATCAAAAGAATAC
>BGPR01000245.1:394130-431300 GCA_013235015.1 Araneus ventricosus
TAATTTTGACAAATGATCGTAAAAGAATTGTGTTGTCACACATATATTTTTTATTTCATACTAACCGCCTTCGGCGACCAGCTTTTTCGCCGGGAATATAATTTCAATTGAATCCCGTATGCATAATTTGATATTCATGGTTCCCTTAGCAAAGTAATTTTAAACTTCAAACTGTGATAGATGTTTAACCAGTTTATTTTTGGTAGCTTTGCACATGAACGTCCTAAAGGAGTCAAGAAAATGCCATTTAGCAGCTAATTGTAAGCTGTCGGAGCCAATTTCACTTTCTTATTCCTCTTATTGCCCATTCTTCCTTATTGCAAAATTTATATTTGTTTTCAACATAAAAATGGCGCGGCACACATGCTAATAAAAACAATTAAAACGTAGCAACCATAATAATTCAGCTTAATGGATATTTTTTTTGTTATATTTAGTATCTTAGAGGACTTTGTTTACAGATTCCCAAAAAAACTGGCGAAATAAAAAAAAAAAGAAAAGAAAATTCATTAGGATATTTCCTTTCCTTTCAACAATGCAAGAGAAATAAGCAAATAAATATTTGTTAAAACAATAAAAATTGTTTGAATTCCATTGCAACAATGAAAAGTATTGTTGTAAATTATGTGAAAAAATTAATTTAAATTAGAGAAAAAATTTCACGGAAACTTAATTCATATAATTGAAAAGGTAATTATTGGCCCTTTCAAATAGTGTAAAATGATTTTTGTGTTGTAATATTTTCGTAAGTTATTAAGGAAAAATGCCAAAATCTCGTTTAATTTTTAATTAATTGAAATTCTTAATGAGATTTCAAAAAAGGGATCCTAGTTGCACATTCCCATCCTTCAAAGTAGGTTTGTGCCAAATTTCGTAGCTCTAGGTTCAGTGGTCTGCCCTGTAGAGCGCCAACACACAACCAGACACAAATTCTCCTTTATTATGAGTAGAGATAATGGCATCAAAACGATCTAAAAGTGTCTGTTGTCATCGATGTACATTAGAACTCTCAACTGAAACATAGCAGATTTTAGAAATTTCTAATATCTGTACATGCGCATATACTACTTTTTTTATTTTTCCTTTAGTTTGAACGCCAATGTGGTTTTTACACATTTTTTATATTAAGATAAAAAAAAACATTTATACATACTTTTGTTTAAAAGTCCTGTGGAAATATTCATGTATTATCAAATTAAGAAGGCGAAAGCTAATGGATTGCCTTACACCAGAGAAATTATTATGTATTTTAAGAAACGATTAATAATTGGAATTCATAAATGCCAAAAAGTTTTTAATTCCCAGTAATCACTGTCTACAGAAACTTTTACTATCCACCTGAAATTTCTCAACTTGTTTTTCATCAATTTCTCTATATGAATCCTACCTACGCTTTATAAAAAAAGCAAAGAAAAAAAATTTCATTTTTTTAAATTTTAATTATCAAGACGGCCTTACCGTAAGAGAAACCAATCATGCAAACCCATGGTGTTGATTGTTTACATTTCAGGTAAATAGCAAACGGTCCTCGTAAATAATAAGGATCGTTTATGACTTATTTACAACAGACTTCTTTTATGGCCGTACCGTGGAACCTGTAAGAAAGTACACTTCCATTCCAATCGAATGTATCGTCATTTAATTTCTCGCCGTAAAGGTTTACTGCTGGATAAAACCATCGATGAAATGGGATCATGGAGATCGGAACGATGATTGTACGTATGATTTTCGAGATATAGCATGGTTTCTTTTTGTCCTGTTTCTCGTAACTACATTTTTAGTCTCATAAAAAAACCGGATGCAGAAAGTTATTCTCAGTTATCGACAAATGAAACACCTGACCCTCTATTACAGAGAACAAGTGAACTGTAAATAAGGAAAGAATGATATATATTTTGGTTGTAAACAATTATTTTCAATGACTTGCGAAGGTAAGCATCTCGTGTTAATGGATAATTATATTCCGGTTAATTTTAAGACTTTCACACCATAAAATTTGTATCTTCAAATTAGTAAAAGTCTGTAACGTAATCTATATATCAATTTATAACCAATTTTCGAAGCGTCTTCTTGACAGAAGCTTTACTTAATAATATTTAAGTTATCAATTTGAAACCATGATTAATTCAGTCAATTTCAAAATTCTTCCCTTTCTGAATTCTTATTTATAGCATGCTGAATAATTGTAAAATGCAAATGAAATTTCAGAGTGCTAAGATGCACTCTGAAAGTAGATCACATAAAAGTGAGCATAAGAGATCTCAAAAGTAAGATCACATTATACACCGCAAATATAATCTAAATAGGATGATAAAATAATGAAGTTTGAACGCTTGATGTAGGTTAATTCCCAATTCCAAGTATCATTACCCACAATATCACCGCTTCTTACGAATGTGGCAATAATCTTTTGAACAAAGACTGTAACTTTGAAGACTATGTCTTTCTTTTTTTTCTTACACTCTCATTGTTTTTTGTTTGTTTCCTGATAATAAAAAAATATGGCTTAAAGGGAGAAAGGGCGAAATCTAATAGACACGAGTGACAAATATGATTTTCCTAAATGAATATTTTTGTTCAAAAAGAAAGAATGTGGATTAGAACTTCTCTAATGTTCTATTATTTTAAAGAATTAAGTATTTGCCATAAAAAAACAAAGCATTCAGTCAATACATGAAACTTTATCCTATAGATTATAATTAGAATATGATTAAATTATGAAAACCAAATTTTCTACATAAAACAATGATACTTTAAAATAATTATTCTCTTCAATATTTATCTACTATTTAGTATTTATTAAAACCACACTAATAAGACGCCTAATTCTAAAAATGTATTAAAAACTGTTAATTAATTTAATGATAAAAGCAACGAAGTGTTTGCGCAAAGATATAATCCACAGCATTTTACTTCAAGAATTCAAGTTCGGATAATAATTATTTTTTTTCGTCAGTGCTATTTTCTTTAGTACAGTTAATGCAATTATTAGGAAATTCTTAGTTTAATCGTAACCCTAGAGAGTATCTAAAACCTGGAATGAATATTACATAATTTCGAATCTCAATTCTTAAAATAATTAAGCAAATTCGTTATCCTAAAGTTTTAACCTAATGTAAAAAAGAATTAGGCATTTATTTAACTGCTTTATCATACACATAATTAAACTATATCGATGAAAGCACATTAGTCTTTTGGGAATTTTTCACTGAACTAAATGTAAGATAATTGAATTTCCCTTTAGAGGAACACGGTTTTTATGAAATGCAATTAAATAAATATATAATAAAATTGTATGAATAGAAAAACTATTTAATAGTCGCTTTCTTGGTATAATATCTCTTTCACTCGCTCATTATATAAATTACTTCGTTATATGTTTAAGCTATCAATTTATACAATTTTTATTTTAGAAATAAAAATATTTCATTGCGAAACACGAGAAAAAGATAGTTATTTTTATTTAAGAATTATGGACAATATTCCATTCTGGCATTCCAAACTATACTTAAAAACGTCTTTAATATTTCTGTTAAGAATAAAAATAGTAAAATTTTGAATGAAAGAAACACCGTTGCTGTGATTATGCTATGATACCTTATGAATATGAGGAAGAAAGCTTCAATGCTTTGTCGTTGCAGATTATTTGCATTTAGGTTAGTAGTTTTTTAATTAAATTCAAAAGCACATGTTTTTATTATAGTCAATAAATTGTTTTAAATAGTTGAAGAAATTTTTTTAAGGAATGATTATTTAAACCAGGTCGAATTTGACCTAGTATCTACTGAAATATGATAAAAATGCACAAATCCTTTACGGTACAATTTTTTCAGGAAGAATTCATTAAATTTAAAAAGCAACAATTTCCTAAAAAAATGTCAAATTTTTGAAAAACATTTCTCTCCCAGGGCCATATCTTGCGGTGCAATAAATACGGTGCAGAAACTTTTTTCTCTTTAGTCTATTCGGGAGAATATAAAAATACTCAATTTTCCTTTTTATTCATCTACAAGAAAGAAGACCTGTTCTGACTGTTCACCAGAATGATCAAAAGGATTTGTATGAGCGTTTAGAAAATGTTAACGTTGAATTTTCGTGATTTTTAAGAGTCATTGTTAATATGGCAATGACGACAGGGAAATTTCAGAAGTTTATTTTAATTCCCTGAAGCCAATGTTCATGTTCTTCATATCAAACAGCGTGAGAAAAATAATGTTAAGATTGTTTGAACGATATGAAAATTGTTGGAATGAAATTTTTCCAAAATTTTGGTACTAGAGCCGCTCTTGGTAGAGGTAGTAACACCGCTGTAGTAGTGCACCGTAGAACAGGACGTAATACTTTTCGAGGAGTAAAGCCGAATCAAAAAGTAAATGCAAAAAGTTCTAAAACCAGAAATTTTAGAATTATTGGATTAAGAAATCATGCAACTGTAACAAGAATTTAGAACAATAATGTTCTATATGCTCCCTCGTCGAGAAAAGGATCAAACCTTTGAATTAATAAAGAATTACATTCAGCAAATGTTATAAAATGTCGTCACGAAGAAATACCTTTCTTATTTATATTTCATATATTTAAAATAAGAAATATAAGCCTGATAGATTTCCACTGCTTTAATCATTTCATAAAGATCTTACAAAACTGTCAACTCAAAGCTATATGTAAATTACGTAAATCTGCATGGGTAAATTAAATTGTATTTTCTATAAAAGTACGGAAGATTAGTGTTTTCAGCGATGTGATATACTGCCAGACACAATGATAAAGATTCTAAATCTAGGTGATCGGTAATTGTTTCACTAACTTTGAATATTTAAATGGAGTCACATTCGTAAGAAATCACTTCCTATAAATAAATGGTAATGCTTTTCAGAATAATGTTTCAAAATCTGAATACAGACCAGATTTAGTTTGATATTCTTAGACTTATAAGCACTCTCAAGAACACGTTTTGATTTTTGGGAATTTATACGCTTATTCACACAGATGAATATAATCAACAATGCTCAAACTCGGTAATAATTTCATAACCTATTATTAAATAATTCTAGAATACTTTATTCCCATAGTAACGTTTTAAACGTAAAAAAAACTTATACCAGGATATTATTCGAAACCTAGCGAGTGCAAAATATACACGGATTAAGTTTTTGAAGAATGTAGAAAAAAAAACTTTATGGAGCATTAATAGAATGGAGTTTAAAGGAGGTACTCCCAACGGTACAATTAAACGCTTTCTTCCTAAAACAGGAATCATCTCTCTGTTTCGTATTCTTCCTTTCGATTTTACCTCAAAGAAAAATGTTGTCAGTAATTTGTCATGACTTATCAAAAGGGAATGGATGTTGGTGATCCTGAATTTTAAAATAATTGCACTTATTTTCATAATTAAACGTAATTGCTGATAATCTGGTAGAGTTAGTTCTAATCCAACTTAGTCTAGCATGTATTGCCAAGTCCGTGACTCGTGATAAAGGGTATGTGTGGTATTTTCGGTTAGAAAAAGCGGCCCTATTTTCCTAGGGAAGATCCAATAATCAAAGGATCACTGATGATCTCACATAAATACCTTTTCTTATAAGAATTCTAAGTAATGATGATCATATGACTGCATGTACGCCCATCCATGCTCACTCGCATGAGATGGTTAATAAAGACTTTTTTCTACTGTTTTCGGCATAACATCAAATTTGAAGAGAACAGTAATTTATCGCCTTCGAAAAGTCAGTGGATATTTTATATTATTAAGTGTAGTGGAAAGTTTATATATAATAATGTTAATTATGCTACCAAACTTTTATCGAAGCTTCTTTTGACAAAGAATGACAAGGACTGAAGTTTGATATGTCTAACTTATGCTAAGAGTTTTTCGAAAAACTCGCTACCAAATAATAGCTAGCTAGCAATAAATACGTTATAATAGGTTAACTGAAAGAAAATCGAAATATTTCTTTAGAAAACAAGTTTCCTTTCAGAACTTTCTTCCTTAATTCCATCAATATTTTGCAGACTTAAACAACTCCTAAATCGAAATTTCAAGCCTCAGGCTATAAAAAATGTTCGCCAAAATACTCACAAATTTATTTGTTCAGAATGAAAATTCTTGAAAGCCAATATTTCAAAACACAGGTTAATATCACTTTGCATCTCATTTAATTCAGATTCTTTAAACTTCACGTTTAATAATCAAGGTAATTTACATGTTATATTTAAAATAAATTTAATTTCGAGAAGAATATTAACCTTTAGTTTTTTAGGGTTTTTTTCTCTGTGAAATATTAAAAGTTTCATTTAATTTGCAAAATATTGACTTTTGATTTATCATGTACTATTTTCGTAAAAATTAATTGAATTTAGTGCAGTTCTGTATTAAAATCTGTACATCGAATGAGTTAAAATTTACATTTAAATCTCATTTTAGTTGCCCACTATCTTTGACAAAATACTCTTCTCAAAAAAGAGAGAGACATGAAATATTTTCTGGTTTCTGAAGACACATGTTTGAAAGTGCCGATTCAAGTTGCTAATCCTAAAACTTTCATCACGACAACATCAAGTCACTTTAATTTCCGTTCCTTTTCAAACTATCAACTGAAATCATGTTTATTAAATTTCAAAAATTCGTATACAAGAGTGATTTGTTTTCGTTCTTTCTTTCCGCTGAATCACTCCAAAAGGAAGTTTTTTCACCTATTCCCTTGAGCATGTCGCACGTGACGGGAATTAAGAAGTGTTTTCAGAAGGCCTGCAATGTCAGGTAAGCATAAGTAACAATTTTATTTTTTTCCCTCGTTCCTTTTTTATTACCCCCCCCCCTTTTATCTATCTATATTTTTATTCTTTTTCAAATCTCACCAAATGAAGGATGATGACGGCAGGAAGAGCTAATGGACGAAAGCGTAATTTCTCAGAAGGCTCTTGCAGATTTTGTATTCGAATTTCATTAAAAACATTTTAGAATTCACAATAATGCTTGTGAAGATACTACAAGGCTAAGTGCACAAGGATTGTCCTTGAAGATAACGAAAATGAAACGGAAAATAATGATACTTTAAAAATAGTACAGCAGGAATTTGAAATAAATCAGATCTTGTTTTAAATCGCTCTTATTTTAAGTTTTCCTTTCTTTCTTAAGATAAGAAAATAATTTCCATTAAAAGGGGGTTATTTGCATTGTAAAATGATTTCTTTCTTTCTGTTTCGTAAAGAAGCAGAAATCTGTTTTAAGAACTTAATGTAAAGCAATAAAAGACATTGCTTTCGGATTCATACATTTTTTTCCGAAACAGAGTGATGAAGAAAGAAACATTTACACCTTTCGTACATATTAAGAATGATTTTCTGATATTTTTAAAAATAACAAGGGTATTTTACTTTACTTTAGCAGAAATGGAGCAATAGTTTGAAAGAAAATGCATTAAATGGAGATTTTAAAATATCAGAAAAGTGCTGTTGTTTTTTTATTTTGACTTAAGGTAGTTTTATAATGTCAAAATCCCCATTACGCATAATTTCTGTGAAAGTTAGAAACTGAAAAGACATTGCACTTACAGTGCAGAATTACACTCTTAAATAACATTGAACAAATATTACGCAATTTTAAAGTGTTTAAAACTAAAAGACATAAAACGATTACTTTTTTGCCGCCTTCAGATATAGATAATTTTTTCTTTTTTTTTATTTATTATTCTAACGTTAGCTGTTAGATGAAGATTTTCTAAAATTGTGATGAACTAAAATTATTTCAAAGCGTTAGTTTATCCTTTAAAAAAACTGCCAAATCAATATCAATAGAAACAAGGAAGCCTTCTGACAGTTAAAAATAAATAAAATCCGTGACTAAACTAGTATGGCTTCGGAAAATCACGGGTAACGAATAAATTTATGATGGAAATTCCTCAAAATTTTGGTTAATCTAATTTGACGGTAAACCTGGAGTTTACGGTACACACCTGTTTCTAGCCAATTTTTTTTTTGAGCAATTTCATTTGCCGTAGCCAAATAATGTTCTGGATGTGCAGTACGCTTTTTATTGCTCTCTTCCGCATCCTTCTCCTGAAAAGGAGAGATTGCGCATGCAATGCCTGCGGCATTCAAAGGGCGTACAGAGCAAATTTTTTAACTTATAAAAAAACATTAGCGGCTTAGCTTTGAGCATAGCAGGAAACTAGTAGCTACGCTTTTTCATTGAATGTTAGGAATCTAGGTTTTTTAAAAATTCCGAAAACCAGAATTTCCACACGCAATGCCTGTGACATTTCAAGAGTGTACTGGGCAATTTTTTTGACTTAAGAAAACACCAGCGGCTTCTCTTTCAGCATTGCAGAATACTCGTAGCTTCGCTTATTCATTGAGAAACAAAACACACAGAATAACATACACAGTACTGAACCGATATTCAAACCGAAGAATCCCAAACGAAGTTTTATTGAAATTCGAATGAATCGACCAATTACATCGAAGAGGTGAACAAAACAGTCCAATCGAAACGAGGCTCAATATAGCGTGATGTGAAAAGCATCGATGAAAAGATTATTTCCGCGCATACGCGCATATCACTCATTAAAAACATCATTACGCAACCAAAACAAATGTTCTCTCATCTCCGTTCTTGTCGTCAAATAGTTGGCGATCATAAGAGGAACGAAGTAAGTCGGCACCGTAGACTCCAGATTACCCAATTTTTCCTTTTAAAGTACTTGCTTAATCAAATCTGAAAAGGAAAAAATTCGAAATGGTATTAACGTTTCGACACAAGATTATGATTAGATATTTGCATTTTTAGTAAAAAAGGTACGTAAGAGTTTTGTATCAAGTTTCATAATTTTTCTGCAAATGAAATACAACTTGTTTTCTAGATTATGGTGAATTAATTGACATTCGCGAACCCAAACTGCATTCAACACTAACAAAAATATATTGCTTGTACTTTGTTTAAAATACAAATTGTTTGGAAAGAATCCATGGACATTTGGATTATATTCAACATGTTAAAGCAGAACAGTTATAGTACATAGGACAATACAAACAGGAACATTATATGTGCTAGAAGCAACTGTTTGGCCTAAATTGCATTGGGCAAAACGAGTCAAGATTATTTCAGTTAAAACATAGCGAACAAAAAATGTAGACTTACAACAATACTGAGATGGCAAATTTTAACCCAATATTACAGATTCTACAGAACTCAGTATATATATATATATATACAGATGGCTCAAAAATGGATTGTAAGTCTTTGCTAACAAGCTTTCTAATGATAAAGATCCGATTACTCATGAGATTCATTAAGATTTCCTTCGCAGCGATCTCACCATCTGATGTCACTTTTTTCCCCTCAGTGACTACCTACACTAAAAGGCCACTTGTCTCCCTCACTGGAGATTCCTCTGACACTAAGAAGGAAATTTTCTAGGAAGAGCTGTTATTCTTGTTACTGTTATTATTTCTAAACTTTGCCATTTACTGTTATTGTTACACATTTGCGTTAGTTATGTAACTAAGATTTTCCTTTAGACCTTCTTTCTATTTTCTCAAAGCCTGATTGCGGTCACTTAATTTTTCGTTGAAGAGTTATTTTTCTAATGTTTCTTCAAACGGGCTTGCTCTTTCCTCTCACGCAAGCCCTTTCCCACTGGTTGGGAATCTTCACCATTCTAAATGCAGGGGAATGTTCTGGTGTAAAAGTTAATTTGTGTCATATAAGATTTCCAAACGGCTAGGATGCACTGCCGTAAACTATTAACTCATTTGCATTGCCCCTGTGATGGACTAGCAAGAGAGGACATCGCCAGGCTCACTTATTCCCCGTTAGTATTTTTCAGTGGGAATTCCTCATAGATCTTAGATAAGAGTTTCCTTGAATATTTGGGGGGAAAACCTTTGATGAAAAGTTGTTGAAGCTGCAACATGTGTCCGTAAACCTCGAATGTTTGAAAGCATTTCCCAATTCATGAAGCTTGCGGATAATGAAGGAAGGCGGAAATTTCGAACACCTTCTGAAGCATCTTGCACACACTGTAGATAAATCTGCTCGATGAAGAAAATTTGGATTTATATTCTTGAATTTAACTTGTCTCACTCGTAAGCGCATATAATATTCCTGTCTGTGTGTTCCTTTATAAAATTCAATTGTTTTGGCATACCTGAGATCTCCTTAAAATTTGTTAGAACTCTTTCGATTCACACTGTATATTAGCTTTTGATGTTGGGCGACACACAGTGCCTTTCAAGACTTTTATAAACATAATTTTAGAAGAACTAACCAATTGAAATACTTGTATAAAATATTAAGAAAACAACATCCCTTTTAACCGACCAAATGAAGCAATAAACTATTTTCCTATCATTGCGTCTATTTTTTGTTAGTACAACAGGAGGATGAAGTTTTTGATTGAAATGGTCAAGAATAGTTCTCATTTATTCCATTGTAAACACCTATTCAGAATTTTATGTCCGTGAATTTCATATTTTATAGGAAACTTTTTACCTTGCATAAGGAGAGATGATTCAAAATCTTTGAAAACTGTGTTGTATGCAGTTTTAAATTATTTGCAAGATAAAAACTTGAGTCTGCACTAATTTCAAGTTGAAGTGAAAAAAATTCTTTGTTTCTTTTTTATTTTAATTTTTAGATTTGGAAGTTTCTTTTGCTTGTAGGGTTTCTAACAATAAATTTTCATCATTTTCACTACATAAATTATATTGAATGCAGTCTCATCTCGGAAACTTTATGAATAATGTAATCGCATTCTTTACTTTCGGTAATTTTAAATTGCATTTTTTTCTAATTTGTTACATATTTGACACCAAATTCTAATTTGATCCCTAATATTACCCTAAATGGAAGCTTGAAATATATATTGCACGGAATTATTACATATTTATTACAAAAATGTATTAAATAAGTGCCTTGCGCAAGCTCAAAATCGTTTCTAAAACAAATTGCAAGGATAAATGAAATTCAAAAATTATTTGAAAATTCTATCGTTTCCCCAGCTTTAGCGCATTTTTAGACCTTTTCTTTATGTTATTCTTTCCACAACCAATTGATTTGAATTGCCTTATCAGAACTTCCATGGCTTTGTAAAACGGAATTCACCAGGAGGCATAATAAACCTAACATGTATTTTCCTGAGTTTTATTTGTATTGCTGTGGTTGAAGGCAATTGGAAGTGAGCCAAAGCAAAACTTAGTCCAAGAATATCAGAAACGGAAATGTGGGCATTTTTTGTCTCCTGTACGAGATATATCTTAATGATATATATATATATATATGGATATTGTTAAATAATAAGTATTGTTTGAAAATTTTGTAAATTTTCTTGAACACCTGTTTGAACTTGCCTGAAATTTTCTAGTGTAAATTTCAAATGCAATTTTGTGTTTCTAACGTTCTTTCTCTCTCTTTAATTGATAGAAAAAAAATTTGATTCTATAATCGGAATTTGTGAATGAATACCATTATTCACACTAAAATAGCGAATTTATTTATTTCTTGTGAAATTAAGGTTTCACTTTGAACATTGAAGCATTTTCTGTTACCGAAAGCTCAACCTGTACTCCAATCTGCAAATTTCTTCTCGTCACATTTGCTTGATAATTCTGGATCCTCGACAACAGATTAAATTTTCTCAAATCCCAAAATCGATGGAATCGGGTTTTGAGCATGTAGACTTATAATTCTGAAATATAGAATGAAATATGTCAAAAACAGTTTACAGAAATAACTCAGAAATCACGTAAAGACAAGGCCAAAAGTGCGGTTCCGAATCTCTTTTTGCACAATTGCGCGGCATTTTGTGATTTCAAGTAAACTTTTGACAGAAGGAAAAAATTAATAGAAGTTTTTTAAAGTAAAGATTTTGTATTATTTGAGTAATAATAGATTCCTAGATGAAGAAAAAAACACGAAGAATATTCGATTTGTTGAAAAGTATGACTGAGCCGCTTCTTTACTTTCTATTTACCAATTTTCTCTGCTATATTGATAGAGGTGCTATAGTATTTCGGCAAGTCTAATGTTGTTTTGTCCCTCTGTTTGAAAAAATAATTCGATTCTTGTTCATTTTTATCAATCCCGTTTTTTGTCTCAATTATTCTTATCGCAAATATTCTCTCTTAAACTCTGCGTGAAAAGATTTTAGTAATGTTTATAGGAAGTAAATTATCTAACCTTTAGAAAATGAACTTTATAAGAAGTAAATATTTGAACATCGTTTCAATAGCAAGTATTAAGGCAATATTCGGTTCTACATATAAAAAAATATTAACAAATGATCAATATATTAAATTTCATCTGCAAATTAAATTTGCAATTTTATTTTGTAATTTTATGAACAGTTACACTTATTTAATTTTAGTGCAGATAATTGCATGTGGCTGCTGACTGACATAATTTGAGCCTCTAATTCTGTTTTAGAGTCATTCAAAAATCGGCATTTGGTGTATTTGAATCTTTTTTTCTTGCTGAATATTAGATTTTTTTTGAGTATTTGAATGTATAATCTGTTAGCTTTTTCCTAATTCTTCATTAAGAATATAATAAAACGCCATAACGTAAGTACTAATTAACATTTTAAATTTGCAATGCGTCTTTCAGAAACCTGAACTGTAATTTACTTTCAGACAAAAGCTTGACTGAGCACACGTGGAAATGCTCGATGTAAGAATGATGCATGATTTCTTAATTCACATGTGGCTTTGAACAGAACGAGAATAGAATGGTAATTTAGCTTAGGCAGACATGTACAGAACCAGTTTTAATCATCGTTACTGAGATCATTTTTAGCAATTATGGGATATGAATATCAGAATAATGTTTACAATTTGAAAATGCTACCATCTACAAAACTCACCGTTTTCCGGAACCACTTGGCCTAAAAATATGAAGTAGCTGTTGTGATCTATATAGAGTAGACTCCAACTGGAATCATAAATTATCTATATTATGAAGATAATTACAAATTTGTAGAAACGTATGCATTTCTTCTTTTCTTCCCAGTTTGCATAATGCTTTTGCTTTTCTTTTCCTACATATTTTTTTATATATTTTATATGTACACATATATTTAATACATTTCCCCCATTTATAATATTTATTATAGAATGTATTCGGAAAAAAAATCATGCATTTGGTGTTAAGAATCCAAAAACAAGCAGATTGTCTTTACTCAAGCAAAGAAACCGTTTTTAAATGGAATAATACTGAGACAAAAAAACCAGGGTGATATCAATCTAAGGGCGAAAAAAAGTAATCACCACAGAAGAGAAGTTCATTATTCAAGTTGAACAGATTGTAACTGCTTTTCTGGAATTTGGCTGCCTAAACACTAAAATTTCTGAATAACTTTACAAAAAATTCCCATAGGAAAAAAAAAAACTTATTTTTATTACCGCTATTGCGGCGACTTTCCCACACGATAAACCAGCAATCATGCAATGCTTTGGTATTAAATGTTTAAGTTTCCGGCAAAGAATCATTGGTCTCTCGTAAATGGGAGTGGTCGCTTTACGACTTGTTTACAGCGTATCGCTTTTATGGTCGATTTCAGGAATCAGAAAGAAATCAGAACCTTTCCCACTCCAATCTGATGGAATCGAGATCTAATTTCTGAGGGTGAAGTATTGTAGAGGATTAAACCATCTACGAAACGGGATCATGGAGATCAAAATGGCGATTGTGAGTACAACTTTCGAGATGCAGTGCTTGTTTTTTTTAATGTCCTGTTTATCTTAACTACAGTTTTTTCCTCCGAAATAATCGCTGAGGAGAAGGGTAAACTAAATTATCGACTAATGAAATTGTGTCTTCATTACCGAGAACAAGTGTATCGTAAAGAAGTGATGATAATTCATAGAATTGAAAGTATTATTATCATCGCCCTGCGAAAGTAGATAATGCTTTTTAATTACTTAACTGCTGTAGATACCCCTACGCCACATATGTGATACATTTGACATTTGCTTGATTTATCAGTGCTGCGTGCAGAGAAGAGTTTGCGTGCTCCGATAGTGTTCTGACCGCATTTTTTCTAAATTGTGAGTGTGTGCATGCGTGCGCGTGCGTGTGCGCGTGTGACATATATCTGACTATCTCCTTGCCACATTCAACACATGTAAGTGACCATACAGCGAATAATAGGCAAATGATAATACTTCTTAAATATATTCCTTTTAGCCTATTTTGAAAAGGAATGTGAACTCTTTGAGGACGACTGTCACGCGGGCGTGCTGGCTTCTCGTAGCGTTACGCGTGTGGACGTCCTCAAAGGATTAAAAACTGTCTCAGGTGGTCGTTACCAAGTAGCTGCTATGAGAGATTTTTTGTTATGCCAATCACATAAAATTAGACGTCTTTTCTATGTTAAAATATGGTTTTTTCTCCATAACATTACTGAGCTCAATTAAATTCCCGTAAAAAATGTCTCACCCTTTAAGTTCAAAAAATAAATGAAACAGTTTACTGTACAGAAATAATTTGTGTTGTCTTAGAGTCAGGTAAGCTTTTCTTACTTCCGGTTTATAAAAGCAAAACTAAAAGTTGTAGTTCTCAAATAAATGCAAGAATATGAAGAAAAAATTTTCACATATTAAAAGGATGGCAGGAATATTGGAGAATGTATATGATAGATTTCTTTCGTTGACAACCCAAACAATTGCGCCAAAAAAGTTCAAATTGCCATAACTCAGGCGTTTCGCAAACTATTTTTGAGGGAAAAAATATTATCCTCGAAATTGCAATAAGTACCACGAAATCTCTCCGATTTCAGAAAATTGCTAAAGGCATAAATAGAAGCGAAAAAATGGTATAAATTTGTTTTAAAAGTCTCGTTAACATTCACCAATGTATAAGAGACATATAAGGCAATTTGCAACACCATTTATAAACCTTTTAAAGAAACAGTTTTTTCATCTCAGGATAAACTGAATCTTCTTCTGAGACAGAATTTATTCCGTAATAATAAAAAAGAATTACAATGGTATGATCTCATAAGAGAGGAAAATAGCTTTTCCTCTTTTTTTTCTTTTAGCTCCGAAATAACGGAGAAGAAAGCAATTTATTTACGACTCAGCAGATTTGTTCTCATCTTGTTCATATACCAAGATGTTTCTTTTAGAATTCAGTGGCTTTTTTTGCTTAAACATTCCTTTCGAACCTGACAGAAGAAATGAATAGAAAACGTTATAAATTTCTTTTTTCAAACTGGTATCATTTCATGATATTATTCAGTTTTTATAGCTGCATATATTTTACTTGCATTTCATGGTAAAAAAGGATCTAGGAAACTATTAATTTTTTCCAAGATGAATTTTTATCACAATAAGAGAAATATTAGAAACGCTTGATAACCATGATAAAAAAAGAAATTGAATAGGTAAGATTCGAAATATTTGAAAAACAAAATTGAATCTGATATGGAAATTTAGGCTTCGTATAGTCAGTAAACACGCAGATGGAAAACTTTACATTTAATGAGGAAACTCAAGAATTTGAAATTTTTAAGCTTATGTAAGGAGTAAAAGCCTTTGTGCCTTGCATTTTTTCAAAGAAATTTTCAAAACCTGTTTTATTTTATTCTGTATTTCATTTTTTATAGCGGTAAGTATCTTACTTAAATACGAGTCTAGTGAATGTTTTGGAACTTTGAAATTTTTTCCAAAGATTCATTAGGAGCGCTAAAGTACATGTTGGTAAACAGGTATTCATAGAATGTTCTCGTTAGAGTTTTAAGTATCCATTTAATGCTGTTAAAAATCGAAAATGTCACCAATCTTTATATTTTAGGAAAATTAAAATTTTTTATTTCTAATATACTTTCCAGCTGAAATATTCTTCGGTTCATATCAATTTCATGATTACTCACACATGTTACTTCATTAATCTGAAGCCTAATTTTGAGAACAAATATTCTAAATATTATTGTAATATTAAAATGTTAAAGCTTTATTAGTAAATTAAATTAATATTTAAAACACGCCGTTATTTCGAACAAGTAGTATCAAAGTTATGATGTTGATGTGAAACAGAAGCAAAGTTGATGCAAAATAGAACACACAAAGTAGAAGAATAAAAAGGTTTTTTTTTCAAATTGCCTTATTTTATGCAGAAGTTTTAAATATTTTCCTTTTTAATGCTTTTATATTTAGCCACACATATTTTTTTCTACTAGCGTATACATATTTATGAAGGTAAAACTATTGTATTGCAGTATTTAATATTCTAATAACTATCAGATCGGTTTCACTAAGGTATGATTGTTGTCTGTTCTACCGGAATTAACGATTATCTTAACTGGTTCCATAAGGTAATACGTTTCCTGGTACGAAATAAAACAATCGACCACTAAAAAAGTTTGCTCCGCACTGAATAGATCATAGTTGTTTTTGAACAATCTGAACACTTAAGTCCGACGTGAGCCATATAAACAACTTCCAATGCTAAAATGATAATTTTCAGAGCGGACCTTCTACACGAAAAACCAATACTCATATAATGGTGCAACATTGAATACCAAAGTTTCCAGCAAGGAATCGCCTACCACTCGTAAATGGGAGCGTTCGCTTTATGACTTGTTTACAGCGAATCGCTTTGATAGCCGCATTTAGGAATCTGAAAGAAATCAAAACTGCTTTTATTTCACTCCGATGAATCGCGATCTGATTTCGAACCGTGAAGTGTTCTATTAAGCCATCGATGAAACCTAATCATGAAAACCGAAACAACGATTCTGAATATGGATGTTAAGATTGCTTGTATTTCATTGTCATATTTATCAAAACTACACTTTTCGTATCGTAAAGAATCGAGGTGAAATGGGATGTTCTCAATTATCGACAAATGAAACACCGCACCTTTATTGCCTTCACAAGGATGTCGTAAAAGGGATGATGAAAATTATTATGATCGAAAGCAATTATTTTCTTCGGTCTTCGAAGATAAACAACGTTTGTTAATGGAGATGGAATGCATGGCATTGTATTGAATGCTGTGCTCTTCCAAGCGGGAAATATTTGAAGCTACAAGAATTTCTAAACAATGTCCGATATTTGTTTTTCTCTTCTAATTTATTTATAAAGGTGATGCTCAATATGATTCATTGCTACAATATGGTCATACCTTGAAATATATATATCATACAATAAGTTTAAAGACAAAGACAGTATTTTTGAACAACACCACAAAGCGACCGGTCGATAATGAAGGCGTTTAGTATAACTCTTTGCCCAACCATAACACCTCACCAAATGAGTTTAATTCCTTAGTTTAAATTTAGCAGCGTCTGTTGAATTTTACACTCTTGGATTTCAGTGTTGCTGATGTGAGTATAAGTAAACCCTTACAGCATGTTACCCTACAGTTTAAAAAAAATGCGTGGTCGGCATTTTGCACTGGATTAACGAGTTTACGACTGTCCCCAAATCGTGTATATTCGTGTCAGCAGTCACTAAAAAGTAGAAAATAAAATAAATAAATTTAAAAAAATTTAGGTATAAGCTTTTATTCATGCGATAAAAGGAACTCAAAAGTTGAAAATAATTTTTCTGATTACAATAAAATACATGGTTCGAATAAGCGCCTTATATTGCACCTTATATTTTGTGTATATTCCCTTAAACAAATGGGATATTCCTAGAAGGTAAAGGCGCCCACGCTTAAGGGAATATACACAAAATATAAGGTGCAATATAAGGCGCTTATTCGAACCATGCGTTTTATAATAATCAGAAAAATTATTTACAACTTTTGCGTTCATTTTATCGCGTGAATAAAAGCTTATACCTTAATTTTTTATTTATTTATTTTATTTTCTACTTTTTAGTGACGGCTGCCACGAATACACACGAAATGATAGGCATAGGAAACCAAATTCAATTACCGAATTCTCCAATATAAAACACATTAAATATTCGTTACGAGTATTACATATTACGAATTTGAAAAGAGTGGGACACAGACCGAGAGACGAAACAAAACTCACTTTCCCGATCTGACCTTTGACCCTCAAGCCGCTCCGAATTGGGGATGATTCACAGGCCGCGTCCCCTTCTATTATGTGTCGTCTAGTGGTGTTGCTACAACCCTACGTAACGTGAGGTTACCATCTTCCAAACTTTATCGCCCAAATATAGGACAAAAATTTTAATATCATTTTGTTAGGTTTAAAAAAGGTATACATTGAAATTTTTTTTTGCATAATGTTGTATTGTCTCCGGAAACCCACCACTGTGCTAAATGTCAAAGCTGTAGTTGGATTTGAAGTGGGTAAGATATCGATCTCAAGATTTGTGGACAAGACATTCAAGTTGAATAAAAGCTTATAATAAAAAGACAAAATTCGGCTTGCGGTGCACTCTTTCTTTAAAAGCATTCTCTAACAGCGCATATACACTTGCGAGCAGAACGCAGTTGGCGAGCATGTGTCGATAAGGGTTTCACGAACGGTTCGGAAACAGTTCGCGGCGAACGAAAACCTGTCTATTTCTCGGTGAACGCAAAAGTTAACGCTATTCAAGTTGGAATGTGTTCGAGTCAACTTAGCCGTTTCCTGCGAACATCCATCGAACTTGGAATGTCAAATTTGCAAACCAAGACATATTCAAATGCGCTTCCAAATACCCCATCCCATCCCCTCAACAGCTGGCTATTGACAAGCGATAATTAATGGTTCGAAGTGGATTTGTAGCTTTTCTATGAAACGTTGTGAAAATAATTTCCTCGAACACGCTTCGAACGGTTCTCGCACCGTTCGACTCGCAAGTGTATCCACGCCTTAAGGGGAATTTGGGAAAACCGCGCTTATCAAACAACAATAAAGGATGCGTCTGTGTATCAAAAACGCAGACCGAATTCGAAAAGGATTAGGCATTTAATCATACTGACAGTGTTAGCAATTATTTGTAAATTTAATGTAAAATTAACAGATATTGTTAAATGTCTGTATTTTTTTCAATTTTTCTTACCTTTCTTCACCTACAACGTTAGTTAGTTTAGGAGCTAAACAGCATTACTACATTGTTGCAGGTTCACTCAAAAATGTTACTCGGAAGTACAAGAGCTACTGACATTTGTTTTGAGAGAGCTGTGGCAAAAATGTTTGCTTAGTTTACGAACGGATAGAATGTGAAAATTTCCTTTAGCAGGTGTTATGGAGGAGGAACAGAAAAGTGCATTCACTTTTTTTCAAACGGTTGGAGAAAAAGGTTCATTTTTTCCTCTTTTAAGTCTACTTAATCGTGGCTCCTCTCATGAGCAATAAATATAACCATCACACGTTGAATACTCAATAGGACATGGAAAGAAACAATAGTTAACAATATCAATATTTACAGAACAGAACGCCGTCTCTTACCCCCGTACCCGTGACCACACCGGTCACTGAGCGGTTTGATGGGCAAGACACGGGAATTTTATTTAAGAAAAAGAAAAACAAAATAAACAAAACGAGGGAAATATATACACTATGTACAGTACAGGCATTTTTACTTTTACACTATTAGTTCGTAATTGTCTTCTTTTTTTAGATGTTGTTAGACCTTTCTTTTATTTGAAGGGGGAATGTCCGGTAATTGAGCTACTTAGTTCAGCTCGCTGGGAAGTTGAAGCCTAGGGAGGCCGGAAAAGATCTCTGTTTTCGCTAATGAATTTGATAATCCCATGAATTTTCTGCCTGGAGACGAGGTTAATGGCGACCCTTTTCAGCCATTCTTGTTCGAAGTTTGGCGCTGGCTTCCTCATATGCCAAGACACTGTATAAATGCACTCCGTGGCATAGTGAAGTGCCGTGCCAATTCCACCACAACTGCAATAATCGCTGTCAGACAGGTGAAACCTTTTGAGGTAGGCAGGGAAAGGTCCATGTTGAGAGAAGAAGATGACATCCACTCTAATCCAGTTAGTGCGACGGAGACTAACTGAGGGCATGGTTTATAGATTTTCGTGCCTGTAACGCCATTCTTCCATGAAGTTTGCCACTCCTCAAGCATCCTCTTCCGGAGGAGGCCTTTTATGTGCTGTTGAGGAAGCTTAGTATGTGAATAGAGTTGCCCATGTTGTGTTGCGTCTTTTGCCATTTGGTCTGCTCTCTCAATGCCTATATTGCCTGCATGCGCTTTAACCCAAGAGACCTTTATTCTTGGATTTCTAAGGAAGATTTTGAAAATTTTTCTAGCTGTTTCGTTTGTGCTCTTTGAGTTGGAAGATGCCATGATACTTGCTCTATTGTCTACGTGTATTTTAGAGGTATTATGGTTTGGCAGATGAGATGAGTATATTACTGCTTCGTGAAGTGCAGTGAGTTCAGCTTGAAATACGATGTTGTTGTCGTTGAGTTTAGCAGACCACTGGTAGGCCTAGATGTCATTGGTCAAGACGCAGAAGGCAGCTCCAACTCCGTGTTCGGTTTTTGAGCCATCTGTGAAAATATTTAAAATGTTTTTTCGTGCTATATATGCTTCTCCGTCTTCAAAAGAGATTTGGTTCGGTTTGAGATGTTCTGAAGGATGAGTGGACCAGCCTTCATCTCCAGATCTTGCGGTTGGGTATCTGTAATGATAGGGGGAAGAGGAACTCTTAGGCAATAAATTGATGTAAACCTGGCTTCGAACTGTAATTGCATGTGTAAGAGTGGGATGCCGAGTATAGTTTGTAACGCTGCCGTTGGGGTGGTGCGATAAGCTCCCAATATATGGAGTATGAACGGCCTTTGAATTGAAGAAAGTTTCCTCTTCATTTTGAATGTTGGATTTAGACACCAAGCTGAAGATCCGTGGACCAGCATTCTCTCAATAACCGTTTTATAGAGAGTCCATCTGTGTATCTGAGAGATTCCCCAATTGCCTTTCTTTTGAGGTTTTGCTGCATTTTGATGGCTTTCTCTCCTTGCTTATTAATGTAGCCAGTTCCAGCCAGTTGAGTCGATCATCAACGTGTATCCCTAGGTACGTAAAAGATTTAACTCTATTTATTTTATACCCGTTCCATGCGGTCTTGGAACTTCTTACCATTTTGCTGAATAAGATATAATTTGTTTTTTCTGTTGATATGGCAAGTTCATTTTCTGAGCACCAGGAGTTGAATTGGGTTATCGCACTTTGCGTGTCTTCTACAAGGCTTTTATTTGTATCCGCTTCAATGACCAGCACAAAATCATCTGCGAAGGCTTGTATATGAACGTTAACTGGCCAGACTTGATTGAGTATTTCGTTGGCTACGAAGTTCCACAGGACCGGGCCACTGCACAAACCTTGAGGGCAGCCTTACTTTTGATCCTTTGTGGCCCTACCTTTTGGGGTCAGTAGTGTCACTTTCCTATTTTGAAGAAGGCTGTGAAAGAGTCTATTTATGTTAACTGGGCAAGCGCTGGCGTCCAAACTCTTAAGTATGGCTCGATGTTGCAAGTTGTCAAAGGCTCCCTTGACGTCAATAGAGAGCAATAATACATGCTTGCCATCTCTTCTTGCTGTTTAAATTTTGCTTAGTAGCTCGTTGATGGCTGTATCCACAGATTTGCCTTCTCTGAAGTCATGCTGTCGGTCGTTCAGGCTGTTGGTGGACTCCAGATGATATGTCAGCCTCTGAGTAACAATATTTACAAGATAATTACAAGAAAAACATTTTAATACCTGGAAGGAAGTGAAATTCTAACAGCTTAACGTCACAACATTTGTCCTTGCCCACAATGAAAGGAAAAATATTCTAAGGGTTCATTATCTGTGGGATCCGTAATTGAAAGTTGAACTCATTTATTATATATTATAATTAAATCTTCAGTTTGTAATTTTTTTGAAATTTTACCTAAAACATATAGCATTCAAGTTCCATGGTAATTCCTTGTAATACGAGCATCGGCTATGATTTATGTGAGTTTTTTAAGATATCTTAACACTCTTTTATTTAACTTCAATTGTTAGACTTATAAGATGGAATTTTGTAATCGATTTTTAACTCAATTCTTGATATTCTATAGTTTTGAAACCTTATACATTTTTTTGTTCTCAATAAATATATATTACTTTTATATCTACAGGGCTTAATTATCAACTAATATATTGATTTAATTAAATTTTCATTCCATACGAGGGTAGCCTCCTGGTAGTGGAGTTGAGAAAAATAATTTTGAGAATAAATAATTAATAAAAAATTAACTTTAATAATATTTATATTAATAAATTATAAATTCAAGACTAAAAGATAGAAAAATAAGTAAATTGGATAAACATTCTACTTCTGAGTACAATAATAAATGTGTATATTTCAAATTTGTTTTTACTAAATGTATTAATTTAAAAAAAAATAATATTCGAATTTTTAAATCAGTGTTCTGCTTTCCCTTCAATCAGTAATTTCAGTTATTTTGAGATCCATAGATAAATCCTCGAAATGTTTGTTTCAATGAGTATATCACATCTGAAATGTTTTCCTATAGTTATTAAGTTAACTCTTTATGAATATAAATTAATTTATATTGCAAAATTTTAACTAATTTTCCAATATTTTATCGCTATATCAATATATAATCATGAAATATTATATTCAACGTATAATTTTACCAGTAGCGAAATTTCTTTCATAAAATGTAATTTCTGGAAGAAAATTGCGCATTTTTTAACAAGTAATTAAAAAAATGAAAAATCATTAATTGAAATGAAATGAATATAAATGTAGTAAAAGAAACCTCGTTAATTAATCGGGAGGCAATGGTAAGTGATTGGTAGGGAGATTATGCAAACTTTTCACTTTTGATTTACTGTATAATTAACCTGCCGCTTAATTTTTTGAAAAGTATATCTAAAGTCTATATATAAAGTCTAAATATAATAATATAAAGTCTAAATATCTAAATACTCGCCGTTATCAAATTAAAAGCATCAAGACGGGAAAGATATAGAGAGAAAAGGCTTCAATAGAGAAAAGGTTTTAAAATTTCATTGTTTTGCTTTTGGTATAAAATTTATTTTAATTTTTAATTTTTAATTTATTTATTTTTTGTTTTGCTTATATGTATAAAATCCACTTTCTTTACTGTATTAAAATAAGGCTGTTTCCTGATAAATTAATTAAGCAATAAAGAAATTTCATTTACTCTAAATTCATATAAAATATTTCTCTCTTCCACTTCATAAAAAATGATCCATTTCATCACACAGAAATCAGTTTATACTGTCGTAAAGTGAAACATAAGTTTCTTCTTTTCAGTTCATAACAATAAAACCAAAAACATTTTAAGGCTCAATTCAATGTACGAATAAGAAGGTAAAATCTTCACTTGTCAAAAACATAGGAATATTGGCGAATTTATTTGAAAGACTTCTTAAGGTGACAACCCAACCAATTTCTCCAAAAAAAGTCAAGATGCAATAACTCAGACGTTTCGCAAAAACATTTTTTTCAGACAAAAATTTCTCCTTCAAATTGCAATAAGTGTCACGAAACCTCCCCGAATTTAAAAATATACTAAAGGCACAAATCAGAACAAAAAAAATGTATAAACTTATTTTAAAAGCCTCGTTAACATTCGCAGATGCATGAGAGATATTTAAAGCAATTTAAAACACCATTTATAAACCTTTTGAGGAAACTCTTTTTTTTTCCTCTCAGGATAAACTGAGTCTTCTTCTGAGACAGAATTTATTCCGTAATAATAAAAAAGAGTTGCAATGGTATGGTCTCATAAGGGAGGAAAATAGCTTTTTTTCCATTTTTTTCTAGCTCCGAAATAACGGGGAAGAAAGCAATTTATTTATGTTTCAGCAGATTTGTTTCCATCTAGTTCATCTACCAAGATGTTGCTTTTAGCATGCAGTGACTGCTTCCTCCTTTACTTCTGAATCTGAGTTAAGCGAGTAGAAGACATTGTAACTCTTTTTTTTTTTAATAAAGTTCGAAAGTGGTATCATTTCATACTCTTATTCAGGTTTTAAAGCGACATATATTTTACGTAAGAAAGATTCCGGAAAGCTTTTAATTCTTGCCGAGATGACTGAGTCAGATATTAAAAATGCTTTGCTAAGTCTATATAAAAGAGAACATGCATAAGATTCAAAATATTTTCAAATAAAAACTAAAGTCTTTTTCTTCACTGGCCTTCGAGGTCCAGCCTTCTTGGATTGCAGGATTGATATTCAAGTTTATGTATTATATACACGTATGTGATGAAATAATGCATCCATAATATAAAACAGGAAATACATGTGTCTGTCACAACAATTCCTCCTGAACGATGAACGGTAGCAGCATGAAATCTGCATATTACGTTCTGGGGTACATTTCTAGGTCATTCAAGGCTATTTATTTCTAGGCTATTTTCAACTTTCAGGGTTAATTAATTCTTCAGGTATTTAATTTTAATAACCAAAATTAGCCGATGTTAATCCTAATACTTAGACATATTGTGCCAATAACTTCTGAAATATTTATTGTACGGCAGTTATTTTTACACAATCTTATAGAGCACAAAATTATATTTTAATGATATTAATTGCATTGGGGTAAAGTGTTTCTCTGATTGTTATTAACTTTTACGCATATATCTTAACGCAATTTCTAACAATACTTTTTATTCTTATAGAATTAAATTCAAACCATTTTACTGTCTCGCACGCGTGCTTTTACCAGTGTTAAAGTTAATATAAGAAAATATTGTTTTCTTTGGACGTAAACAACAAAGGAGAATTTTTACTTCCGGTTTCCGGTTGTCGTAGAATTTATACTGTTTAATACGGTTAACAGTGACCCAATGTCGTTAGTAAATTATTCCCTCGATGTTATGTTTAATTTAGACAAATTTTTAGAAGATCCTAATGAGTGTGTGTTAATCCTTCAAGATTTCTTAGTCCGGTTCCTATCGCAAAAAGAGAAAAGGAAGGGGAAAAAGAATGTTTTAACAGTCTGTCGCAAGAACTCCTCCTAAACGGTAAATAGTTTCGACAAAAAAATTGCATATGCCATTCTGGGGTTCGTTCCTATATTAATTGTACTTTTTTCAACTTCCAAAAAAATTACTTACTAAGATATACAATTAAATAAAGAAAATTAAGCCATTTTTTGGCGTTTTATCTCAGTTTATCCCCAATAACTTCGAAAACATGATTTACATACCATCTTAAAGAGCAAAAAATTATATTTTTAATCATTCGATTTAAATGTTATGCATTCTTTTCCTTAATTTAATAAACATTTTAAATTTATTCCATACACTAGTTGTAACATTTTCTATTATTGTAATTAAATTCAAACCAATTTATTGTTTTATCAAATCCTTCATACACGTATTTTTAATACTGTGAAATTTATGATAAAAAATATTGTTTTCTTTGAATATTAACAGAAAGCAGAATTTTTATTTTCGCTTTTATCGTTTCATATACATCTTTCAATATGTTTGCACCACAATCCAATGATGTTAATTATTCTCTTTCCGGGATGTTTCATTTAATTTTACAAATTTTAAAATGATCATAATGAGTGTGTAAAATCCTTTAAGATTATTGAGCCCGCTTCCTACCGGAGGGAGAGGACCTAAGGAGAAAAAGAAAGAACACTATGTGGTTTTTTCCGGTCAGTGGACAAACACTAAAGAGAATAGAATTGTAGTCCGGATAAAGGCAATAAAATCCAAGATATGAAAGAGTGTTGTCGACTTAGCAATGATGGGGAGGGGAAAATGGAGTACGAATGACAACTCGAATCTTTCCAGGTGGTGCAAACTAAGGAGAGAAAAAGAATAGGGGTGTAAAACTGCTGGTCGAGAGGGTCAGAGAGCACGACAGTGGATTATTGAAAATCAACGAAAGGCTACGAAAAACTCGTTTATTAAGTTGAAACTGTTCTAAGTACTTGGACTAGAAAATATTTTTATCCCCAACAACATCAGCTAGTCTTTGCACACGACATTCTGGGATACATTTCTAGGATAACTGTTTTATTTTAAACTTTTAGAATTGATTAGTTCGTAAAATATTTAATTAAATAACGAAAATTAGCCGCTGTTAAACATAATGATTAAACGTTATTCTCCAATAAACTTCTGAAATATTTATCGTAAGACGATTATTTTTACACCATCTTAAAGAGCAAAACATTATCTTTTTAATTATAGTTATTTCATTATGGTACAGTTTTCTCTAATGGTATTTAACGTTTCCAAATTTAATTTTAAACAGTACTTTGTATTTTTATAAAATTAAACTCAAGCCAATTTACTGTTTATCAAATCCTTCATTCACGTGCATTTGCCACTTTTAAAGTTAATACAGTGAAACCTCTTCGAACGGCCACCCCTCTTAATGGCCAATTTTTCACGGTCCATAGACCTAATGTTAAAATAACCCCTCTGAACGGCCACCCAACCCCTCTGAACGGCTGCCGGGTGGGTTCGCCCATCCCATTTGACAAACGTATAGGTTAGAGATTTACTTTTTAAACTGAAAAACGAACTTGAAAAAATGGTTTTTTCCGAGAAGGGTAAAAACTTAAAACAATCACAAATTGTATCCTTTTTTCAAAAAATGTAAAAAGTTATTAAATAAAGTACTATTTTCTCTTTAGATAAGTCTCCAACTTCATTTTAAATAAGAAATATGTGTCAGACTTGTTTATATTATGTATTATAACAATTATCTTGTAATTGTAACGAAAACCCTTCAGAGCGGCCACCCCCTCTGAGCGGTCAATTTTTCTGGGAACGGAAAGGTGGCCGCTCAGAGAGGTTTCACTGTATAAGAAAATATTATTTTCCTTCGACATTTTTATTTCAAATGCAGTATTTCATTTCCGGTATTATGTCGTAGCATATATTCTTTTAATATGGTTTCATACTAATTCAGTTACTGTACCATTGTATTAATTAAGGAATGGGAAAAAAGCTGTTTTACCGGTCTATCTGTCAAAAGAAGTCTTCCTAAACGATGAATAAAATCGAGATGAAATTTGGGCATGCTATTCTGGTATCCATTTCTAAAGCAATTGTGCTTTCTACAATTTTTTAAAATTATTACTTCTTGAAATATTTATTTTAATAGCAAAATTTAAGCCAATTTTCTGCGTTTTTTCTCAGTTTTTCGCCAATAACTTCTGAAATATATAATGCACGAAGAGGATTTATATACTATCTTAAAGAGCAAAATATTTTTTTCTGATCTAAATTTAAGTGGAACAAGTTCTTTTTCTCCAATTTTTATAAACATTTCGAAATTCATATGAAACACAATCTGTAACAAAGCTTTATATTATTGTAATTAAATTCAAACCAATTTATTGTTTTATCCAATCCTTCTTCATTCCCATGTTTTTGCTTCGTTTAAAGTTATGATAGAAATATTGCTGTCGTTGAATATTTACAGAAAGGCAGAATATTTGCTTCTGCATTTATTTAGTAGCTTGTACATCTTTCAATTTGTTTGCACAGTAATCCAATGACGTTAGTTATTTACTCTGTCAATGCGATGCTTTATTTAATTTTTGCAAATTTTTAAATGATCCCAATGGACTTATAAATTCATTCAAGGTTTTTGAGTCCGGTTACTACCAAAAGGAGAGAACCTAAGGAGAAATATAAGGCACACTTTGCGACGTTTTTCCGATCAGGCACACAGACACAAACAAGAAGAGAATGACACTTCGGATAATGGTAATAAAATCTATGATGTAAAGGAGCTTCTGTTGTTGCCGTAGTAATGACGAGGGAAAAAAATGCAATGTCAAGGATTTTAGATTCGTGCCAGGTGGTTCAAAGGCCTGAGACAAAAGGAAGAGGGATTGAACTGCTTGCCGTGTGTGGGGGGGATGAGATAGCTCTAGAATGGACGAACAAAAACAGAAACACGCTGCTGCGAAAAACTGTTTTATTAAGCTTAAAATATTATAAGTTTGTAGGCTTGAAAATATTTTATCCCGAGCAAGGCAGGATATATATATATATATCAAGTAAAAAATACCATAAATATTGATTCACAATCCTCGGAGAGCTAGAACAAAGATTATAACGGGAAGAAGATAAAATCCAGTTATTGAATAAAATACTCATTTTTTTCCCTTTTAATACAAAAATGGAATGTCACTCTTGCAACCAGACAGATACACATATATATCACAAAAAGCATTTTTATATTAATTAGTTAAAAATTCCAGAATATAATTCCTTAATAGGTCAAAATTCAACTAAAATTGAGGTCATTGGGTTGTCACTAAAACAGGTGAAAACAAATTATAGAAAGTTTAGAATCACTCTTCTAAAGATGACTCATCATCACTCATCTTATGACTGACGAGTAAAACTCATGATTTTATCCTAAGGATTAGAGTAGAAAATATTGTATATCCTTTTTTACATTTAATAGAGGATATTAAATACATTTTCAAAAGTGGTATGCTAAATTTTAAGAGCAAAATCTTATAACTACATGATCTAGTAACTATATGAGTCAGATTAAATAAAGTTTATTAATTCAGTAGTTTATTAGTTAAAGAAAATTAGCTAATTACTTTTGAACAACATTTTACTGCTTATTCTGGAAAATTCAGTTTCATTTCCATTAATCTTCATAAATAGAGTCTAATATTTTTTAATTAAATCAACTAATGTGTCATAAATTATTGCCATTGCATTGCCCAAAATTTATTTCTCTATTACATAGATATCTATTTCGATGGAAGCTGATATTCTTTAGTTAATCGACTACTGAGAGTTACAACTTCCGTTAGCCATATAAACTACCGACTAACAAAAATTACTTTCCTCATTTTGTTATAAGTATTAATATGTTTACTTCTTAGAAAGGATAAATTTTAAGATCGTCATGAATTAAAAAGAAACGTCTTAAAATTACCGTTGTTAATTATTAAATTTCTTTGACGAGTTATTAATTGAATTAATAATTGAAGTGTTAAAACTATTACTATTATATTGTATTGAATTGTTTAATACTGGTAGCCGAATATTAGTATTTGTGACAAGATCAAAATATATACAAGTATTCAGTTTATTATCAAGCAATGGATATGTTATTTTATGCTTCAAATGCCTTTAAATCTAAAATGGCAGAATAGAACTAAATTATATACTGTTCTAAGTTTTGATTGATCAACTTTACTTAAACGAAAACCGCATTGAAAAAAGTTACTATTTAATATTATTGTATAAAATATATTTAAAAAATTGTAATGATTAAAAAACATGATTCTGATTTTTTTTAAATTATATGGTATGAAATATATATTATTACAATAAGCCTGGATGAAACCTAACTGTTTCAGTGAACAGTTCCATATTTTCTAACTAACCGATTGGGTATGTGCCTTTTATAATAAGCAAGAAACAGGCTCCTTAGAAAGCGTTAGTGAATGCTAAAATTAGCTTAACTAATAAGTAAATCACTGCATTCTTTGCAATGAGCCACATTTTTCATTTAACCTACGATACATACAGAAAGTATTGTAACAGTCAGCAAATTCTACCACAAAATTTTGACGAATCACGATGCTTTTCGTATACGCAAAAATCTGCATATGAATTATATGGCTTACGCAGATTTTAAATTTTTCGCAGCTAAGTTTTCGTTTATGAAATCTGCATTTCAGGATCTGCATTTCAGGTCTGATGGATACGTAATAGCCATATTAAACGAAAGACCAGATAATGAATAATTCCTTTTAATAATTAACAGTTTAACTTCGTAACACAAGAGCCGCGGTGATTGCAAAGTAATGCAGCCATGATTTCGAAATGGTAATTTATTACAGATGATGACCTTGAATAAATTATCCTTTTCGGGCACTACAGTCACCCGCTTTTGGGTATTTTCATTGCAGCCTTTGTCGTTATGATGAGAGTAAATAGATTATAGTTTCCGTCCAGTAACTTTCCTAGGAACCATTTTGAAAGGGAGATCATATTAAAAGTCTAATGCATTATGAGTCGGTGGAAAAGTTAGTTTTCACGAATTATTTTGAATCTGTTATCAACTAGCTTAAAAATTCGTCATTAGATAGCATTATATGATATCATTTTAAATGAAAAAGTTCAATATCAGGGCTTTCTCAACTTATTTCACTAGTATAAGAAGAAATTATGTAGAATCTTCTATATCAGAAAATTTCTTTCGTAACCATAAGTGTATTGTATAGCAACGGATTCGGAAACACTCCGCGCTTTTGCGTATGCGCCGGGAGGAGTTATTTTCATCAAAATAGGGGGAAAGTGAAGAATGGAAGGGTGATCTTTACATTTTACTGAGCGTGATCTAACAAAGAACTCCGGAAATGCGCTCATGTGGACTCATTGCCTGACATCCCTTTCCGGTGTAAAATCGTTCAAAAGTGGTAGTCTCAGAATCCGTTTCTGAACAGTACATATTTGTAAGTAAATAAAATAGATCGATGAAATATTAATTACTAATTAAAACAATTTTACATACATATAAGTACTTGGAAACAGTCAGTTTATTATTTCATGAGTCAAATGCATTTAAATATTTGGCTTCAAATTTAGAAAACTTTGTTATATGATCTGCACACCAAAATGTGAATAGTTTTACAGAAATCATACTCGGTCATTTTTTTCATCTTGACTACATTTTCATCAAGATTTTTAGTGCAACTTGGTCTACGGGAAACTCATGTTTAGTACTCAGCTAAAAAAATGAGAAGGGACTATGGCAAGTTTTCAAAGATTTCCCATACGATGCCCTTTTGTATCCATTATGACTGGTGAAAAATTTCAAGAGTGATAAAGCCATTTTAATATGAATGTGTTAGACAATAAAAGAAATTTCAAATTCTGGACCTCAGAAAATATCAGTGGGTTACATTAATCCCCTTAGTAAACTATGGTACTGACAAATGAAGGCGTTTTATTGCATTTTTTTGCTTGAATTCAGTATTTGGTATGTAAACTTCAGTATTCGTACTTTAGAGATGATAACTCAATCCGAATGATATGTGGATGTAGCAATATTGGACTGCACCTGGTCTTATGAATAATTGACCTTTAATGACCTAAAAGATTATTTTATTCATAAAAAAAATTTAAAAACTGATGTTTCTCTTATTTCTACAATGTTCAACCATATATACATGTAGGATTTGTATTTTCCCAGTCTAGCTTAAAAGCGCAAGTTTAATTCCTCCCTAATAATATTCTTTCATTTTCCGTACAAGCGCATTTGAATATTGTGGTCTCAGCAGAAAGTTATTGCATGATAAGGATCACGCGCTTTCTGACGGTAATCACGTGATGTGTAGATGTAAGCTCTCCGTTAAAACCCAGTGTAATGTTTTAATCGGGTGAGACGACTTTTTGCAATCGAACGGACCAGTCATGCGGTAAGTGAGCAATTGGCAGCTACGGTGTTTTCATCCCTGTCAGCATGGCGGCGATGCGTGATGGCTATTCTCTATTCACTCTCTCTCTCTGTGTACTCTAAATAATGCTGTGTTGTAAGCTGTAACTAAGCTATATAACTAACTAAACCTTCTAACGAATTACGTAAGATGATAACTAAGTTAGCAACAACCCTAAATTTTTTCTCTCTAACTGTAAATAATTACCTGTGTAAATACTTTCCTTATTTCATATTATGTTGTTTTAATTAATAAATAATTTAGTTTTAACTCCTGTCTCTCATCCTTTGTCTTTGGTGCATTACCGCTAGAATGCCCATAAGATATGCTTCTTCCACAAACTCCCATCTATCATCTATTATCCTTGGTGCTCTCACCTGATGATGACATTAATTCCTTTCCCACAAATTTTTGGGTAACTGCAAAGGGGAACACACTTCGTTTTCTCGGAATTGTTTTGCATAGAAACAGGAGAAGGAAATAATTTCTATGAAAATAAAAAATCGGATTTCATATCAGGAAGCCGAAAAATAATAAAATCTCGGACACCTACGCCCGGAAATAGTTACGTTTTTGCGGTGAAAAAATCCACAGTTCCATCTACTCAAACCAATCCAGATATCTCTATTTCTAGTTCTAAATCGCCTGATTCTATTGCCAGAGCATCTCCTCCAATAACCAACTTGCCAATTTCTTCCTCTCCATCCGTTTCTCCGGTCAGTGAAGAAGCTTTGACTTCACTGATTTTAAACTCGTTTCAAACAAAAAAAGGCTGAAAAAAGACTCCAACTAAAACAAATTGCCAAAGCTGAAAAGATCTCAAAATTTTACACCTCCTCTCGCTGTGAAGTTCTTAACACCGTTCCAACAAAGGATAATATCTGCGCTCATCAGTCTGCATTAAAACCTTTTGAAAGCAAGAAACCCACTTCTGATGACACTCAATTTCTACCTATGGCTGTTCTCCCTCCATTAGAAAAAACAGTTTTGCAATCTCGGGAATCTGATGCGGATGCCGAGATGAGCTCCTCCTCTTTATCAGTAGAGGATGCCTTGGAGTATGACATGTCGGAGGACTTGGAAGACTCACCTGCAGTTATCAATCCTCCACCCTCTTCCAAACCTGAAAAGGCAAACAAATACAAAGACATATAGCATTATTGCTGCTGTTTCGCACATTGTTTGCCTTTTTTTAAAAATAATTTTTTGTAAACAAATTACCTGCCCTGAATTGTTTTATTTAAACTCACTTGTTTTGTTCTTTAATATTTTAACATTTTCTCTATATAGATTTCGTCCTTGAAATTTTATTTGGTCTTTGCTCACCATGTCATATTTTAAACATATTTTACAACTGATATATTTTAAAACTTGCATTTTTAATCTCTTCTCGTCGTTCATCTATTCATTTTTGGCAACATGATTTACCTTTTCATATGCAACTATGAATTTCAAATTTATTTTAGAATTTTATCTACCTCTTTTAATATAACACCATATATTTTATTACCGTGTTCCTGCTTATCTACCATACGTTTGGCGCAGTTTAGCCAAAAATGGCTCTTGCGCCATTAAACCTCACACAACCAACCAACCCACAAATTTTGGGGGGCTCTAAGCCCGGATGTGGATTTCTTCACGGGCCACCTTGCCACTTTGTTGTTAAATTTAAAGATCGAATTATTCTTAGCCTGATGCGAATTTCTTTTTGAATTGCCCTGTATTGTTTTGAATTTTATTGAGTTGAGGTTTTAATTAAATTGAATCAAACGCCAGCCATCATTCGCCATGCCACTCGTTTTGCTCGCCGCAGTCGAAAATAGTTTGCCATCGTCGCACACAGTTTGCAAATAAATCGCTCCCCGCAACAGATAATATCAGCCATGCGAAAATAATTATCATCGCCACAGAAGTCAACGCCAGCAAAAATAAATAATCAGCCTTCAACGACTCATCATATAGTCGCCTCAAAAGGGTAAACAGCCCTGTTCCAGTGCAGAAAAGATGCCGATCTCAGCAATAAGCCCAGCAGTCTCCGAGCAAAACAGTTCTCCGGCAGAACTCTCGGCCCGCCTTCATCCGCGATGCGGAATGCAGCCGAAATCAGTCTACTACGAACTGCCCAGTTCCTGTCCAAGTAAAGCCCAGTGGTCTTCGAAAGCCTGCCCAGCCCGCATCATGGATGACCAGTACATCATCGACAGTAGAAGTTTCAGCAACAGTCTTCAGTAAAGAAATTCCAGTTTCTCCAGCAAAGCCCTCGTCGAAAACGTAGTTTCCAGCCCTTCTGCAGAGCTCACAGTGTGTGTCTTCGAAAAAAAGAAAAAAAAGCCCACAGCGTACTGTGTCATCGCAATGTGTCTCCAAGTGCTCAGTGCGTGTGCGTTTCAATAGAATTCACCGATTAAAGTCATAAAGTGTGTGCGTGTGAAAATCTCGTCAGTTTTGGAAATCCTCTAGTGTATTTTTAGAAGGTGAAATTATCTGTGAAAAATATTCCAAAAATCATCGTAAGGCATGTGTATGCCAAAAGTGTTCGCAAAAGCGAAAGAATGCGAAAATTTAATGTTTTAGTGTTAACAAGTCAACCAGTGTTTTGACATCTTCAAATATCACGTAAGTACTGCCTGTCCAATATTTCCACAGTACTTTCTCAAAGAAATCGTTCCTAAAACTTAACTATTCCAGTACTCTTCCTTCAAGATGCTTCAACTTCACCGTTTCAAAGTGTATTTGTGTATAACAGGAAATTTTAGCTACATGAAAGATTTTGATATATCTTGATTTAGGGTAGATGCTCCAGTTATGGCCACTGCACCAGTTATGGCCACACTGGATCTGTTTTTCCAATAATTAACCAGTAATTTCAAATTAGCCAATAATAAGCATTCCAACACTTTAAGCAATCCTTATTTTACTATTTTAAATCTGATTGGTTCATTTTTCTCAATCATGTAACTTGTAAAAAAATCAAATGTATGATCATGTGTTGTATGCTCACAACTGTTAAGGTTTTTGTTAAGGAACAAGGTTTTACAGTTTTTCATCAACAGGCTCTCAGAATTTAAAGTTTAAACTAAAACTGATTTCCCTTAGGGTTTATGAGGTAAGCTTTCATTTTATTCCGATTTCATATCAAAATTAGTTATTTTTAAGATTAAATGGGTGGTGGCCAAAACTGGTACTTCAAATTTACCAGTTTATATGTTTAAGCCAGTTAAAATATGTGCCAGTTTTGGCCATGCAAGTGGCCAAAAGTGGAACACTAAATGCTCCAGTTTTGGCCACATAGTTCATTTTTGCGTTTTTAGTCATTACTTCAATTTAATAATATCTGGATAAAATAAAATCAACTAATTTAGTTTTGTTTCTGAAATAAAAGCAAATAACTTAGTTTTATTTCTAAAATAATAGCAACTGATTTATTTTTGTTCCTAAAATAAAAAGTAACTGATATAGTTTTGTTTTTGAAATAAAAGTAAGTGATTTAGTTTTGTTTCTAAAATAAAAATAACTGATTTAATTTTGTTTTCATTTTACATAGTAATGGCCCCAATTTAAAAATAAGAAGGCATGTAGCATTTCCATAAAAAGATTTTGCTACTCGCCATCTAAAGTTGGTAATGCAGTTAAGGACATTCAAAATGGAATGTCAAAAACATCTACATTTTGAATGTTTACCTCACATTTATGTTAGAAAATGTCAACTTGAGGAACCTGACTCGAGTGATGAGGAGTATTCTTTTATATACATGGATTGCTCTAATTTTAAAAATGATTCTGATGAATTTGATTAATGTTGCAATTAAAAATTATAAAAATACGTATTTGTGGATATTGTTAGTGAGTATAATAATGTAAATTCTTTGTTTGTAAGATGTCTATGCTTTAAACATTTACAATGTAAGTTTATTGCTCTCCCCATTTTTTGTTTCATATTTATATCATTCATTTCATATTCATTATTATTTTTTTTATCAAAAAAAAAATTATGTGAGTATATACAGTTTGTATTTTCATCAACCAAATTAAATTATTGTTTTCTGCATTCCTGTTTCTTTTTTTTAAAACTGAAATCTGCAGCTAAAATCAGCTTAAGTAAATTTTATTATAATCTTTATAAATTCATAAAAAAATCACATTTAAAATAACAGAAAGTAATGTACTAAAATACATATTGCATAAAAATGATTTATTTTTGCTTAAAATTGATTAAAGTGTCTGTTAAAAATATAATATTAGTGTGGCCAAAACTGGTGCATAGAGGTGGCCATAACTGGTGCAAATGGGGTTAATTTATTTAAAAATTCATAACTCAAAATCTAAAATTTTCTTCAGAAAAATTTTATAACTAGCAGAAAGCCAATAAAATTTGCTAAAGGATAGTATAAGTATGATTTAATATGCTTTAAACAGTCATCCACTGTGAAATTTCCATTTCAAATTTTCTCTTAAGGTGGCCATAACTGGAGCACCTACCCTACCTGATTTTCATCCTGTGCAATATCAAGTATTTTTAAAATCAACTTCAGTATTTCATAGATATATTTTTAATGATTTTATTGAATAAAGTCATTCCATATTTATGAATAATAAATAAAAAATCTACAGTTTTATTCATTCTGGTAAATTAAAGTGTGTTTTCATAATAAAGTGCTTATAAAATAAAGCTGTTAATTTATCAGTATTCTTGGTAATTTCGAATTTTCAAATGCATATTTAAATCAAATTTATCACTTTTAGGGTTTACTTTGAAGTTGAATATCTAAAGTGAAATGTTTGCATATTTCTATATATTTTTGAGGTGTCAATTATTTTAAAGCGAAATATGCGTATATTTTTTTAAAAATTTTTTGAACTGCCATTTATTTTTTAAAGTGTTTTCTAAATATAGTTGTTCGAATTTTCATATGTGGTATCATAATTTTACTAAATATCTTGAGCAGAAAGCATTTCGTATTAAATCAAAAATAGAAAATTATTTCATGCTTGTTCTGAGATAAAAAATCGCATCGTCAGCATTTTCGGCGTTGGTCGCCGAGCTGACTTAATTATCATAAAAGCTGCGCAAAGTTCGCGGATTTGTTTTAAGGTTCTTGCAGCTTCCCCAGAGTTTTCTCATAACAAAAATCTTCATTGAATAGAAGTTTTTGATTTAGTAATTAGGTGTCATAAATTTTCGCGGAAGAAATGAATAGTGTTTTATCTTTATGTCTAATATTTTATTAAGCTGACTTAGCTTTTTCACATGTAAAAGTAATCGAAGAATTTCTAAGGTTAGGTTTTTGATGATTTTTCCTAGCAAGTATTCTGAATATATAATTAAGTGATCCAGCTGAAACTTAAATTCCCACCACTGACGTGAGGCCGCGGTGGCCTAGTGGTAAGGTCTCGACCTCGGGACCGGAGGGTCGCAGGTTCGAAAGCCGATTCCACTGAAGATCCGCCGTGTATGGGGCCTGTTGCACGCTAAATCATACGTAGTGGCCAAACGTCCTCCCGTTGGTGTGGCGCGGAAGTTTGGAGAGGGGGGTGCCAGTTCAGGTGTCGTCCTCGTCATCTGACCGCGGTTCAAAATTACGAGGTCCGTCCCTAAATAGCTCTCGTGTTGCTTCAAAACGGGACGTTAATATAACCTAACCTAACCCACCACTTACGTTAATTTCTGAAAGCATTTCTGTGTCTTCATTTTTCCAGATGGTCATCGAATTATCTACTCTATTAAAATTCGAAGGTAAACAAACGTATGTATGTATGTATGTATGTATGTATGTATGTCCCTCTATCTTCTCACGAACCGCCGAACGGAGAAGCGCGCGGAAGGTACC
>BGPR01000245.1:431310-482652 GCA_013235015.1 Araneus ventricosus
TGTCAGACATGGCACAACGTGGGCAGGAGAGAAGAGCCGAGGAAACAGAAGAACAAAGTAATAGACAATTGGCAGTAATGGGACAACGTAGCCGGCAGAGATGAGCCGAAGAAACAGAAGAACAAAGAAAAGAGAATACGTTTTGGGGGGAACATAACGTTCACGTTAGCGACAATATATGTAAAAAAATAAATCGGAGGCGGGCATATGAAAATTAGTAATAAAAAGACTAGATTTGAAAAAATATTTACATTTCTTGGAGAAAGTAAGTGACAATATTTGTTGAAAAAAAACGGAGCCGGGCATATGAAAAAATATGGATCCGAAGGCCTCACGTGATCTCACTTCTCTCCGCCCGGGAATATCCCATTATTCAAGATTGCCCGTGCAACGCCGGGTCATGCAGCTAGTTATCTTTAAATTTGAATTAGTGTGTTTTATTTGATTGCCCTTTTCTGAAAGTTATTATTACTGCATTTAATGAAAGTGTTTTAGATAATTTATTTTGGAATTTTTTGATGGGTCAGTGCCCAACTTAACACAGTGAAAGGTTACACTGCCTTTTGAATTAGTGAGCTCTAAGGACGCTATTAGCCGAGAACAACTTGTGGCGCAGCTGTAAAATTGGCTGCGCCGCCAGTTTCCAAAGTATCTTAAAACCCGGCAACTGGTGGCGCAGCTTTGAAATAATTGAGGGAAATAGTCATTTGAGAGAATGGCGTCCAAAGAAGAACTTCCTCTCCTTGCTCTTCTATTAAAAAAGAAAAAAGCGAAAGGTTAGGAAAATGCGAAAACATCCCCATGTTTGTTTCTCGACTGACTACATGATTATATTATACATTGTTTGACGATCTATGACAGTAAATTTTTCAGTTATCTTCGCATACTAATACATTCCATGACAAATTAGTATCTCAGTTAATCATTGTTTATGAAACAGTTTGATACTTGTTTGTACGCTAACAAAATATATAGCTCAGATGTATTTAAAATAAATTTAATAGGCAAAACATTAACATTAGTTTTTAAAAATAACGTCTAAGTCTCGAAACGGCTTTTAAACTCGTAGGCCTCAGGTTCGGGATTCATTTCATTATGTTGATGAAGCTCTCTTAGTGGATGTTCAAAAGTAAAATTCATTTTTTTAACTACTAAAAACTTTGAATATTGCTGTCTCTTGACGGTAGTGTTTTATGTTTTGCCTTTAAGTATTTGGAAAACAGAAACATAAAAATTTATCAAATTAAAACCGTGAAAATTGATAGCTCAATTGTGAAGTCGTCGGTGACACAATTATTTTTTCTTTGGTTGCTTTAATTTCCTGTTGTCACAATGTTGAAATGTTGTCTGTAATTCTAATTTATTTTAGTTAATTCGAAGTCAAAAATAAAATGTTAAAAAGATTTTTTTCTAATTAGCTCTTGCGAATGAAATTCTTCAGGTCTTTTCAAAAAGGCTTGTAGCAAAAAAGCACGTTTGTTGCGAATTGTATCATTCATTTTAAAGTTTTAGTGTACAATTGTTTTATTCTGTCAAATTGGTGTATGCTATTTATTAGTTAAAGCTAATTACTTCTTTATAAATATTGTGAAATTTTTAATTATTATTTTTTTTTGTCTTTATAATTATTACTTTGTTTACTCGTAGTTCTGTGAACGGTGAACTATTTTGTTTTCAAAATGATAGTTTTTTGCAACTAGTAGTAAATAAAGTATTATAAAAACAAACAACTATATGAATATTGATTAAACATGAAGAGGTATATTATTATTATCTTAATATAAATAAAATTAATTTAAAGTTAAAAAATTAGCTTTTCAGCGACACAAATTTCATCTGTGTACAATTTATTTCTTACATTTTAATAATTTTGTCAAAATTAATAATCACACACAATTATATATCAGGAATCCACCTCAAGAATGAAGTCTTCAGTATTAATCTTGTTTTCAAACAATTTCATTAAGTCTGTCATCTGTTGCTTTCCCGATTCCTTGGCCATTTAAAAAAAATATCACAAAAAAAGCAAAGGCAATAGACAGCTAAATGAATTACTATAGAGCTGAGAGCAGATTTCCAAATGACGTATCATATGCGCGAGCAGCTACATTGGATGATCAGTAGCGCCACCGGTTGCCCTCGGCAAATAGGCTCCATTTACTACAATGCCCCGTCAAACATCTGGGCCACCAAATGTTGTCGCCGGCTAGGGCAACATGTTGTTCTGCTGCGCCACCGATCGTCGTCGGCTGATCCGATCCATTGGATATAATGGCAGGCGACTCGCGTAAGCTGCCAGTGGCGCCACTAGCTGCTCTCGGCTAATAGCGGCCTAATTGCCCTTGCCCTTTGAATTATTTTATGTCTTCTTATAATTATCTTATATTGAATAAGGATTTACTTAGTTTTCATCAGAGGTTTTGAACGATTTACATTTTCAACGTTTTTGAATTTTAAAAAGCCAGCTAAAAGCCTGAGTTAAGGGGAAATTACAAAGGAACATATAGGAACAAATAAGGAACTATAGCAGCAATCATCGAGTTTTCACGGGTATTGTCTTCGGACTTTACAGTCACAGCTGCTAATTCATCGAAGTGGGGAAAGAGAAGGGACTATGTGACATCAGAACCTTTAGAGAATTGATTAAATCTTAGTTTGTACCATTTCTATTTTCTTTCGCAATAAATCGCCGTCATCGAGTTCTTCATGAACTAGTACATGAATAGGTTATTAGGTAGGACGATCTTCGTGGGTGTCTCGTGTTTTTCCAAAGGTACCTCTCGCCAAAATATTCATATTTAGAAATAAGTTCCTAATCGCCGTTTTACGTTTGAAAGAAATATATTTATCGTCGTCTTTATGTTTTGAATAAAAGTTCCTATTCGCCGTTTTACGTTTTGAAAAATATTTATCGCCGTCTTCATGTTTAAATAAAAAAGTTCCTTTTTGCCGTCTTCACGATTTACAAGTTGAGTCACAGTTACACATTTACGGTATCATCGATTTACAAAGTTTTGAATATACTTCTGTGAGAGTTTTGAATTTATTCCACATCACGAAAAGTGATTTTATGCTTGAAAAGAATTTTATCGAATTTTCAACGACAAGAAAATGTCCACAAATGACCTGTGAGGCAAAGTTTTATCAGGCAAATCTTCAACGATTAGAATTGAGCATTGATATGCATAAGAATTTTAAATATAGCTGAGCTTAAGACACAAATGAGTATTGACAAGTTTTTGAAAGAAAACCTTCGAGTTTGAAATAAACATATGGGTATATGTTTAAGAATTATTTGAAATATTTTATGGGCAAATTCTTACAAATATGAAAGTGAAATATATTTATGGGCAAATAATTTACGTGAAATATTTTATGGGCTAATGTTTTTAGAATTGAATATAAATAATGAGCTCTTTCTTACCTTATGCTACAAATGAGAATTGAATTGAATATTTTTATGGGCTAATAGTGTTTACACATTTGAGATAATTAATGGGCAAATATTACAAATGTTTGAAATAAACAATGGGCTAATACTTTAATGTTTATGTTTACAATTGATTACAAAATGGGCTATAATTATCAAAGTTGAATTGTTTTGATTACAAATAAGGGCTAAGTATCAAATGTTTACAATTGTTTTGAATATAAATAAGGGCTAATGATTATAACAATATTATAAATTGAATGAGAGTTTATTACACATAAGGGCTAATGTGTTTTGAAAATAAATAAATATAAAGGGCATACCAGTTTTGAAAGTTAGTTAACTTACCAGCTGATGTAAGAAATAACAGTTACAAAAATTAAGTCTGATGTTTGAATAAATTAAAAGGCTGATATTTGAATATAAAATAAAGGGTTGATATTTGAAATTAAAAGAAATATAAATTGAGTTAAATCAAAGGTTGATATTTGAAATTAAAAGAAATATAAATTGAGTTAAATCAAAGGTTGATTTACATTTTGAAAAATAAAATAAAATGGCTGAGTGCTAACAATTAATTAGGGTGATTACAATTAACTACACAGTTCCTATTTTGCAAGAAATTGATATTTCTGAAATATATTTTGGATAAAAGTTGTTTTGAATAAAATATACCCAGTATTTCACAGTGTTGCATTTAAGTTGCTTTTTTCATAAATATTTCGTTGTATTGTGTTTGAATCTTTGAAGTTTTCATATTTAAGCAACACTATTGTATGAGACTTTGATATGCTTTTTCTGTATTTTGATATGATGTGAATTTCAAGAAACTGTGTGTTACTTTTCCAGCATTGCTATTATATTTAGTTTTGATTTGATGTAAAGCCATTGCCATTGCCAGCAAGAAGTTTAGTTTTGAGTTTTTAAGTCAAAGATTTAGATTTTGAATTTCGATTTTAAATTTTTGAGTTTAAATTTACTATTACTAGTTGAATTTTTTGAATTTTAGGTTGAATGTTTCGAATTTTAATCGTTAGGCCTAATTTTTGAGTTCTAGGTTAACTTTTGAGTTCTAATTAAGTTATTGAAACAGAATTACCCTCTGAAAGTAATTTTCGGGATGAAAATTCGTCAGGGAGGGCCGAATCTGTAGAATTTGTATTTTCCCAGTCTAGCTTAAAAACGTAAGTTTAATTCCTCCCTAATAATATTCTTTCATTTTCCGTACAAGCGCATTTGAATATTGTGGTCTCAGCAGAAAGTTATCGCATGATAAGGATCTCACGTGATGCGTAGGTGTAAGCTCTCCGTTAAAACCCAGTGTAATGTTTTAATCGGGTGAGACGACTTTTTGCAATCGAACGGACCAGTCATGCGGTAAGTGAGCAATTGGCAGCTACGGGGTTTTCATCCCTGTCAGCATGGCGGCGATGGGTGATGGCTATTCTCTATTCACTCTCTCTGTGTGTGTACTCTAAATAATGCTGTGTTGTAAGCTGTAACTAAGCTGTATAACTAACTAAACTTTCTACCGAATTATGTAAGATGATAACTAAGTTAGAAACAAACCCTAAATCTTTCCTCTCTAACTGTAAATAATTACCTGTGTGAATACTTTCCTTATTTCATATTATGTTGTTTTAATTAATAAATAATTTAGTTTTAACTCCTGTCTCTCATCCTTTGTCTTTGGTGCATTACCCTAGAGTGCCCATAAGATAATGCTTCTTCTACAAACTCCCGTCTATCATCTATTATCCTTGGTGCTCTCACCTGATGATGACATTAATTCCTTTCCCACATACATGCCTAGAATGCAAGCATGAAGACTGCCGAAGCCATGCGGATGACAAGAGAGGCCAATGAGAAGCAGCCCACCCAATATAAAGGGTCCCCAAGTTACGAAAAGGACAAACAGTCAGGGCCATATATCCCATATGGCCGACCTAATCCATGACCTAGGGCGCAGCCGTGAGGGGGCGCATATACAGAAGCAAAAACAGCCAAATATTTACAAAGTTTTCAGTATTATTTTAAAGAGGGCATATGAAATGATGGTTTTGAAATTTACATTCGTTACATTAAACCTCAGACTGCATAATTTTTTTAAGTTACCATTTATATGCAACGTTTGAAAGCATGTTCAAATACCGTTGAACCAAGCGAATTGTTATTTACATGCAGGGCTTTATTAGTATAATAATATTCAACGTTTTAAAAGTACTATATGAACCCATTAGCTTGCGAAGATCGCAGGATGCATCAGAAAATGGACTTGCTTCCAATGGATATACAGTCAGAGGGTTAATATATTGAGCGATACATTTTTTTGTCTTCTGTGGACCTTAATGTCTCTCGCACTTCCACTTCTTTGCGTTGAAATCGATTTAATAAGATCGGTCCACTTCAATGACCCTTCAAGCCTATGTATGGACAAAAGAGCGGACGAAGAAGTTCTAGTAGGTATTTCAGACAATTTCAAGAAATTCGATGAAGTATTTTTGCAGGTGTTAACGTTGTGTTATTTCATATGTAGTCTAATTTTGAATTAAAAATTTAATATGGCCAAAAATTATGAGGATTGTATTAAGTGATTATATGTTTCAAAGTTTAGCGTTCATTTTGAAGCAACACGAGGGCTATTTAGGGACGGACCCCGTAATTTTGAACCACGATCAGATGACGAGGACGACTCTTGAGCTGGCAGCCCCCCTCTACAAGCTTCTTCACCACACTTGCGGCAGCCTTTGACCCTTTACGCACCACACCAACGGGAGGATGTATATGTTTCAAAGATAAACTATTGTATATTAAATTAAAAACTAACTTTTTTGAGAGGGAACGCAGAATATGCTTTGGCCTAGGGTATAGAAATGTGTGAATCAGTCCCTGTAAATAGTCCAAGGTACAACAATCAATTGTCAGTTATACAGCAAATATAATAATAAATTAAAATTATTCTAAAATAACATTAAAAATTTAACATGGTAACTAACACGAGAGAAACTAGCAAATAAAATGTAAATTACAATTCTCTCACTCTAATGTAAACTACAATTCTCTCACTTACATTACTTGCAATAAAAAATAATTTAGGAACCAAAGAAGATAATATTACTCGTAACTACCATTAGGAACTTTATATGAAAAAATAATGGTAAAACACTCAAAAGAGTTAATCTGAATCAAAGAATTTTCAAACTAAAGAACAATTAAATAAATACAGACATATACATGAAAAAAGGAGTATAAATAATAAAATAAGTAAGTAATAAGTGTAATCGTAGATGACATATGCCACCCTGCCTAAGCACCCTCGTAATTGAATTATCTGGTCTCCGCAACAGCAACAAAGGTACTGTAGTTAGTTTCAAAGTGGCCATCATCAATCCCTTCCGTAAGGTGCGCGCTCCGTCGTCAGAAATGTGACCAATATCACTTTTATTGTAACCTTATTACAAGCACTTATTCAGCAACTTCTCATCCTCAGGACCATCTGAGATGCCGCTGGAGGGATCTACGAAGTGTAATAAGAAAACTGAGTCACCCCGCCTACCGTAACATCCGGGTAAAACTGAATGACAGCCACTGCAATAGCTCTGTAGGCAGCAATAGTGCTCGAGCACTGTGGCCGGAGTCCTAATAGCCATCTCTGGTCACGGCCCGACCCCTCCTTAAGGAGAAACATACTATTAATGGAGGAGGGACTCATCCCCCCATTACTGTACCCACGTCCAGGAGCGAGAACCCGCTTACTTATCCGGCGGCTTCTCATCCACATACTCGTGGTGCCCCAGGTGTAAAATGAAAAGTGATAAAATTCTTCATCCTGTTTCTAAATCAAAAGAACTTGTGACATGCATGATACATCATCAAATTTAGAAAAGTGCAAAAGCCATTCTCTTTGATTGGAAAAGTTCTATTAATAAATAAAAATACTATGATTATCAATATTTAATTCAGAATATATTATACAGTCGAACCGCGATATAGCGAACCCGGGATATAACGAACACTCAGTTACAGCGAACCTTTCACATGGTCCCAACTGAAGCCCTATGTTAATAATGTATTTTCATACGTTTACAACGAACAGCAGACGCTAGAGACTCCGTTATAGCGAACGGAAAATTTCTAAAACTTCAAACTTTTCACTTGCCCAAAGGGACATTCTTTACTAATTGTGCTCAAGTCAACCCAACTTCTACAAGAGTAACCCCTTTTGCATGAAATACTCTGGTTCAGAGACCACATTCCTCGCCTATTGTATCTTTGTTAGAGTCGCTGCTAACCCCATAAGTGGAACAAAGGAACAACAGGCAAGGCTCTTTACAGTTTCTATCTCCCCTCCTACCCTCGGTGGACACCTGGCCTAGTGTCAACCAGGGAAGGGGGGGGGACTTTCTGGTTAGACGACCCAGGAGCAATCACGTGTTTTCTTTGCCATTTTTGTTTCACTGCTTAGCTTATCATTCTGTGAACTTTGCAGTGATCATGGCTAACGTTGGCAAGCGAAAAGCTTTTTCTATCGGTGCAGAAAAGCATGGAGTGAATGACTTTTCGCAAAATGAAATCGAACATTTCGAATGTTGTGACGACGATGTCATTACATCTGGAGAAGTGAGTGAGGAAGATAGCGTGGCATTAGTAAATGAAAAAAAAACTCTATTGTAGATTCGGCTTAAGATATGGAGGAAGAACAAGACGAGCCATGACCTTCAATTGCAGATGCAAAAACGTTTTGAACAATTTTTTTGCCACAGAAAACATCGCCGAACATGTGGACCTGTTTAAAATAGTGGATAAAAAAATTGACGAGTTGTATATGAAATCGAAAACATTTCAACCAAACATAACATCTTTTTTCAATGTAGTGGATTAACAAATAAGTAAAAAAAGGTAAATGTGTAGTTAGTTTATTATTGAGTATATTATTTAATACTTGGTTTGTCCCTAATTACTAATGAAAATATTATGTTATTAAAAAGTTTATTATAGAAGGAGTATCTTAGCATGTTAGGGCATTTTTTTTGCAAATACGGATACAGCGAACCTCAGTTAAAACGAACTTCTGAGTCGGTCCTTTGAGGGTTCGTTATAACGGGGTTTGACTGTATTATAAATGAAACATTATAACAATTGGTATATGATGAAGGCAACATCTTTAAACAGAATGTACCTTTAAATCTACATGTTATACGAAAATAAGTAAATAAGAGTTTTCTACTGTTATTGCTCCGCCAAAGAACGATTCAGAAATATGTTACAAATTTGGATCCGAATGAAAATTTACTTATCACTTAACCGAAAAAGCCTCTATTTTATCTGAGTCTAGAAAACGACGACCCTAAAAATGATGAAATTGCACCGATATACCGATGGTTATGATTAAAAATTACTGATTGTTTTTTAAAGGTTTTATTTCGATTAGAAGATTATTAATTTTGAAATATAGTTTTTGTCTTTTTTTTATATAAAAAATGATTAGGAACCCTGACTAATAATCAGATGAATTAAGAAATAAATTTATTGCAAACGGTATCTAAAGACGCACTTTTATAAGTGTAGGGGAGAGTGGTGTAAAATCGGGTACCCCTGATTCTGGCGCTATTATTTTTCGTATCTCGCAAACAGATGCTGAATTACACTCTACTAGTAAAGAAACCGTCATAGTGGCGTGTTGTAGCTGTTGAATTCATTGGTTCTGTGAAGGTTTATTTGTTTTAAGACGTCAACTCTCTAATGTCCGTTTGATTTGAAACTATCCTTACTTACAAATCATTACAGTTATAAAAATTATATTTAGTCCAGGTTATTATACGTTTAATAAAGATTTATACCTTATCAAAAAGTATGGATTCACTCCAATAGTTGCGCGGTTCTATTTCCTTTTTCATAATCACTGCACTCGGCGTAAAACAGGGTACTCCAAGTGACGTAAAACTGGGGCAGTCAGTATTGATGATTCGTCCGATTAAGAAGATAAAAACACATCAGACGTTGATTTTTTCTATTTTAATGATGTATTTTATAATTTTAATAAAGAAGAAGGGTTAATCCAACATAAGAACTGTCTTAGCTAAGCCCACGAAAGCTGCAGCGGCGGGGAGGAAGAATGTAACTGCATTACATGTGAATTTTGTAATTAATATTCTTAAATTGTCATAAACGATATAATATAAACGATTGTAACTTTTCCACTGAAAATCGAGTTTTCCTAATTTCCCATAATGTTAATATGTGTAGCCAATTTTACCCCTCTAGTTTGGTAAAACTGGGTAATTTGACTTTTTATAAAAAAATCATTGATAAAAAAAGTAATGAAACTGACTTTTCTGGAAAGATATATTATACTCCGACAAACAACGAATAATTTAATAAAATTTGACAAGCTCTACGACGAATATTTTAACTCCAACAGGCCTTTGAAACTTAGATGCCCGGTTTTACCCCAGTTTCCCCTTCTTAAAAGTAGAATATTTTACTTTAAATATTATCTAGTTTTTAGTGTCTCATTTATAATTTACTGTGTATCCTGTGTATAACATTACTTTCTAAAATTATAAACCTGCCTATAATGAAATTTTCTTCGGTCGGTCTCGGTGGAATTCCTATTTACTCAATATGTTTTGAACCTGTCTACAGCGATAATTACTTTTAGATGCACCTGCCTATAGCAATAATTTTATCACTTTAGAAAGCAGGTACAGTGTAATCAATTTTTTTTTCGATTGGGAAACGACATCCCATGGTCCAGAATGTGATATAACATGCTAATCGGGGTGACGCTTCTAGTGATTGGAATGTGTACTGATTTTTGTTGCCTCTGTCTTCTGGTGGACACTAACTTGTTCATTCGCAGTCATTGGTCTAGGTACAACGTCAGGGCCATATTATGATCTTTTTGCCCCTAATCGCCATCCGTGTCTTAGAAAGTATAAATGTTGCCTGGGACATGGTTTAATTTTTCGCCCCTTTATCAGAGTTGGCTAAAAAAGTGACCTAAACTCACTACGATTTTGTCTCCATGGCAGCCCTTAAGACTGACTCCCGGGACATCTATAAACTCCCCCCTGCTCCCTCGGTCTCTAAGCTATTGTTAGTTCCTGGGGTCCACTTGTTTTTCGACATTCGTTTTTGATGTTCTAAAGCCTTGAATATACGATGGTGCAAGGTAAAACATTTTCATTTAAATACATTACATAAAATATTGGCAGTGTTATGAAATAAAATTATACTACATCTCACTTTTGCGCACACTTTTATTGTTGGTAAAAATGTGAACTAAAATTTTCACTTGGAAATACTTAAAAAGGGTTTAAAAATTTAAAGTTTATAAAATATATCTTTATATCAGCATGTATTTCGAAGATGAATTAATAATCGCTATAAAATCAGTATACTTGTGCATGCACACTAGGGTGGGCCGAAGAAAACAATTTTTTTTTTCATGTCACTATACCTCGGACAATTTGCGAATGGGAGAGAAATTAAACGAGGAAAAAAGGTAAGGAAATTGATTGATATCTTCAGCTCGCGCATCGACCTTAAAAATCGTAAAAATTTACAAAAATCGACTGTTTTTGAAATTTTTAAAAAAATTTTAAGTTTCTCTTTATCTGTTTATTTTAGCATTAGCTGCTAATTACTGATCATCTTAAGAGTAATAAAGTTTATTTTATCTATAATTTCCGGTGACACGTTCTCTCCAAGGTTGACAAAAATATGTGAAATTACTTCAATATGCAATTTTTAGTTCCTAACCCTCAACATAATCTCCATACATCTTGCCGATGAATTATGAATTTCAACATATCGATGTATATGCATGAAAAAGTTATTTAGGTCTTTAAATATATCAGCTTCATTTATTTTTGTTGTTTATTGTAACACAATGCAAAACTAAACTCCAAAATTACAATATTATTTGTTACTTAAGAACGATTAGCAAGAATGCAGAAAATAACAAAAAAATTAACAGACCTTTAAGGACACACTTTAGCTATTAAGACATTGTTATGTCTCAAATTTCTTGCATGGAATTATACTCTTTCTTCTCACCAAATAATGCTTTGAAGTCTGGTTTATGGGAAATTTCGGAAACTTTCCACATCCACTTTAAACATCTACGAACTTTTCGTGATCCTCTGATCCACGCTGACCTTTAGATTTTGTGAGAGTGGACAAAAATATGAGTTGGGCTCTCGTAAATAAAGTTTTGTATAGTCTGAAGAAAGTGATTCCTCAAAGAAAAATTAGGATATCAATACATGAATCCACCTTCTAGTTAGAAAAAAAATTAATAAAATTACTCTAAGCAATCATAAACTCTTATTATAAGAAAAAAGGAATGGGTTCAATTTTATTCATAGTGGAAAATATTTCAAATGATTAAATATGCTATGCGTAATTTTCCATGTTGTTATCTGCTGTTCATTTATTTTTAATATAGGCAACTACAATTTATTGATATTTTTTTATATTAAATGTTTTGGAAAGGTGCATGAAATAAATGTTGTTATATATTGTAATTTACTAACGATTTCTGATCTATACATAATTTAGTTGAGTGCGGCGCCAAACAGCCCCGGGCATAAGACCGGTTGACCGACCTTAGGAACACTCTGCTTCTGATACGAGTTTGACATATCAATCAACTGCCTGTATGTAACATGGAAACGTTCCATTCAGATGCTTCACCAGGGAACAAAGGGAATTGATTTCATCATCCCTAATGTCTTACATCAGAGGAGAAGGAGTTAAATTGCTAGCATTCATTTGAATATTGAAAATTGAGTTTTGCCTTCCTGAAATTTCTGATTGTTTTTCTCTTTTTTACACTGACTATCTAGTCTATAAATTCGTCTAATGCCCAGTTCTCTGATATATTTCTTCCATCCAATGTCATGACCATAATTATATTTTCAATAAGGAATAAAAAAGTTGCAATCTTTAACAATGTCAATAGATTTAAGATAGATTTCAGAAAGGTAACGAGTTGTGTTGATTCCTTTAACACGTGCTTTGGGCTCTGCGAACTATTTCCTGGTTTTACTCTGTCATAGACGATTTCAAAAAAACGTTCTTTTCACTCAATTAAATAACCAATTACTTTGTATGCTCTTGCAAACCACCTGGAATGTGATAACTGGGTGTGATCGCTAATAAACAAAATTTAAATAAATTTTGCCGCTTTTATGGCAGCTACAATATTTAGAAGGTTTCATTCTTCCTTACTAACCACTTTTTCATCAACATCGGACTATCATTTAGTGAGAAGAGAGAGTATTATTCCATGCAAGAGATTTAAGATACATAATGATATCTTAATAGCTAAAGAGTAATAATAGCTTAAAGATCTGTTAATTTTTTTTTAATTTTCTGCATTCTTGCCATTCGTTCTTAAGTAACAAATAATATTGTAATTTTGGACCTTAGTTTTGGATTGTGTTACAGTAAACAAAAAATAAATGAAGCTGATATATTTTTAGACCTAAATTACTTATTTTTCATGCATATACATCAATATGTTTCAATTTATCGGCAAGAACATGTATGAAGATTATGGTGAGAGCTAGGAACTAAAAATTGCATATTGAAGTAATTTCACATATATTTGTCAACCTTGGAGGGAACTTGTCCCTGGAAATTATGGACCGATTTTTATAAAATAAACTTTAATACTCTTAAGAAGATCAGTACTTAGCAGCTAATGCTAAAATAGACAGATAAAGAGAAATGTTTCCTCGTTTAATTTCTCGCCCATTTGCAACTTTTCCGCGGTAAAGCGACAATAAAAACATTTTTGAATTTTTTCGGCCTACCCTAATGCACACGTGCATGAATATTGGGTGTGCAAATATTCAAACTGTTAGTAACAATATTTTCCTAAGTCCCTACAATATCGTTATAAACAGGTTTTATTGAATAAAAAAATATCATTACTAATTTACTACTAGGTGGCGTCACATGCATCATTTTTTAAAATGAAATTAAATTTATCTATAAAATGATAATTAGATCTGAAAATATCAAAATAATGTATTGTTATCTATAGCACAAAGGTGTAAGAAATTTCAAAACTCTAGCACATCAGGAAATAAGTGTAAAATCGATTTCAAAATTCTATCTTTTCATTAAAATTTTCTAAGAAATGGACTCAATTCGAAATTCTGCTACTTTTTTTTAATCTAGATTTTACGATAGAAAGTTATTTTGAGGAGCTATTCCGAGAAAAACGTTTATCTTTATTCAGCTATTTTATTTTTTGTGGTTGATAAATGTTCCAAAAATTAAATTGCTAAATGCATTCTTCATAAAATCTGAAAGCATTTAAAAACTTTATTCTGTATTATATAGAAAAAAATGCTCCTTTTTTCAAAAGTTCAAATCCGAAAATTTTCTATCAGCAAAGTATTTACATGAATAATTTTAACTTCAACTGAATTGCTCATTTTTTTATTTAACTAAACTTGATTTAACTTTTAACACGTTATTATCCAACTTTGCTTTGGTATTCATTCGTTTCATAAGGCAAATAGATGATTATCAGTTCTTGGAACATGGATAAAAATAACCCCAGTAAATGTCACTTTCAGAATACTAAGCCTTAAGAAGTCTGTAAATTCTTGAACTTGTGTTTGACATCTCGTTATCTATATTTTTATCATGAATTCAACAAAAATTTAAGCCATAAAATGTATGCTTTGATAAGTCAAATGTTAAAGCATGTATTTTCATCTTTATAATGCTTCTATAGAAAGAGAAAAACTTTTAGTTATTTCAGGCATGATTCCCAACCAAAAATATAAGAATGAGAGAAAAAAACTGCGACAAATTAACGTAATGGGAGCGTTTTCTGTATTCATTTAAGTAAACAAGAAAGGAATGGCTTCAATTGATATCATAGGTAAGACCGACGTAGACTTAATACTTTTATTCTTTGTAATTAAAGTTTGAAAAAAAAGACGAAAAGTAATAAATCATTCATCTACGAATAAATCCAAAAAGACATTAATCATAATATATCGTATTTCCTAGAAAGTTGTCTTATATATTCTTTGTGCAATTGAAAAAGTAAATTTCCAAACGAAAAAAAACTTGTTATTCTGTAGGACGTAAACCATTTTATCAGAATTAGTTTTTGTAACTCTTCAGGAAATTTCATGATTTTAAGCTTATCTTTATGTTAAAAACTTTATTTTCTTTTACAACTTTATTGGTATATGTGTGGCAGTTGGAGGTGTTACATACTTTAGATTTAGCAAAAAAAATGATGGAAATGAATATACAAGGCTCTTGATTGCGGTAATTATTATGTTAATACATACTATCTAAACTGCGTCAATTCATAAAGGACGACCGAACTTCAATGTTTTTGGATCAATGATTCCAGTTATTATTTTGTGGTGGTATTTATTTCATCTAATTAGTAGCAATACAAGTTCTACTTGAAAGCATAAGGCGCCATGAGAAGAATTAAAAATATACGTTACCTTCCTGTTTTCACCATCCTGATATAGTAACTTTCATTCCAGGAACATTTCTTTCTCAAGCGTGTTTCTTTGAGCTGGTTCCTTTAATTCTCTCATAGATAATTTTCGTTCAACATTTTGTGTATCGTCCATCCTTCATCACTAGATATAATGTATTGTTGTGAACTTTTAATGTCACATCCCAGCCATGTTAGTCCTATGGTTGGAAAGAGACATTTACAACGGTTTTATGGATGTCAGGGGAATTAAAGTCAATGACCCCGACCTTGGCGACCATTTTGGCGACAAAATGTAGATCCTCGAAAATACGAGAATTTTCGTTCAATCTCTATTAGGAAGAGACATGTAGGGAATCCGCTAGATTTTTCTATGTAACGTCCCATCCTGTCGTATAAGGTATAAAAACCTGGAGGTGCTGATAGAGTGAATGTCTTTGGAGTGCAAACGTCTTTCGAATGTGTTTAAATGTCTTTGAATCTCTTTGGAGTTTTATCCGCAGTGCGATCTGGTAAGCTGATAGACGCCAAGCAGTATTAAAAGTCATGTTACTGTTGTTATTAGTAATTTGCTGTCTGTTTGAGTTGCTAATTTGTACAAGAACTGTTTTTCTAGTTTCTTCATGCTTTCCGGAGTATTCGCGAATAAAGAGTCGTTATCCATTATCCTGCTTCTTGAACTGTTTTCATCATCCACACACCGGACGATTTTCATAACAATATCCATGATGAAGAAACCCGCCCTATCAGCAGCTATATGTGGGCAATTTACAAATAATCGAGCGATAGTCCGCTAAGATAAAAACAAATCAAAGAGATACAGCAGAGGCTTTTATACCCAACGGCTCTTAAATTCCGGCATTCAAAATTTTATTCCGTTCCCTCGAATGGTATGCACGCGAGGGAGTCATATACCGGCAAAGTATTTTTGTAATCACCCTGTACTACCATATAGGATGTCAATTATTTCCATTGGCTAGCTGCCTTTTCCACAGACTGTTACTCACTGTAGTTTATTAGATTCCTAATTTTGATAGCATTCGATATAATCTTCGGAAGTTATTATCCGAAATATTCCATTTTTTGTCATTTTAAATTCACAATTTTATTGATTTAGTAACGTCATTTTGATATCTGTACTGCTTTTTCTGCGATTTCCATATTTTATAAGGTTTATTTTTTAATTATTGTCAAGATAACTCGCGTACAGATTTAATACTTTCATCTGTCAACTATATGTGCATATAAATAAACAATTAAATTGAAAAGAAACTAAATATTTTCCTGAGTGAGTGGAAATGTATCTTATAATAAAAGCAATAATTAAATATGTATTTAATAATTTCATTCAATGTTAATGCAGCACATCAGTCAAAATCACCTTGGCAAATACAATACCTTTTTATGTAGTTTTATAGTACAATGACTTGATTGACTTTTGTTTGAGAAAAGTGCTTGTTTTCTTCGAAGGATTCTTTGAAAATGTAATGTTATGCATATTTAGAATTTTGTTGAAAATGGCCAAATATCTTCCATCTAGTGCAAACATAAGGACAAACTGCATACATACGGACAAACAGAAATATAGGTATATTTCAAAACAATGGTTTCTTGAGATTAATGAAGTCCTAAATCATTAAAATTTGCCAAACGCTTGACGTCATATTTTTGGTCTATAAGCTATGATAATACGTCTAGAAAGTAAAAATGTTATCACAAATAATACATTAATGTGAATGAAATGTAAATTCCAAGCTCCCAATATTCTAAGCAAAGCATGATTCCAATCCATAAAAATCATCGATATCCTACTATAACAATAATGGACACAATGTCTAGTAGACCTTATTTCCAATTAATATCTTGTATAAGTTTTCTGGCAAATGTTACATTAATGTGAATAGAATAAAAATTCCAAACTTACAGGTATCCATTATAAACAAAACATGATTTCAATCCATAAAAATCATCGATATCCTACTATAACAATAATGGACACAATGTCTAGTAGACATTATTTCCAATTAATACCTTGCATAACTTTTCTGGCAAATCATATATTAGTGTGAATGGAATGTAAATCCAAACTTCCAGGTATTCTAAACAAAACGTGATTTCAATCCATAAAAATCGTCGATACCCTACTACAAAACGCCTCTCCAAAGCCTTCAAGCAAGTTAATTATTTATTATCATCCATCAAACAAGCTCTTATCAGGTGGTCTTAAATTGATGAACAACTTAGTCTTCCAACTGGGGAACGGATACTTCCCTGGGAGGGAAAGGGTTGGAACGAAGTCGATAAAATAGTCACGTGTGTTTACTTGGCATCACTCCTATCTCGAGTTCTTTTCAAGACCCTCGAACTATTCGCTTCAGTGAGCCCATGGAATTGATTAGTAGGTAACGAGACGAGGTGGGTTGCACAGACAAGGAAGGGGGGGACTGAGTGCTGGAAGTTTAAACAAGTCAGACATGACATATTATCAGGTACTAAAACAAAGTATTTTATGGAGGCTCCGGTAACTCCTGGCAGCATTTTTCAAAATATTAAAGTTGATTGTAAATTAATTTGGGGATTTGTTTTGGAATATTCTGGTGGTTGGTACAGAGGAAAATATCCGTGGGAGTCTAATTCTGGTCAGCCTAAGCGCAGGAATATTTTGGTTTGTATGGAAATTATTTTTCTTAAGATGTCTACCAAACAATACAATTATTAAACACAGTGAGTTTGCATGAAAAAATCGTGCACAATTTATTCAACTAAGAAAATTGTATCAAAATTTTAATTTGGATATTGTCTGCATGCCAAATTTTAGTTTTATACTGAACAACTGGTATTTGTTCATAATCAAATTTGGTTTCAGAAATGCAGCAGTGTATTCAATAGTTTTGTAAGGAATGGCAATGAATGCAAGCTTTGAATCACAATTATTTATCTCGTTGCAGACTAAAGTAGAATATCAGCTTAATTACTTTAAGATCGTGCGAACGAAAGGCAATAATATTATAGATAGAAAATATAAAATAAGTCATTGAATTAATGCATTGGCATTATTAGAAGGTTTCTTCATTAAAGAGATAATTTAGGAGTGCCATTAATTGTAAAAATGAAATGAAGATAAGCAAAAATTCTTCAAATTAAACTATCAAAAAATCCTACACAATCTCAATCAGATTTTTGCTAAATTCATAATCAGTTGAAAGAGTCGATTCAATTTTCGTCCTTCTTCATATGTTTGTTTATTTTATACGTATTACGAAACAGGCATCAAGATAATTCTTATTTTAAAAGCAAGGTATATAATTATTTCCTGTGACTTCATCACAAATTGTATATACAATCCTTTATATGAAATATTGGAATAATGTTAAATCAGAATTTGGTTAATAATTGAATAATATATTTCTTCAAATTTATGACTTGCAGGCAATCTGTATTTTATCCGATTTAAAATTTCCATCAATAATTTTTATTTACTGTTAATTTAGCTCAATATATTTATATAGCTGTTAATTTAAAAGATCAATTAACTCTTCGTCGGGCGTAACCGACCTGACAGGGACGGCTTGGACGTTCTTTTTCGTCCCCCTCCACTTCCAAGAAGGGTAGAAGTTCTGTCCATTCTAGTAGTCCCCTTTTCTTATCTGATGTTTGGAGACCCCTATTCGATTTAGTAAAGTGAAGATATCGCCATATTGGCCTCACAGGCACATTGCTCCCGAATTGGCCACACATATGATTATATGTAACATCCGACTTTTTTTATCACTGATGTTTATTTGACCCTTTTCATGATTTTATCGTGTAAAATTTATTGTTGTAAAAATGATTACCCCAAAATTTGTTTCTGTCAAAGGAAAGAAATAATGCACCAGCATGTTTGGTTTAAGTGATGGGGATGGGATGTCATCTCTTCCAAAAGTGAATAAGTACGAAGTTCTCGTGTCTTTGCTTGATGATAACTTCTTTGCAACGATATCCCCACTTTTTTCTTTTAAGACTCAACACAAAGGTCAGTGATTAATTTAAAATTGCTAAAATTAAAATTAGTGGATATTAAAAATATTTAAAAAACTCGCCGGTGCGAATAATGCGCCCGAAGGAGAGTTAAAGCGATACAGTTTAGTTTAGTTTAGTTATATGAGGATTGATTTTTTAAGTAAAGCCCGTTTCAAAATGAAAACGAAACAAGTCAAATAAATTACAAAAAGGAATTTTTCTTCTGATGTTACATACTATTCTTTAAAGTTAAAGATAATTTCCTTGACGAATTAAATAATCATTGTAAAGAACAAAGAGTTTTTGGAACCTCACTCACGGAACTCTGCCGGCTGTGATGGTAACCAATTAATCACAATCATTTGCACTTCGTTATCAGTGTCTCAATGACTGTCACTCAGGAAGATATTCAGATGGCAGAAGAGGTGGTAATCGCTAGACTAAATGTCTGAACTAGGCAGCGGATGATCGCACACCTCTCAACCAAAAGATTTTATCAGAATTTGAGTTTGAACCGAAACATTCGGACTTATCTTATCATAAAACAGAACGACACCGTCTGACAGCATTCCTGGGCTTCGAACGTTCGACGAAGTTTTCTTAGGGTCTCACAGTAGGAATCCGAGTTAATCGTTATCCCTTACTGCAAAAATTCCAATAACAAAACACTTTGCCTCTCCCTAAACTCAGTTGTCAGGATTATGCGATTTATTACAGACGGCCAATCAGAACGCAACTCGGTGTCGACGTTTTCCCGTCCTTCTTGAACGACCTCACCCATTTTCTCACTTTACTGTCACTCATTGCATTGCCATCTTACTATTCGTATAACTGGCTATGAATATCCGCATATTTAAAGTTTTTTGTTGTTGAAAATCATATGACTGACCGTATTTCATAGTCGGCCGGTCGCTCGGAAATCTTAAACATTTTAAACTCACATAACGAAGATAATAGAATGCCGCAGTGATTACAAATGATGTCTAATTCTGAACAAAGAATGCCGGAAATCCGCATGCACACTCGTACTAGCGAAATTTGAAACGGTATTGACAAAAGGCCCTTTCTTCAAAAATAACCATCGAATTTACGTCTCGTTTTGAAGCAACACGAGGACTATTTTAAAGCGATACAGTATACAATAAAAAATATTGTTTAAATAGGTTATATTTCACTTTATGAAAATTAAATATCTTATTCATTTAATTAAAACATCTTAAAACAGCTTACTCATCTACTATATTCTTTTGTGGAAGGCACTTCGTGTCGCTTCATTTACCTTAATATTTTCTAAATAGCCAAAACAAGATAAAATACACTGAAATGTTCAATGATAAATGAAATGTCAAAATTCCACCTTTAAAAGTATATGACAGCTAGCAAATAAATTAAATCATTAAATATTGTATCAATTTGTTATTTAAGATGATTAACAATCATGAATGTTTTCAAATATTTTACTTTATAAAGTTTTATAACCTAGCCTTCACTTACCAAGCAGAAAATACATTTTAAACCTTTATAAAGGAAAAATTTCATTGAATTCTGAAGTTTGAATACCAAAACCCACCATCACTTAAATCAGAATCATCTCCCATTCTCATCCAAGAAGAAAGAGCCCTTCCATCCCAAAGTAAATAAAAGCCATTCTTCGATATAATGTTGATCCGAATATGTCAGCGAGTTTTTTATTACCTCTTCTCCTGCAGATGACCATCGCCCTCGGGTGTCCGACGTCCAAGGCTCTCCCCACTAATTAAGTTAGCTGATGAGTCTGAGAACCCCGGCCACCGATTTCTCGGGGAGTCAAAGTAAACAGCACTCTTTAACTGACGCTTTTATTGGATTTACCTTCCAATGTATTTCAATAAGTGACCGAAATGCGCCGCTGTTTTTCCTCAGTCTCTCTTTCTCTCTTCAGATGGGAGGGATTTTTTTCCCTTTTGTTTGGTTTATTCGGTTTTAGACAGGGATTTCTCTCTTTAGCATGGATTTGGGTCAATGGAAAAATCTAATTCACAAAGATTGATTTCTACTTGGATTGGAGCGTCAGCGTCTCTTGCAAATCTGTTAGATGCCATGGATTTCTGCGTCAGATTGTTATTGGATTTTTCAGAAGTTATCATAAAAATGGGAGATTTTTTTGATTTATTAAAAATTTGCAAGCAGATTTAGAGAAATTTTGTAAAAAATGCTAAACTTCTCTTTGTCAGCTGGACCGGAAACTTCCTTTAATTTAGACTTGCCTCACAGAGAAGGTAATTTGTTAGTTCAAATTGTTAGTACTTGATCTGAGTGTTTGGTTTCATCTTTGTTATCATAATTCCGTCGTTTTTAAATAATCGTCGAATTTCCCAAACCAATTATATCCTTTGCCGTCCGTTATAATCTCGCGCTTTTACAAATCTTTGCGTATGCGGCACTTGCGCAAAGTTTTACACTTCAATTTTAGAAACAAATTTCATCTCTTTCCTATTTTAGCTTGCTTATAGCTTCTGAAACTTAGGATTTTTATCATTATAAGCAATTTAAACGAGTTTTTAAATATGCTACTGTTTTACCATTTGATTGGAGCAGCTTAGCCAATTCTAGGTCTTTCGGTATTAAATCTCAATCAACTAAACACATCTTCTTTTTTTTTACCCGACTGTAATTCTGTCAATGAGATCATTCGCTTTACGCTCACACATTTTTTACACGAAATAAACATCAGTGATGTATACATGCGCCAAGAATTACTATAATCACATTACATGAAATATAAAAATTTTGATATGCATGTAATCATGAATGTATAATAAACTATTTTTAGATCAAAAACTCAAAACTTAAATCTCAATTAATTCTTTATTCCGATCTATCCTTATCCGGTGCTTTAATCCCTCTATATTGAAATATCTATTCACCATGCAGTCGAAATTAAAAATAAAAAAGAAAGTATTCTCTTTCAAAAATTCATAAATCTTAAAATACCGCATTTTCAAACAAATACTCTTGTAAGCTTTGGTTATCTCTCTCCCAATTTTGTATCCAACCCATGGAAATACAGTAAAACTTCGATTAACCGTCAATCGTTTCTGTTATCCGTCATCGTCTAAAACGTTAAAAGTAACATAGGTTTATAGTATAGCAATTCATCTCTGTGCATTACTACAGTTCTATTGTATTTTATAACGATAGTTTTGTGAAATTAAATATATGTATGAAGTATGTACGTAGGTGGTTCAAAAAGAAAGGTAACAAGCCTCTGAGAGTGAAGGTTTATTGAAGAAAAGAAAGTGATAGATAAAGGTAGAACGGCACCTATTACTTTTCCACATAGTCACCATGGTTGTTTAAGCATTCGGGCCATTGGTGCACTAATTTATCCAAACCCGCATAGAAGAAATCAGGATCCAGGTCGCAGAGCCATTTCACGACCGCTTCCTGGACATCGGCATCGGTTCTGAAATGCCGATCTGCCAGATACTTCTTCAACACTCCGAAGAGGTGAAAATCACTTGGTGCGAGATCCTGGCTGTAGGGAATGTGTTCCAATATCTCTGTGCTGGACGTGCTCGACAGTTCTGCACACCTGTTTTGTGACCTGTTCTCGCACCAAGTGATTTTCATCTCTTCGAACTGTGGAAGAAGCACCTGGCAGGTCACCATTTCAGAACCGATGCCGAACTCCAAGAAGCCTTCGTTAAGTGGATCCGCGACCTGGACCCTTATTTCTTTTATGTCGGTTTTGATAAATTGGTGTACGGATGACCCAAATGCTTCAACAACCATGGTGACTATGGGGGAAAGTTATATGTACCAGTGCCTTTATACCTTTATCTATCTCTTTGATTTCGTGAATAAACCTATTCTCTCAGGGGACTTGTTACCTTACTTTTTCAACCACCTACGTATTATTCACTTTTTAAAGATTTTATTTCCATTTTCGTCCCAAGACAGCAGATAAATCGCGTTACATAAATAGAGATTTCTGTTATCCGTCACAGGCCTGGTCTGGAAGGTGACAGTTAATCGAAGTTTTACTGTAATATGTATTCAAATCTGGCCTGTGTTCCTGTCAATGAGCTCAATTCATGCTCACTTGATATTCGTCAAATGCGACGAACTATTTTAATTTTAGAATCCATTATCACGCTTGTAAACGTGCTTGGAATATTAATTCACAGTAGATCTGGATACAAAATACAGTTGCATGCTAGATAACATAAGCGGTTATGTTTATCTCTTGACAATGAATTCAAAAGAATTTACGCCATTTCGAAGAATCAAAGTCAGTAAAATTGTCTTGAAAAACTCAAATTCGCTTTCTCTCGTCCGGCTTAAAATGTAAATACTTTAAAAAACAAACAATGGTTTACTTACCCTTAGAAATGTGTTTTAAAAAATGCACACAGGTTAGAAAAACCCAGATATCCCTTTGTTGCAGTTATTTTGACTAAGAAAAGTAAAAATGCTTCACTATTTTTTGAGTTATTGTAAAATAAGGTCAGTGGTCTCTCTTGATCACCTATAGATTTACAATTTTTTTTTTCGTCAGATAGATGATTTTCGGATTCCGAAACCCTCTGCGCCAGGCGGAGATGATTTCTCCAAAATAGGGGTGAAGTGAGAAATGGAAGGAAGATATTTACGTTTCACTTAGCGTGGCCTAACAAAAACTACGGAAATGAGCTCATCTTACAAAATTTCCTCTCACTCTGTACCGGGGTAAAATCTTCACATAGTGATAGTCTTGGCATTTTGAAACGATCAGTACACAACACTGTGGTTGCAAAAACAGCTTTGACAAATTTTTAATGATTGCAGTCGACAAATTTTTAACGTTTAGTAATTTATAAAATGATGTTTCAGATATCCAAAAATGGATAATTTTAGTAGGGAATAAATTTAAAAATTGCATTAATTATTATGCTTAAAAAAATTCAGGGAGATAAACAGAATTATATGTCGGTGAATACAAACTGAGCTGAAAGATGACTGAGCATCTTATTACTTTGGTGATAGAATGTAGATTGAACTAAGGAGGGGATAATGACAAAAGTTTTTTAAGAATTATTTTATTAAGCTATTATTTCTTGATTTATCCAATGTTAATGATTTATTGCCGATTCAATACGACTTTCACTTTCAATTTGAAGTTTAAAATTTTCAAAATTTTCAAATTCAAATAAATGAGAACTTTGAAAAAATCATGTCTAAAACGTTTTACAACATATTGATTAAATGTTTAAACATGACTCGAATTACAATATTGTTTGATGAAAATTACGAAAATTTTTAAATACTTTGTGACATCAAATACTTCGCAACAATTATTATTTTATGTTTAAGCGTTGACATAACAGTAGTAAAATCTAATAAGATGATATGACATTTTGCTACAAATGATTATTCTTGCCCTGGTTACGTTGTAGCTGAAGAACAAATTTGAATTTTAGAGCTGAAGAGACTGATAATTGCATGAAGTGGTAAATAAACATTTATACGAGTGAAACATAATTTGAATAAACTAATTATCATTTGAATGAATGCTTAAACGAAAAATTATTTTGAATAACGAGCGAGCTCCGTTTCAATTAAATAATCCTCTCTGGCTATGAAAGGTCTCTAATTAATTTAAAAAGAACTTTTTGTTTATATTAATCTCTTACGGTAGCAGTTTCGTTTTAGATTAAGAGAAACTGGAACGGTAAAGTAAACCGATCTATCACTCAGTTTCAACACAGATAAACATGATCGTAATTTTAACATTTAATCCTTACTGATTGCACTTTCCTTCGAAAAGGTGAAATATTAAATAAGTTAAAAATAATACTCAATGGGAAGTGATTTTAAAAAGTTACTTTTTATGAATAAAAAGTAACTTTTCGCAAAAGTAATTCCGAAGTTAAATTGATATTCGTAATCTACGTTGAAATTATTTCTATTCCACATGTGATAAATGCCATTGAAAATCATTGTTCCATCGATTGGAGCCTATTGTAATTGTAAATACGTCTGCAATTGTATCATTTAATTATTAATAATTGCATTATACAGTCAAACCCCGTTATAACGAACCCTCAACGGACCGACTCAGAAGTTCGTTTTAACCGAGGTTCGCTGTATCCGTATTTGCAAAAAAAATGTCCTAACATGCTAAGACACTACTTCTATAATAAACTTTTTAATAACATAATATTTTCATTAGTAATTAGGGACAAACCAAGTATTAAATAATATACTCAATAATAAACAAACTACACATTTACCTTTTTTTACTTATTTGCTAATCCACTACATAGAAAAAAGATGTTATGTTTGGTTGAAAAGTTTTCGATTTCATATACAACTCGAAATTTTTTTATCCTCTATTTTAAACAGGTCCACAACATGTTCGTCGATGTTTCCTGTGGCAAAAAAAAATTCAAAACGTTTTTGCATCTGCAATTGAAGGTCATGGTTCGTCTTGTTCTTCCTCCATTATCTTAAACCGAATCTACAATAGAGTTGTTTTTTTTTTCATTTGCTAATGCCACGCTATCTTCCTCACTCACTTCTCCAGATGTAATGACATCGTCGTCACAACATTCGAAATGTTCGATTTCATTTTGCGAAAAAGCATTCACTCCATGCTTTTCTGCACCGATATAAAAAGCTTTTCGCTTGCCAACGTTAGCCATGATCACTGCAAAGTTCACAGAATGATAAGCTAAGCAATGAAACAAAAATGGCAAAGAAAACACGTGATTGCTCCTGGGTCGTCTAACCAGAAAGTCCCCCCCTTCCCTGGTTGACACTAGACCAGGTGTCCGCCGGGGGTAGGAGAGGAGATAGAAACTGTAAAGAGCCTTGCCTGTTGTTCCTTTGTTCCACTTATGGGGTTAGCAGCGACTCTAACAAAGGTACAATAGGTGAGGAATGTGGTTTCTGAACCAAAGTATTTCATGCAAAAAAGTAACTCTTGTAGAAGTTGGGTTGACTTGAGCACAATTAGTAAAGAATGTCCCTTTGGGCAAGTGAAAAGTTTGAAGTTTTAGAAATTTTCAGTTCGCTATAACCGAGTCTCTAGCGTTTGTTGTTCGTTGTAAACGTACGAAAATACATTATTAACATAGGGCTTCAGTTGGGACCATGTGAAAGGTTCGCTGTAACCGAGGGTTCGTTATATCCCGGGTTCGCTATAATGCGGTTCGACTGTATTTCTGAAAAAGTGAAAAAGTAATATGTTAAAAATAAATATTGAATGGAAAATATATATTTTTCTTTTTTGGTGAATAATTTGTATTTTATTATCAAATTACCTCAAAATATGCTATAAACTAAGTAATAAATCATAGTGAAAGATAGAAGAACGCTATAAAGGCACGAAAGAAAGAAACTATCTAGATTCGTTTAATTTGAACGCTACAGATGATGTTAACTTCAGCATTCACGATGAAAGCAATGTTAAACACGTCGAAGATATGTATTGAAAACAAATCACTAACATCTTTACGGCCGATGAACCGAGCGTATGCCTGGGGGGCTAATATAGCCGCCCACAGAGCTATCTTATGAGTAGATCAGAAACTTTTAAGAACATGAAATCTAACTCAATTTATTTCTTGTATTCCCAAGCCTACAGCTATTTAAAGAAGAATGAATAATAAATTGTAGTTGCCTGTGCTAAAATAAACACTTTTATATTAATTATTACAGCAATAGATTTTAAATTTATACTTTGACGCTACATACTTAATAGTGGAATATTCCGACAGCGAATAGCGGTGAACCCATTATTTTATTGATCTTTATACAATATATTCACTTGCTTAGTGTAAAAATAATAAATAATTTTCTCTGTTAGGTAGGAGCATTCATTCATTGATATTCTGATTTTCCTTCTGCATTGAGAAATGACACTCACCAAACGATAATAGATAAATTTACTGAAATTAAACTAAGGAAAATTATGTTAAATTAATTTTGCCTTTCATTTTAATATTAATGACTTAAAACAAGTATTACTTCTTAGATATGAATAAATGATCTTTATATTCTATTTCTTTATTAAAAAGTGAAGATTTTAGTTAGTTATTGAGGCCCCAAACTCCATATTTGTGCTTTAGCCTTAAAATTCAAAGGGCGACGCTCAAACCAACTACAGTAGTAACAAAAAACTAAGTATTTGTTTTACAGGAGAATTAGAAATATCCTAAGAATGTTGTTGAAATTTTGAACGATAAATTAAAAGTCCTGTAAAGGTATGCTTGAAGTGTCCAGCCGGAGAAGGCACTTTTTACCACGTTTTTATTAACTTGTTTTCTTGTCTGTCTGTTCGGTACAAATTTTGCAATTAATTTTAAACTAACTTCCCGATGAGCTGGAGACTTGAAACTTTAAACACAGCTCAGAACTATATGACAATGCAATATTAATTCTCTTTCTTGTCTGTCTGTCATTTCATATTTTGCATGACGCATGCGCAGTACGTTTTTCATTGTATCTCGAAAACTATTAACATTACAGACTTGGTTCTTGAGTATATGGATGTCCCATGGGATCATCGAAGCACCCCATATTTTAGCCATATCTTTGCGCATGCGCAGTACGTTCTTCATTATATCTCGAACGTCTCTGCGTCACGTAACTTAATTTTTCAGGAAAATAACAATTTTCTATTTATGATCAGGTGAAGAGAAACTGAAATAAACCTGAAATTTGCCACATGTCTCCGTCATAATCTCATCAAGATGTTTAAAATTGATTACATAACTTCACACACACAAGACTGAAAAGCAGAAAATAATTATTTAAATAAAATAAAAATTTTAATGTACCACGTTTTTAAAACGGACTAAAAAGTATAAAATAATTTCTTCTAGCCCCATACAGATTTATAATCCCATACAGATTTAAGACGAAAAACGTGGGGCGATTGCAATATTTAATAGTAAGGTGTGTAGGGAGCAGATGTTGTTGAGAAAACTCACACAACAGTTCATATCATTTCTATTGCAATAAAATTGTTAGTGACTGAAATAAACTATTTATGCATCAATTATCTATTGCATGCACCCCAGGTTTTTTGTTTTAACTCTGCATGGGATTATAAAGCTGTATGGGGCTAGAAGAAATAATTTTATACTTTTTAGTCCGTTATAAAAACATGGTATCTTAAAATTTTTATTTTATTTAAATAATTATTCTGTGATATTTTGAATTAGTTCAGATTTTACCATCTCTTTCCTAAGGAAACAAATAAAAGAGGGATGTATAAGGTTCCTGACTATCTTTAGTGTAAAGGGTTTTCTTTTGGTTATCAATTAAGTTCTCCAAACAGTGTTCATGTTTAACGCATAGGATAAGTTAACTTTGTCTTGTATTGTTAACTCTTCGAACATTAAGTATTATATTCATGCTATAACACATTATTTTTAGCCCTGTTCTTAATTTAATATTTCCAAACTGTAATAAATTATTTGAGTTGTTTTTTTCTGTTCAATTTAGCTTGAAAAAATTGTCTAAAAGTATTTGTTAATAAATTTAATTTTTTTAAGAAAGTTTGACATTCACACGTGACAACTGTCACTTGCTAGCGGTTTCTGAAAATAATGTTACATGTTAATTTTAGATTTTCCAATAAATACAACGTTTATCGAAGTCGTAATCAAAAGTTATTATATTCCCTGCAGTTTCATGCACCTACAATACAAATTCTCATACAAATGTGCATGCACACAAAATAACGGGAAAAGTATCATGTGAGATTAAAAAATTACCTCATTATTAGTCGGGTGAGAGTATCTAAGACTCTTTCAATTTGCTATTAAGTAACAGTTAATGTTCATCTCTCTTACAACCACAATTAAAATATTAAAATGTAATTTTTTAACCATAAAACCAGCATTTAAAAATTGTTTTATAATATAAGAACATCCAGATTCTAAAATTATTTTCTCTTTGCTACTTTTGAGTTTTACACAGTGGGATGCCTACTTACCCCTACGGAATGGGGAATAGAGTGCCTGAAATTGCATATTTGAAAATTAATTTTTACACTTAATTTTATGACTAGTTTCAGAAAAATTTTGATTTCAATTTAAATGGTAAATTCTGATGAATTCTCTGATATATTGCAATAATATGAAAGAGGAGCATTATAGCTAAGGCTGCCATAGTTGTCAACTGGACGTTTAAGTCTTAAATAAATAAAACATGAAAAAAGTGGGTAGTTACTTGCTTATTTTACTCTGATAAAAAAGTCAATAATGTTAAAGAAATCTAATAAAATGAACACGTAGAATAATAAAAAGGACGCGAGGCTAATCCTTTTTACGCCAGTCATATTTTAAAGTTGGTTTTAACTTCTTAATGATATTTTCTTCTCTCATATAATTATAAAATTCGGCGCAAGTCATTTTAAACTTATAATGACAAATCAAAATTGTTTCATTTGTCTCCACTGGCAACCTGTTTCTTTCGTCCGATGCAGAGTTTAGGGAGAGAATGGGGCAAATAGTAATAAGGGACTAAGTAGTGAAATACGGTGATAGTCTCTTATTTACAAGACGTATGGCAACCCTAGTTATAGATATCAAAAATGTTCACTTCAAACTCAGAATAAAATTGTGTTATTATAAAATCCGTATCCACTAACTCCGTTCTTTCTTACTTACTATACAATTTCAAGCCGGATTTCGTCTAGACGAAAGGCATGAGAAAGGAACATAAGTCTCAATTTTTTTTCTGTGACATTTATTTAGTTTGGGTCAGGGTTGCCATATTGGCCTTTTTAAGGCCAAATAATGGATTTTTCGCCTTGGGAATTTTCATTTGGCCTTAATTCTATTTTTCGGCTTTATTTTCGTTAATGACTTTTAGAACAATTTTTAATTACTTATTCTATTGTTTTTCAATAAATTTTAGATATTACACATTTCAAATGATATATAATGAGCTGTCAAACGAAATAGCTCCTGAATAGAACAAGGATAATTGAAATTTCTTTCACTTAAATTTTAGTTTAATAATAGAGCATTGAACATATGCCTATCAAATGGGATTCGTTTTCATGAAGGATAGCCTTTTTTAATAGCAAATGACGTTTTAAATCAATTTGTCAAATTTGGCCTATTTTGGCCTTATTTTTAAGAAGGTTTGGCTTTATCTTGCTATTTTGATCCGACAATCCTGGTTTGGGTCACTAGAGTCAACGTTATACCTCTTCCGAAACCTTATGTCTTTTATGTGTTAATAAAACTGAAACTGAAATGTTGGGACATTCATTCGAGACTTGACTGTTGGATTTCTTTCATAGCTTAGTAAAAAGAACAAAATATTGAAATGATAAAATGATGATATAGTTTCTTTCGTAGATTTAAGTTCTTTTGGAAAACATACAACGTTTTAGTATGTTTTATTCAATTACAGTCATGCACCGTTTATTCGTTTCTCATTTATACGTCGTTTCATCACAGTCCCGATTTATTCGTATTCATTGTAATGATAAAGTGCTTCGTTTATACGACGAAAAACTTCGGGTGCACGTCGTTTTCCCCCGTTCTTAAATATGAAAATTTCTTTCTTACTAGTATGTGAATTCTGTTTTAGATATCATGATTTCGAAATTGTTCAAAATTGATGAATTAATAGAAGACAAATTGTCTGGTCCTAATTTAAGAGATGATGAAGAAGTTATTTCACCTTTCTTTAACGACGCAAAAAAACTTCGAACTTATTTCTTTTGTCAAAAAGATAGTGAAAAACCTTCAATGAACTTAATTCGAAACACAATGATGTACTTAAGACTCACAGATAATTAGCACGTCATACGTCGGTTAAAGATTTTATTAATTAAACGACTGCCTGCAATCGTTAAATCTTTTAAGATATGTATGATTAGTACTCAAGATATGCAATAAAGATATGATTTTTCTCACTTTTATGATAAATGCTTAATTTTAAAATGTAATTATTGATTTCCATATTATGTAGGATCACTAGTACTATCTTAAAACCTGCAAAATATATATTTTTAAATGAATTTGTCTTAGTAGCATTAAGTTTATTATAATCAAAGTTGATTAGTACAATTCTGGTTATGCATTTTTTCATTTAAACGTCGCTTTACTTCAGACCCTTGAAAGACTTATAAATGGAACTTTACTGTATGTTCTTTCACTTATTTAATTTATTTCACAATTTAAAATTTCAATAAACTATTTATCAAACATAAAGGAATTTATCAAGAAAACTGCAGCTACATAGAAGCTCCTCATAAAGATACTATGCAGCACCTGATAAAGCATCTATACAGAGTAAATTTAATAAAGTGTTTGATGAAGAAAGCTATTACTTTATATCTCCATATAAAGCAACTAGACAGATTAAATTTAATACAGTGTTTAAGCAAGAAAACTGTTTCATAGAGCTATACAAAATCCAGCTATTGGTAAATTCCAAATGGAGATAAAAATACAAAAATCGATTCACAGTTAATGCACTGCATTTATATTTGAAATTAATGCGAGAATGGAAATAGCAACAACAATAAGATAAAAAAAGCAAATATACCTTTGTTCATTATTCATGTGTTTTACCGTCAATACGAAGGTTACACTTACTGAAAAAACTGTAATAGTAATTGTTTGACAATTCCTCTAAAATATCTAAAAAAAATTTCATCGAGTTGGAGAGATATTCAAATATTCATAAATTAGTTGAAAACATAAAAAATCTCATTTTATAAAATTATTTTCTCACAATAAGAAATTATGTACATATTTTTGCCGTAAAGAAACCCAAATAAATCTACGAACTGAAGTTATCGTAATGAGAAATAAGAATGCGCAAAGAACTAGCAATTTCTCTGTCATTTAAATTAAAACTCTCCAACTTCTTCAAGTACATTTGAAAGACTTACTGAACGATTTTTCCAAGTAACTTTATTAAAATAACACAATGATGAATCTTCTTCATTTGATTTCAATACTTTTAGAGTCTTTAACGGATCCCACAAATTAAATCTTTTCCAATATTCTATATCAGAAGATTTTTATTTCTGCATTTATGGAAAGGAAAACGATTTATTTATTCTTGTATTGCTTTATTCCTTTTATATAGTCTAACCGAGAATTGGCAGAATTAAAGTATATTCTCTGCATAGAAAATATCTATTGGTAATTATTTACCTGTGAAAGTAAAACAAAAGTAACAAAAATATCTAGTTATCGAGATTGACATACATTGACATTGATTCAACGCGATCCAAAATAATTATGCAAGAGAGAGTGATCATCATAAATCAAAATAAATCTATGGTATCTTCTAATATAAAAAATTAATAAATAAATTTTTAATGTTTGCCAGAGAATTTTTAATGTTTTATTGTGATCTGTCTGGCTAAATAAGTAATATTAAATTCTTTCTAAATAATATTTCAGTCGTTTTGTAGAGAAAATACATGCGTGAAAATACATATACATACATACAAAATGTGCTTTACTCCTTGCCTCACTTACTAAATAACTTTTTTTTCGTTTGAACGAGGGCTTCCTTGAAAAAGTTCCCATTAACAATTGTGATTAACTGTGTCATGTTTTGTAAATCCCTTTTTCTGAATATATTTAGTGTGGTTTAATGATATAATAGGAAATTAAAGAAAAGCCTTCCCAATTTATATTCATCGTAACTACCATTGTAAATTACTTCTATAAATCTAATGAATTAATATTTTAATTTCAAATTCTTCGATTTCTGATGTTTAATTTTTGTTAAAATATAGATTTGGTCGGAATCGAATAATATCGATTGCAATTCAAATTACCTATGTCTCTCTCCCGGGGCTAGTCTCGTTTCTTCCTCCTATATTTCTACAGAATATGGAGAATATTAAAAATATTTGTAGTATAATAGAGAGTTTTAGGTTTAAGAAACATCAAAAAATTAAGTTAAAATATTAGATATCAACACGTTCTTAACTGAATAATGCTGTCAAAGAAATTGCTTCAACTAATTGTTTCGACTATTCATCGTTCTCATTCAGACATATTTTTGTAGTATGAAAAGGACACAATTTATTTCATGAATGAATTTAGTAAACTAGTTGTAAAATAAATATTTCTGAAAACAGAAGGTTATATAGGTTTTCTTGCAGAAAAATGAAAAATTTCAGAGATTTTCAAAAGAATAAAAATTAATTTAAAAAATGTGATTTCAAACTTTTTTTTTCTTAAAATATTTTTCTTGTCTTTCTTTCTTAATGTTTCAGTATTTATTTTTGTAACTTTAACACAAGCTATTGTATGAAAATTCTCTAAAAGAAAATTCGAAACTGTCATTTTTTTAAAAATATCGACTATTTGTTTGAATTGCAGTGAAATAAAACTTAAAAAATGAAATAGAAATTTCATATTTTTATATGCATTGAATAAAAAAAGTAATTAATTTTCAACAACGAATTCTTAAAACAAAGTAGTTATTATTTTTCTTTTCGAATTCTGTAGGGAATTCTAAATATTCATTCGAATATTCAAATCACAATTTCTTTTCCTCTGGAACGAGAGACCTATCCTCATTTTTTCAGCCATTTTTTTCTCCGTCAACTTACTTGAAAGAAATTAAATGATAAAATTTTTTGCCCATATACTTGACACTTTTGTCTTCAGATTAACACGAATAGAAACATTTTTTTCTCTCATAAGAGTGCTTCCATTCGCTTCTTTTCTCATTTATTTAAAAAACAATTTAATCTAAGTTTCAATTCTAATAATTAAAGTGTTTTTATTGGAAAAAAAACCTTTCAAGATGTGCTAGCTGAATCTGATATAATTCTGCTTTTCAGATAAATTACGAATCTTATTTAGAAGTAAATATACTGAAGATAATTAAGTGCCTTTAATTACTAATTCTCTTTTAATTTGTTTACATCCATGTGTTTTCGTTTCGTCACAACACTTGAATAATTGATATGCTTGTTTTTAAAAAAGTAATTAAGCACAATAAATTTATTAGCTCTATTAAAGAACAAAACTAATAAGAAATCTATTAATTACTTCAATTACAAAGTGGATTGCAATAAAAATGCAATAAGTATGTTGGTATTCCAAATGTAAAGTATTGAAAGCGAATAAGAAATTGTTTTTTTAAAAAAATTTGAAAACATGTTTTTTTAATGAATCTATTTATTTATTAAATCATTTTTGTTTAGAGGAAGGTTTTTTTAAGACTTTTAATAATAGAGAATTTTATGAAATTTTATCTTAGAAAAGTTTTCAGCATAATGATATGGCTTTTTTCTTGTGCTGTGTATCAGATTGTTAATAATTTGGCATGTAAAAAAAATGTATGCATTTTTAATCCGCAAATAACAAGATCTTCAAAATAGCTTCATTTCGTCCGAGTATAATGATCATTCGTATATTTATATGTTTAAAAGAAAACTGTTCCCAAAGATATTTTAAATAGTTTTAAAAATATATTTATGCATAGAATAAATCTAAAATTAAAATAAAAATTTAAAAAAGTAATTAAGCTCAATAGATTTATTAGCTCTATTAAAAATATAGAAATAAATTCAAAAAATATATAAAAGCATTTAAAAAGCCTAATATTTCCCATCGAGTCATTATAATGCATGATGTTATGGCGAGGTGTGTTGGATCCGAATATGTCATTCTTCCCGATAAATAAATTACATTTTCATAATTCCGTCTGCTAATTTTCGGTTATGTGAAAAAATGAGTGCATTTCACACCAAGGGCAGGCACACTTGCACCACCAACAAGAATAATATGAACTATGACAAGTCAGTCTGAGCTGAGACACGAGCCAATAAATATCTACCCTTCCATCTGCTGATGTTTGGTTGTGTGACAAATATGAGCGCTTCACACTAAGAGCAGACGCACGTGCACCGTTAGTAAGAAAGTTCTAACGTAGGGGGTGACTGTGACAAGTCAGTCTGAGCTGATATACCCTTCCATCTGTTGATGTTGGGTTGCATGACAATTGTCTGCGCTTCACATTATGGACAGGTGCACGTGAACCACTAATAAGAAAGCGCCACTGTAGGACGTGAATTGTGACAAGTTAGTCTGAGCTGAGACACGAGTCGGTGAATATGTACCCCAAACAATCGAGAATAAATATGGTAAATGATTATTTAATAATCTAAAAGCTTACATCTTTTGAGTATTTTGTGTTATGTGAATGTCTAATACGACTGTAATATATTTAATTATTCTAAAAGAGCTACTAGTGTCATAGTTGTTATTTTTGAAAAATAGAACTAATTTTTTATGTAATAACGGATTGTGGTTAATTCTATGACATATTTGCGTATACTGCGCCACGTAACACAAAGGTGTGAGTGGAGAAGTAATTACAGATGCGTAGGGAATGGAAGGTAATATAAAGAAAACTCAGCCTACTGATGTTGAAGAAATGCAGCTGCATCTGGAATGACTGCATTTTGAGTTGCACGATGGCGGTTGAACTGCACGACAAAGTATTATCGATTTTGAGTCTATCGAAGATATTTTCGAGGCAAAATGCTTCTCAGTATTCTTCAGTGTCTTGAAATAAGGATAATTTTTTTCCATTTTCCCTGTGATATTGATACAGAACGTTAGAATGGATTTAAATGGTTGAAAAATGATATTCAGTGACCTCTCACTTGTGCGCGCTCTCTTTTATGCGCGTTTTTTTTGCGGTTCCGGCCAAGGATATAGAAAACAATAATAACTCTTATTCATTTATGCGCCGCACTAAAAAAGCACCTCTCACTTATGCGCGTCGCAAAAAGGGTTTTTGCACTGCTTCTAGTAATGCATTCCCTGCCCTTCTTCTATTGTTCAGATTCCAGGAACACATTCCTCTAACTTATGCACAGGGGTGTACGTGGGGGTTCTTGTGATTGACGTCAGTAAGTCGCATATATACAGCAGCCAATTAGAGAGGTTAATACTGTAAGTAGCACGTGGCATTGATCGCTAGCGAAAGAACCATCTTTGGAGTTTTGGTTAGATGGCTACGTTTTAAAATGGCGGAAAAAACGAAATTGTCTCTTTCGTTTAAAATGTATGTTATTGAAAAATTCGAAGAAAATCCTTGCACCTCGTAAAAAAGCTTTCGCGGAGCATTTTAATGTCCCAGAATCAACATTGCAAGAGATTTTAAAAAATCGGGAGCATTTCCATTTTCTTTGTGTTTTTAAAAATAATTAACGGAAGTTATACAAGTATTTGCATTTTGAAACTAATCTTATTTACATTTTTCAGTAGTATATACATAGTATTAATTAACAATGCATGTACACTGTACTGATGCTTAACTTTTAAGCTCCCTTTTGTGATTTTTCACTTATGCGCGTTTTATCGCTGTCCCCTGCGCCCACGCATAAGTGAGAGATCACTGTATTAATTCACAAAGCATCTAAGATTATCATTGCGTTTGGCATTTATGCTTGAAACTGTACCTTTTACGTACAAAATGCGAACTGAAATTTGCAACAGTGTACACAATTTTCAAAAGGTTAACATTGTCATTGAGCAGTCGATACTATTATTTGTTATTGCCTTTTCTAACATTTTACACATGATAAATGTAAACAGCAGATATTGGTGAGTGAGAGAGAATAAGGACACCGCTAATAAAATCTAATAAGGTCTCACTTCGGATTTTGATTCCAGTATCCATGAAATGCTTAAGTTGCAATACGAGAGTTGTTGAGATTAGAATCGTAGATGCTTTAATTTGATATGAATTAGGCTGTCGTGTAAACTTTTGCTATGCTATAATTTACTTATTTTTCAAAAGTGCTTTTAAAGAAAAGTAGAAGAATGTTATTTTTTATTATGAATTTGTTCGTTATCGTGTTCAAAAATTATGTTCTTTCAGTTGCCGAAAACAAAAAGTTTCAAAAATATATAGCATTTGACAAAATTTCATTAAAGTTTTCGAGGCTAAGTTAGCATACAATGAGCCATTTTTCTGTTAGCTTTGCTACAAATACTGATTGCCAAAATGTTCTTTTTGATCAACCTTTTCGAATCATGGTTATTGTTAGATGAGATCTAACATTAATCTATCAGTGAAGCAAACCAGTTTGGATTTATGCTAAATAGCTTCTATAAACCGTCACATCCTTTACCAATATAAATACGGTTAGAATTGTGATGACGTAGGTTACAGTAATGTGTAGTAGTATTATTAGAAATGACGAACTACTATTATCATCGCCCTTCTGCTGACCCCGGCTAATTTATTTCGTAAGTATGTTGAATCGAGGATTAAGATTAAATCGGTTGTATTTATATATGCTTATATTTTTTATCATCGAATAAAGATGTCTATTTTAACTATTATTAGTCGTCGTTAATTATCTTGTCATTGTCATGAATGCATCTAAATATAAATTAAGTAAACTAATTGGGTTACTCTGTTTTTATTAGATATATTACTGATCACGTTTCTTTGAAAACCAACGGTAATATAAGATCTTCGAACCCTCCAAAATTTTCATCAGATTGCCACACAAAATTTTATTATTCGTCATATTTATGACTAGGAAAATATTCAGCAGAGAAAATTGCAGGTGTGAGGAAAAAAGGAGGAAAGAATTCAACAATTAACTGCCTTTTTTTAAATCACTATTTGGGTGCAATGTTTTCAAGCGTGTTCAAATACAGTTGAACTTATCCGAAGTTTTATTTTTATAATATGATTCAACGCTTTAATAGCCATTAGCTTGCGAAAATAGCAGGATTCATCAGAAAATAGACATACTTCTCACCAGTGGCGAATCCGGGGGGTGGCTGTCGGCCTGCAGCCCCTCCCAGAGCTAAACCATAATTTTTTATTTTATTTAAAATCACTACAACTGTTTGTTCTTAATTTCTCTTTTTAAAAAAATAATAAAAGCGTGACAACGTTGCTTTCTGTCTTGACAGACTCGGAAAATTTTCCTACTTTTCTGATCATTCCACTCGTACTTGTAGCGTTGAGGCGGCCGAAAACATTTTTTGGCTAGTTATTGTATTTTTATTAAATTATTGAAAGTATTATAGTGTTATTTATGATTCTTATTGTTAGGTGAGTAAAGATTGTAAAGTTAAAGTGTTTTGGTTTACATAAGCCATGAGGTTTGACATTCGTCACGACGATACAAAATTTTTATGGCCTCAGCCCCTCCCAGACTCGAATTCTGTATTCGCCTCTGCTTCTAACCCAAAGATACTTCTACCCGCATAAGCAGTCAGAGTGTTAATTAATTCGCTTAATCAATTTGGTAATTTGTAGCAATGTCTCGCACATTATGCATTCCATAGATATCACTTTTGTGAAGCTGCTGTAAGAAATAATCGAATTATAATGGGCATACCATTCTTTTAATTGACAACTATACATATAACACTGATACTATATTTTAATCAGATAATTAATTACTGCACTACTTCCCACAAATAGATTTTGATTGTCTTCTTATAATACAAGAAAAATATTTTGTTAACATTTCTCGAACAGAGGATAATTTAAAATCATTTAATTCCAATCACATTTTCAAATTTCCTCGGTGCTTACAAAAAACATCCTGTTCAGTACACAGTCATTAAGTTTTGCTGTGAAATACTTCGTAACATAATTTCTTGCAGTACGATCTATTACTTCATAAACTAATTAAAGCGTCTCCTTCAAAAGCAACTTTCGTGCGTGAAGTACTCCTTAAACAAATTAAGAACTTAACAGTTAGTAACTAATCAAAACTGAAAAATCTAATTTCAATACTACATCATTTATGACGGTAACATTGCTAGATAAACTTCAAAATAAACTGTTAATAACTAATCAAAACTGAAAAATCTAATTTTTAATATAACATCATTTATGGCGGTAACATTGCTTAATAAACTGCAAATTAAACAAATATTTAAAATTAAATAGGCATAATCTATAGCTTTGTACGAAAAGCAGGAACAATTTTCTATTCCCTCCATAAGAAAATGAACAACTTGACGTAATACTTCTTCACGCAGTTTATAAATGAATTCTCGAGATCACATAAAAAATTTGATTTCAGGGATTCTAATAACAATAAATGGTCTGGTTTTAATCTCACCTCCACATCCGATAAGATATTTAGAAATGTCCAATCCCAAAATCCTTAACGAAAATTAGCATTCATCGTTCGAAAATGTTTCGTGCCATTTTTAACTTTATTCTATTTTTTCCCTTTATTCTTCTTTCTATTTTATCCCCTTTCTTACTCTGATTATTTTCGAGAAAGTCACTAAATTAATTACAAGTGAATATCTAGTGTTAGCGTTTGCAGTGTTAGATTTAATTTCTATTTTTCAAACTTTTTTTCAACGTAATGAATACCTAACAAAGTGCAATTACTTAAGAGAACGGTGCACGGAGATTAGGCAGCTTGACATTATTTTTTAAACAAGTACGTAAATGCTATTCTGTAGAATAAAAAATGTTTGATTTTAATCCATAAAAATCTATTTCCTATCGTTATAATCATCAAACGAAAGAGCCAAAGGCATTATTCCATCTTAACATTAAGAATTACATGCATGTTGTTTTTAATTAAAGCAATCTCTTATACCATGCAGCTGTGATTTGCTTTTTCGTTTCATGTAACAGTTTATGAATCGCTTTATTTCTGATGTTATGCCAGTTTATCTTCCATCTTTCTCTCTTTCGAAGAGATGCATTTTAATTTTATTTTAAATATTTATTTTTGATCTTATTTGGGAAGAAAAGCTTTATTACACTTCATTCGCTTTTTATAATTATTCTGCTTCATGTCTTTTATTTAATAGCATTTCATATTTTTAGTGTCTTTATCATGATGCTGAAGCCATTAAATCTCTTCATAATACTTTACGCAGTAGTTAAAATTTTACAGCCAGATGTTTTAAATTGCAAATTCTAATTGAAGTTTAATATGTTTATGGAATGAAAACACAGTTTAGGTCGTTCTATTCTTTTTCTTTTGGTATTTGCTTCCTAGCGGAAGTAAAAGGGGTTAAACATTAATTAAATTTTGAAGCCAAGCGAAAAAATCCCAGACAAAATTTTAAATCCTAAAAGCTGAGCAATTAATAACTGAAAAAGTCTAACTATACGAATTAACAAATGAGCCTTGTTTTAACGTTTGAAATGCTATTTCAGTTAATCCCGGATTACTGGACAGAAATTTAATTTCAAAAATATTTTTTACCAATAAAATGAATGATATAAAAAATTCCATTTATTTAAAAATATTATTCTGGTTTTAAAAATTTGACCGCTTAAGTTGTCGATTCAAACGTCTTAGACATAACGACAATTGTTATGAAAATGTAAATGCATGCAGTTACAACTTCTTTTTAAAAAAGTTATTCCACAATACATCAAAGCCATTCCTCCTGACATATACCGCTAGAAAATTTATTAACTCTATAATTACTAAATTTAAAATTTGCAGCATAAATTAACAAATTAGAAAATGTTTCATGTATTACCTTTCAAAAACTGCATATTCATAATGAAGAAATAAGCAAGTGAATTCGAGAAAAGAAGTTATATATTTGTATTCTATGTCTTCAAAACACCTACAAATATTTTGCAAAAAAGCATTGATATTTGATAAATACTTTAAACATGCAGAATGAGTTGCTAAATCGTAGGAATCGCACTTTTACAGCAACATTTGTCTGCTTAAAAAAATAATTCTTTTATCAATGACCCCCTTCATCTTACTCATTAAGCTCTCCAAGAAAGTTAAAAACAATGAGTGAAATACTTAATTAATAAAAACTAAAAGCTAGTCTTTCCTTTTTGTATTATTTTTGCAAATGATTGCTTGCAAAAATTCGACAAATTACTGCTTCACAAGTAGATTGATGAAGAATAAAACCACACATCACAATGAAGCTCGAGAAAGGTAGCGTGTATTGTTAATCTGAATTTTTGTAACTGATGATGCCTATGTGACCAAATATGAAAAGTAATCTTACTTTATTGACAAAGAGAGCAAGAAAAGCCTCAAAATAATAAAAGAAATGCTGCACAATAGATGAAAAAAAGCATATATTGTAGTGAGTCTGTTAAATTGTCCTCACATTTATGTTTTGGTGTATGTTACATGATTTCAAAACTCTTGTTACATTGACCATTATAAGATCCATTTTATGTATGCATGATACCTGCAAAAATTCAAATAAAGGGAATTAAATATTTGAGGTCAGTGGAAGTGAAAATGAATGTGAACTCAGACAGAAACTTAAAGAGTATTATCCTGAGATGTAGGCTGTTGAAGAAAACTACGACAATTTGTTTTTGTTATAAAAACCTGAGACTTTTTCGTGGACGTAATCGTACGCATAAAACTATATATCCATCAGTGGCGAATCCAGAATTTGGGTTTGGGCGCGGGGCTGAGGTCATAAAAATTTTGTATCGCCGTGAAGAATGTCAAACCTCATGGCTTATGCGAACCGAAACTCTTAAACTTTGCAGACTTTACTCACCTGACAATAAGAATTATAAAGAACAATACAATACTTTCGATAATTTAATACAAAATACAATGAAATAACTAGCCAAAAAATGTTTTCGACCGCGTCAACGCTATAAGCACAAGTAAAATGACTAGAAAAGTAGGAAAATTTTTGGAAAATTTTCGAACCTGTCAAGCCAGAAAGCAATGTTGTCACGTTTATTTAAAAATGGAAATCAAGAAAAAAAAACAGTTGTAGTGATTTTAAATTAAATCAAGAATTCTGACTTAGCTCGGGGGGCTGCAGCCCGATAGCCCCCTGGATTCGCCTATGCTATCCATAAAAATTATTCTATGAATAAGAATATTATATCTCTGTTAAGATAATGTTTATGTTTGAGAGAACCGTTTGATTCTATCGCATTATTCTTTACACTCTTCTTTTATGGGCAAAACCAATTGTCGTCGTTTTCTTAAACAGCTACGATTCTTGAATAATGCACTATAAGTCTTTGTCTGAGATTTCGCATTAATCTTTTCTTCCGTTATCCCCAAACATTTAATTCCTTTTATTACATATTTTTTTCGGATACTCAAAACAAAGAGTCTTCATCATGCGACAGTCACACTGAAAGTAAGAATCTCTATAGACGTAAATCCAAGATATAGTCACATATAATTATTTTTTGAGACAAACAGAGCAATTGTTGAGCTAATTTTCATTAATGAAACCGAGTCACTTATCGTACCAGGTAAACAACTGCTGTATTTCTGCATCTTAGAAATCCACTTCCTAGTATAAGAAACATTGAATTGACAGTCTGTGAACAGAAGTCAAGTTTCTTAAAACATACTTGGCAGTATTTCAGAAACAACAAGGACGCTGTGATAATTTGACGATCAAGGATGGGTTATATGAAGGAAACAGTTGCAGCGATAATGGGTGAGGTGACATCGATGTTTTCGCCCGACACTGCGCTACCTCACCAGCTCTATATTGTCATTATTAATATTAGACCACCTTCCACGTTCCCCATAATGCAAATTTTAAAGAGCTACGGAAAATAAGCTGTATCGACAACTTACTTATAATATCCAAATAAAAATCTATCCTCGTAGTCGGCAGGGTGGGAAGAAGAAAGACTCCACTTTAAGCAGCAATAATTACATCACTTTGGCCAATCAAAAACTTTCAATGTCCTATATGAAAGTCAAATCCCGAATCTTTCAGCCGCACACAGTCACCTTTCACAACACATGACTTCTATCTACCGGCAAGGAGGGAAATACACTTTCTGGATGAATTCATATATCTTTTATCATAATCAACATCATTTTATCAAGAATCAGACTTCTGTGGCAACAGCATATTCCTGCATACGCAGTCAACCTTCCTGCCCATGCGTAGAGGAATTGAATCCTATAAAGGCTAGGACATTATCTGTCGTCGTGCTTCCCTTCTGGAACTTCTCCCTTCTAGCACTGCTCTTATAGCACTGTTATGTTTTTGTTGTCAATATGTTAATTTAAATATAATTTACTTTACTTTTAATTTCATCTTGTTACGTTATTAAAGTTGTTATAGTTACTATGAGTTAACTTCTTTAGCGTTTATAATACATCCTCACTCCTGCACGAGCCAGTTAGAATATGCAGTCCTGTTTGCGGTGTTCATATTTTACAAGTTACCTTGAATAAATGGATGCAGTAGATAGTGATGTTAGCTATGTTAGTTTATTACCACCGCATCAAATTCCAAGGAGAAACCTTTAAGCGTAATCTCCTAAACTTCGTTGTTAAATAAACATTCTAAAGATGAATCTAAAAATGTAATACATTTTGATATTCGTTATACAAAATTCCATCCACATTGTTCTGTTAATATCAGAGGAACAAACTTAACAAAAGCATTTTGAATATAGCGTGCTTAAACTTTGTATAACAATTACATAAATTAAAAGGTATAGGGACAGTGTTATAACAGACAATGAAAAATATTGAGGTAAGATATGTTTTAGGCAATTTGTCTGTAAAACTGTTATTTATCTTTCAGCGATCTCATTTAGAACTGTCTTCAGCCTCAGAATTAATTTAATCGTTTAAACAAGATGATACAAAAGCAATTGTAAAAGTGAAAGATAATGCCGCAAACAATAAAGGCAACGTGAGACATTCCCGAATGGGATATTTTCCGGCGAGTAATTCTGTATAGTCTCCTCACAATCAATTTCCGAAATCTCTGAATGGGAGACAGGAACACGTGGGTCTCTCTCCCTTTCACAAAGCTGTAATAAACATAAAAGAGAGGGCATTTCTTTCCCACAGTTCACCGTAGACGGTTCCGATAACATTTGACATTTATATTGAGGAGGTGTCACGCTGTATAAATCAAACTGTCACGATGGAATTTTCCAAAAGTTCAAGATATATTTCAAACATTATAATTCCTTCTGGGAGAAACCAAAACCTAAATCGTACCATATATCGAATAGACTGAGAGAAACTTTTGGGAAGTTCTCAGTTTTATATTTTGCACAGAAACCTAGTATAAATGCGAAAAAAAGATATTTTCCTTTTAAATATAGGTTTGAACTTTTGGATACATATTTTTGAGCCATCATTTGATGGCCTTCTTGAATTCACTGTCCTTTTTTTCATTAACAACTTCTTTCATTCAGGAAAATCTTTGTAAAATAGTTTATTATCAAATTACATTAAAGATTATTATTGTAAAAATAAATAGCCATTCAAAGAAAAACGTTCTCTATACATTTTTATGAGTTATTGTATTTATAGCCATTCATTTGCAAAATACATAACTTTTTTTAAAATGAAAATCCTAAATATATCAGTTACATTTAAGCGACATTTCCTTTGTATGACTAAGAATTTATTCCTGATCAAAGCCTTTTGCCTTATGATATAAAAATACCTTATGATATTGATATGTTGAATTCCCTGGGGCCCCCCCCCCGCCGATGACGGGTCGTACCTATGTGTGCATGAGCCTTTCGTAATAAGGGCTATTTTGCGAGGGCCAGAGATCCCGATTAATTGCCGCAGCGGCCAGGTCATTCAGGTTATCCAAGTGCCTAGGCTGGTCGGAGTAATTCGTTTGTTTATGATTATGATAGAGAAACCAAATTTTTTATGTCAGAAAATTTAAAATAAAAAACTGTAAAACTCTTTCCTTCTAAATATACCTTCTCTGACAGCAAAACCACATCTACTTCTAAAGTATATTTTGAAAGATGAAACATAATCTTTTATTACTATATCCTCTATAAACACGTCACTAATACTATTTGCTTTTGGGAGTACATTACAAGACGAAGCATAATCCCTATAATTCTTTATTATGCACTAACATAAAAGCGTAATGATATTTACAACATTTTTAATAAAATTCGTAATGCCAAAGCATTGCGAATAATGAATTTGTATTTCATATATAGCTTAAACTATAGAATTCATAGAATACTGAATGATAACACATTTCCTCCGTCACTGAAAATAAAATTGGTGAATCCTTTTTGGTGGATAAATTGCACTTGTTGTTCTTGTTTAACAATTCCTGTTTTCTAATATAAATTAACCCGTGATTTCCAAGTCACATTTCAGACGAAAAAATTCATTTGATGTTTCGCTGCATCTGAAAGTACCATTTTCAATCATTTATCATGAATGAAACATTATGGAAGATAAAATTATTTGCCCTTTCCTTTCCGCTAGAAATTAAGTTTTTTTTAAATACCATTGCGATGTCAGATAGGATTTTTTCGAAAACAACTTTATAAAGCTTTTCTGAATTAATATCACAATAAAATAGCATCAATGATCAAAATTACCGCAGCAATGCGATAGTGTAATCTTAATCATTTTCTTTTAGAAGTTTTGAAAACACTATTTTCTCAAAACATATGCATCTCTAAGGAAGTCTTAAAAGAGAAAAATGTTTTTTTAAAGAAAGATAAAGTATGAGCGCCAAACATGGCTTTTTAAAATCTATTCAATCGTTTGATAAAAATGTAATGATTTCTATACTTCTCAACTTTTAGGAAAATATTTGGAATTTTTTCACACACATATATGTATATATCTATGTAATGACTTAGAAATTTTCCCATCTTTGAAATCAATCCTTTTTAACGCCAATTAATTCTTAATTACGAGCGAATTACTTCGACTTCAAGCCGATTACTGCGATAAAAGCACTTCTACTTTAACCTAGACTCGCAAGAGTCCCACTCGGTACTATAATAACTCGCCGCGTCTGTGTAACTTCCTCTTTTTCAATCATGTAATGCACTAAGCAACTCACGCCGTCTTAGGTGTAATTCTTTACCCCTGTATATTAATTCTTTAATATTTTCATAATGTTTTAAAATTCTTATCTTTTATAAATTAGCACTCTATAGCTAATTTAATTGTGCCCATTTTGGCCATGCAATAAATTGATTTGCACTGCCTGTTTATTAAGATGTTTGCTCTACACTTCACATAATGAAATAGCATTATAGAAGTCGCCAGGAAAGCTGGCCTTGCGGGGAATACATAACAATAGATTTCGAGCTCATACGTTCCAATTATAAGCCTGCAAGTATAAAAGAAAAAAATCAAAATTAAGAAATGCTGTCTTCAAAATTATTCTTTCTGCAAAATGCGTTTATCTTCATCCTGTGTGCTTTATCGACTCTCGGCTACAGAGGGTAAAAAATAACTTATTGGTGTTAAAATATCAAGAAAAGTTCTGTGTAAAAGTACATCTTCTTCAAATGGGAAAAAAATTTGCACTATAAGTGATCAAGAATAATGTAATTTCGCCAATATTTGCATAATTTCAGCTTCTCAGTGCTATTCTTCAAAAGTGAATTCGTCGGATTTTTTTCATCAAAAAGGATTGTTTTCAGGTATTATGGATTATTACTGTGTTATCGATTTCAAAAAACTATCCTTTTAAAAATCGCATGTGTAGATAAATAAAAAAAGCAGCTGATTCAAATAAAATCTATATATATATTCTAAAATCTAATTCATCGACATGATGAACCAAAACATATACCTTTTATGCTAGTTTTTTTATTGTTTACTTTTGATTATTAATCGATTTTAAGTTTCATATTTGGAAAAATTCATTTGGTGTTATTATGTTTTTAATAATTTATGTTGATTTTCAGTTTTAATAATAATTTTTGAAAGTTATTTTTAATTAAGTATTGATTTATATTTTGTGATTTATCATAAATTGATCTTAAATTATCTTTGAAAAATTTTTAAGTAGTTTTGATTTGAAGCTAATTTTGCAGTGCCCATTATAAATTTTTAAATTTAAGGTTTATCATGTTGACTATAAGATGTTTTACAAAGAAATTTTAATTTAAAAATTTGGGGTTATTCTATTTTTAATCATATGTTTTGATTTTCCATTTGATATAATAATTTTTGACATTTATGTAAGAAGTGAAATTATTCTTGTTTTGGTTTGGAAATTTATTTTGCTTATATAAGTGTTATAATAGATGCTGAAAAATAAGAGGTTTTATTAAGAATAAGAAATATTAATGTTAAAAAATTGATGTATTACTAAGCGCAGTTTGAGTTTCAAATTTGATTTATCCCTTATACATAGTTTGCTATTGTGCATTTCTTATATTTTATAATAAACTCGTATGCTAATCTGAAAATAACATTTTTCCATTGTGGTTTTAATACAAAATGCTTATTATTAAAAAAATAAAATGGCCTTAATTGTTTATAAATCAAAATATTTAAAATGCTGAAAATTTTAAAATTCCTAAAAATTTTATTTGATTCATAAATTAATTTTATGTAAATGCAAATTCTAAGGTGTCGTTAGAATATGGAAAATAATTTATATTACATGACTTAAAAGAAAAGTAAACAAAAGAATTTAACTCTACTCAGAAAAAAATATTTAGGGCACAAGAAAAAAATTACCACCAACTCCCTCTGTTCTGAGGCCTCTGGAGATCAATTTTTGTCCTCCAGATTGCTATAACGGATTGAGAGGGCAGTTATGTTCTTAAAAAACAAAAAATAATAATAATTTTCTCAGCAGATTGTGCGATGTGGGTTAGCACAGATTTTACTATCAAAAATCAAAAATGCTCATTTCTGAAAGACAATAATATCGCATCGTATCTTTCTTCCTAAAGAGAAAAGTTCATTGTATCAAAAATAAATTTTAGTCATTTAATTAAATTGCTCTACTACTATCATTACACTTGCCAACATTTAAATTTTCTGATTTCTGAAAAAAAAGTGAAACAATTTAAATTTTAGAATTGCATATCAATGTTTTTTATTTGTTTACATTTGGAGTTTTTACATGTATCAAGAGTCTTCAAGAACTGCATCCAAGAAGTATAAGACTTTACTTTTGTTTTCATGTTGCATGTTGTTCTTTTATGAAGTACATTTAAAATTATTTTAATATCTTTTTGCATATTTATCACTAATATTATTGCTTCCAAGCCATGACCATTAGTCTAACAAATACCAAAATTTTAAATTCTTTTATAAACTTTTCCAACTTCACAGAGTCGGTGGCAACTAGTGCCCTGTTGTCGTACGAGTCTTGCGGAAAAGGGTAATTGTAATGACTTAGAAATGTTTCCATCTTTAAAATAAATCCTTTTTAACGCCAGATAATTTTTAATTATGAACGAATTACTTCTACTTCAATCCTATGATGAAAGCACTTCTACTTTAACTTATACTCGCAATAATCGCACTATTTCTCGAGCTTCAACTTCGGCAATTTTCCCGTTTCGGTATTATAAAAACTAGCCGCGTCTATGTAACTTCCTCTTTTTCAATCATGTAACGCACTAAGCAACTCACGGCGTTTAAAAGCGTAATTCTTTACTCCTTGACATGGCTTTAATATTTTCATAATCTTTTAAAATTCTTATCTATTATTGAGTACTCTATAACTAATTTAATTGTGACTATTTTCTCATTGCAATAAATTGATTTGAACTTCAACGACTGATTGTTTATTAAGATGTTTGCTCTACACTTCACATAATGAAATGAATATAGATACCTAAAGCAAAATTTAAACATATTGCTTATAAATTTTAGACATTTACAAACAAAGGCGCAATGAAGTCATTGGAAGACAAACCACATTTCTCTGATTCCTAACACCATTGGAACAGAGGGACCACAAAATACGGGAACGCCCGAGTTCCTCTTTCAGAGATAACCAAAATTCACTTCCCTCCTCAAAAACCGCAATGACAACTGACACTCTCCGAATTCTAAGAAAAAAACCCTATTCTCCGAACCCTTCTGGGCGAGCCATTCTAACGAAGAAAGCGTGTGCTGCGGGTTTGAAATCAATCACACTTAACGAAAGGGGTGAAAACTTCACAGTGATATTCGGACAGCCGGCGTCTTTTGCTTGTAAAGACGTTAGGGACGCTCCCGTATCGATAGAGTTAACAAGAATAAAAAATACACAAAAACGAAGGGCGCAAAACTTGCTGCGATTCTTATTGATTACAAAATCAGCCTTTAATTTTTTTCCGAAACTTCCTTGTCAAATGTTCACGCTATTCTAAATAACAAAATAAGATCGTTTTCATATACTTTTAACCATATGCCTATATGACTTCTTCATATTTGTAAATATGGAACATTTTAATCGATTTTTCACACATTTCTTTGCATACTAGAATTTTGAAATTTTACACATGCATGTATTCTCTAAGACAGTGGTTCCCGAAGTGGGTTCCGTGGAACCCTGGGGTTCAAAGAAAAAATTTAAGGGTTCCGCGAGACAAATTTTATTTGATTAAAAAAATAAGAATGGTGTTTAATATATTCACACATTTTCCTCGGAAAGTTTACAATCGACCCCCAACATTTATGTAATTTTTTTTTTTGCGCAATATACCGGTGTATGGATATTTAACCGAGATCAAACTTTCCATCCTACCAATAGATGGACATAGTGGCAGATTCTAAACTTCTTTTCCGGGATACTGCTTTGGGATTGTCTATCCGAGATGGCATAGACTCTGTGTCCCTTGGCTTCTTATAACAACACCACCAGTTGATCCATACAAAGTACGTTTTTATTTGTTTTCATCATAATCACTGACTTTTCTGCATTGCATATTCTTAAAAGACAACGATTAAATGGAAAAGAAAAATATATAAAAGTAACGTATAGAAAAATAAAAAACTGTGGATTATTGAAAAACCCTAAACAAAAACGGAGCCTTTTCACACCATTACCGGTAGAACTACATGGGCATGGGCGGAAGGATACACCGGAAGACTAATAGGAGGACTAGTTTGTTTGTAAACAAAGTCGGTTAACCATCCATTTGAGCCAATGCTATTGTGCCCTTGTATTATAAACGGTAACTGTTATTCAAATCGTGTATTCAAATACCGTAATATCTAAAACTTAAAAATTGCCCTTATAATGGATCATTGGTTAGAAAATAGGTCGTTAAAGAAAACTGACGTTGTTAGTAGTAATGCAGAAATCGCAGAATCTAAAGATACGGCTATTCTGGAACCCGCAATGCAATCTACTTCCAGTTCCGTACAGCTACAACCTCATCTTCCAACTCGACCATCTTCCAATTTTGGACAAGTGGTATCAAAGAAAAGACGTAAATATGATACTAGTTACCTGTCGTTTGGATTTACTGGTACTGGTAACGAGGAGGCTCCAGATGCGGTTTATTTGCTTTGCAACAAAATATTGGCAAACAGATCCTTAGTACCAACAAAACTACTGAGGCATTTGGAAAAAATTCACCCAACAGATAAAGGCAACGATATTTCTTTTTTAAAAGAAAACTTGAAAGCCATAATAAAAGCCGGAGTTTTATGGAAAAAAAAATCAAAACAGATAATCAAAAGATAACGGAAGTATCTTACCGTATTGCTCTAGCAGGCGAGGCACATGTTATTGGTGAATCACTTATTAAACCTTGTTTTCAAGATATCGTTTCGTGTGTATTAGGCGAAAGTTATAGTAAACAAGTTGAAAGTGTGTCTCTTTCTAACAATACTGTAAAAAAGCGTATTAACGATGTTACCGATGACATTGAATTAGAACTTATTTCACGGTTGCAGGTGTGTAACGCTTATGCATTACAACTAGATGAGTCCACAGACGTTGCTGGATTAGCAATTTTGCTTGTTTTCGTTCGGTATGATTTTAATAAAAAAAATGGAGAAGATTTGCTTTTATGTGAAAGTGTGAACATTCACGCCACGGAGGAGAATATATTTAACTGCATTGATAATTTTATGACAACGCATGAAATTAATTGGGGAAAATGTATCGAAGTATGCAGCGATGGAGCAAAAGCAATGACAAGAAAAGTGAGTGGTGGTGTAGCACGGATTAAAAATGTTGCAAAAAACTGTAACAGTACTCATTGCATTCTTCACAGATATGCATTATTAACAAAAAGGATTTCGGCGACATTTAAATCTGTTGTAGAAGAATCAGTGAAGATTATTAATTTTATCAAAAGCAAACCATTGCAATCACGTATTTTCAAAGCCATGTGCGAAGATATGGGAAGTCTTCACACCACTTTACTTCTTCATACAGAAGTTAGATGGTTATCGCGTGGTAAAATGCTTGTGCGAATATTTGAATTGCGAAAGGAATTGATGGCTTATTTGATTGGTCATAGATTTGAATTATCAGACAGATTAAATTAGAACTTCGAAAAATATAAAAAATATGCATTAATAAAACCTTAAAATAAAACATAAAATAGCAAAATAGAACGAAAAATACAATCAGAATGAAAGCAAAATGGAAGAAAATTGTAAAAGAACCAAAATGGCGATTCTCCTCAGAGGCCACACGTCATTGTAGCTCTGAAGCAGGACAAAAATTTTCTGAATAAAGGAAAGACCATTAATCAAAATTATTCCTTTATGTGGCCTGAATTTTTG
>BGPR01000245.1:482662-506364 GCA_013235015.1 Araneus ventricosus
ATAGGATAAAAGGAAAAAAACATGACAGATACCTGTACAACAGAATCAAAAATGAGACAAACCAAAAAGTCATCCTCTTTCAAAAACAGACGCTCTAAATAAGTGAGGCCAATAACATCAAAAAGCAAGCCCCTAGAGCCATCTATGTAGAAGAATTCGAACTATTCTCCAGAAAAACAATGATTCTTAAAACTGTTTTTTTAGAAATTTATTAACTTCTGGGAAATAACCAGGATATCCGTTATATTTTAATATATTTTATAAATTATCTAAAGCCTTAATAAAAGTATATTGGTTATTACAAATATTTTTAATCCTATTAATTTGAGAAAATATAGAATTTCTTAAAATTTTAAACTGAAGACATGTATGAAAATTGCAGAGTGTAATAGCTTTGAACTTAAAATCTTTACGTTTATCATAAATTCCGACAGAGACTCCTGAATTTAAAATTTTAATTTCCAGAACCAAAAAATTACATTTGTCCACTTCATTATTAGTTTTATTTAATTTAAGCTCCTCTGGATAGCAGTTAAGAATGGAATTGACATTATCATAATTAAATAATAAAAGGTCATCAATAAAACGGAATCCGAAAACAAGTTCATTCTTAATTAATTCTCTCTCAAATGAATGAAGAAATAAATTGACCAATGCACTGGAGAAGCAACAACCCATAGGAATTCCGAGAACTTTTTTATAGTAGTTAATTCCATTAAATAAATAATTTTCACAAATATTAGCTCTGCAAATTTCTAACCATTTATATTTATCAATTAAATCAGTATTTAGGTACAGATCATATACATTTGAGCAAACTTCAATTAATTTATTGTGTGGGAGACTAGTAAAGAGATTTTCAAAATCAAATGTAAAAATATTATAAATTTTATTTTCCTTGATAAAATTCAAAATTTTAGTATTATTGTCAATGATAAAGTTCTCTTCTTCTTTTATTTTGTTAAGAATAATTTTAAGAAATTTGAAGAATAATTTACCAAAGTGATAATTATAGCAGCCAGTGCCACAAGTGACAAATCTGAAATTTAATGGATTTTTATGAATTTTTTTCGTGTATTCTATCAGAAGCAGCTGCATATGCGCCTTTCTGTATAATGCATAAGAATTTTAATTAATTTTTAATTCAAGTTCTATTAATTTTTAATTTAATTTTCGTTAATTTTATCAATTTTAACTGTTAGCTATCTACACTTGCATACCTTGCTGATATATTTGGAAAATTGAACGAATTATGTTTGGCTCTGCAAGGAAAACAAGTCAACATATTGCAAGCAAAAGATAAATGGTTGACTTTTCAAGGAAAATACAATATTGGATTTCAGCTGTGGAGCAAAATAACTTCCGAGTGTTTCCAGACGCTTAGTGATTTTCTCGAAGAATCTGAAGTGGATTTAGATATGGAAATCCGTGATGGTATAAAAACACATCTGTCTAATTTACAGCAATCACTCGGTGATTATTTTCCAAACCTAGAGAATCAAGATAATTACTGGGTACAAAATCCTTTTAAAATAAAAGAAAAACCAAAAGGATTTCATTCCATGGATTATGAAAATTTGATTGAATTGAGTTCGGATACACAATTAGAATCCAAATTTAGAACAGTTTCATTAACAATATTCTGGTCCGATGTATTCGATGAATATCCAATCTTAGCAAAACAGGCTAATCGAATTCTATTGCCGTTTGCAACCACTTATTTGTGTGAAGCTGGGTTTTCAAAATATGTTGCGACAAAAACAAATATCGTAACAAACTTGATGCTGCACCAGATATGCGAGTTCAGTTATCAAACCTAACGCCTAATTTTAAGAGAATCATGGAATCAAAGAAGCAGGTGCATCCTTCACATTAAAGATTTTCCATTTATTTTAGTTTATGTTTTGTATTTTTATTAATTATTTCTATGATGAATTGTTTTTTTTTAGTTTTGCTTAATTCAATAAAATCTGAAATACCAAAATAACACTTGTTTCATTTAATATCAGATATTAATTTTGAAAAGTCGTTAATTAAAAAATATTCAGGGTTCCGCGATCATTGGCAACAAATTTTGGGGTTCCACGACCAAAATAGTTTGGGAACCACTGCTCTAAGACAATACATTATTTTAATATTTTCGGAACTTAATTATCAGTTAATCAACCAAATTAATTAAATTTTGATTCCCTACTAGTGACGCCACGTAATAGAAACTTCAAAAATTGATTTAAAGGCTCTCTAATATTTAAAACTAGAAATACCACACGGCGTTGCCCGTGGTGTTATGACTTCAACAAAATGAAAAATAAAGTCCACATACAATTACATAAATGACAGTTATGTAAACGAAATCAAGATAGAAAAATATATATTATTGATTTGCCCGTTTCTTTTTCCTCCCGACAGTGACATTTACCCGGGGCATCATGGCTTAAACAAAATATAAAAAAAGCCCACAGACAATTACAAAAATGTAAGTTTTAAAAACGAAATCGAAACCGAAAAATGTGTATTATTGAGTTTGCCAGCTTCTTTTCCCTCTCGATAATGACATTTAAAACTGTAGGAAAACAATACCGAGTACCTTAATCCAAAACAATATTAAAAAATTACAAAGTGAAATTCATTAAACCGCAAACAAAGTATGTGAGGCAAAGAAATATATTAAGACACGCTTAAAAATAATAATCCGCCATTGAGAAAATAAATCATCTCTGCGTAGAACGCGAAAATAATGACGTCGTCTGCCGAGAGGAAGGTGACGTCCGATCGGATTGTAGAAATGCATGCTGGGAGGTGAAAATAACCTTGGGTCGAAAGCTCCGATTTGGTCTGCGAGAGAAAATGTTTGAACTGATCAATAAAAATTCGTAGAAAATCGAAAAAAAAGATATTTTGACTGATCTTGCTTTAAAACGAGGGTACATATTCCGGTTGTTACCTCAAGAAAATTGAAAATGGTAGCGTTATTAGAACGTTGGAAGCGAGGAAATGAAAATTGAATGTTAAAAATGTAAAGGAAAAATGATTATTGTTTAAAAATTTCTCAAAATTCAGTAAATTAGGTTGGAAATTCAAAACAAACTTCAATAGGAAGAAAATCGTTTGCTCTTTTCGATGATGTATCTATTTTTTTTCGTAAAATTATCCGAAACCATGCTTTGAGAAATTAGTGCGAAAAGTCATCCAAAACAACACAAAACATTAAATAAAATATTTTCTAGATTAAATTATAAAATTCCGGCTTCGAGGTGCATTGAGCCACCATTAAGACTACCTGTGTGACAAATTTCAAGGTTGTAAGTGCGATAGATTTGTCTGCATCGCACGCAGGCACGAACACACAAACATTGCTTTTATAAGTATAGATTATGTCTTATAAATTAAATACTAAAAAGTAAAAAAAAATTAAAATCATATGCTTTCTACTTTTAGCTTTAATTTGTTTTTCAGTGTGACAATACAAGGCCCTATGTTGCAAAACCTGTGAAAGAAAGTTGCAAGCATTTGGACAGGATGCATTACCTCAACCATTATGAACTCCACCATTAGTCATGATCCATGCTGATCGACCTTGAAGAAAAAGATACTTCCTTTCTTACCAACCATAAAAAAAGAGCTAAAACTAAATACATCAATAAAGGACAATTTAAATATCAATGTTTCTCTCAGAATTAGCTATAGTTTTTATGTCCCCAAACCTATTATTTATGGAATTGACTCCTTTCACCTTCGTTCCACCCTCCAATTAATGAGAGATATATCTTGTTAGTTCTTTTATGGAGTCTTGGCAATAAATAAAATGTGAGTTTAATGTGGATTTTAAGAAATAAAATAATTTATATGAAAAATTCTTGTCAGTTAAAGAAAAGTTTTAGGGTTTGCTGAAAACAACAGAACTAGTATCAAAATTACATCTGAATATTTCATTTTCAAAAATATACATTTTTAAATATGCGTATATAATTCAGCGTTAATTATGCATAAAATTTTCTTTGGTAAATTTTATGAAACAGCTTGAAAGAAATTAATTGGGATATAGAAAAAAATACTATTACTTTAATGTCATACAATCATTACTTCTGGTCTGAAGCGCCTTCACACAAACCTTTTGAATATTTTCTAAGCAACTAATGAAATTATTTCAAGAATATTGTGAAAAATATCAAAGGGTGACAGATTTGAAACGAAAAGTCTTTTCAACCAAAATTTAATCAATTACTTAATGCATTTTTATTATGTATCTTGCTTTGAATTTTACTTACAAGGTGCTTCCTTGAATAAAAAATTGCTGCAAGAGTGGCAGAACTTGAACCATTAAGGCAACACAGATCCCCCAAGTGTATGCAATACAACTTTGACTGAGCCTGCGATTTACCAATTAGAATAGGGAAAATGAAATTTCGTTCTCCTAAAATAGACCTTTTCCCGACTAAATCTGCCAATTGGAATTCATCAATAGTAACTTCTGCAGCTGCGGATGAATAAGCACAACATTACACTGCTCCACAGAGCGCATTGGCTTCACATAATGAAGAAGTCTAACTTAAATCTCCTACAAGAACGTTTAAAAATGGTAACTTCTAACTTACTCACCAGGCCTAAAATATATATAATATAATCAAATTCGTACATCATAATGATCAGTCATTGCTTCCAGCCGGCAGCTCATCAATTCTCCTCCTCCTTTCCTCCCATCACCAAGTCATCCAACCCCAAAACCCAACGAACAGATTAGATCCAGCCTTAGGTCCTCGGAATTAAACTTTTTAGCGCATCTTGCAAAAGAAGAGATTTTCTATTTGAAAAACACATCAGTAAACTCTTTATAAGAAAGAAACCTTTTACACGAAAGCAAAATCTGAAAACTGCACAATAAGGTTTATGGGCATCTTCAATTACATTTCTATGCCAATCAATCTGTTCTATGTAGATGTTTATAGTTTCTTTAAAATATGTGCACTGTTCGTTTTCAGATACAAAACCCTCCACGTCATGTATATGTGCCAGTCTATTTGGTTTTCACCAAAATAGAGGTGAACGCGCCTAACAAAGAACTTCGGGAAAGTGCTCTTCTTATACACTTCGGACCACCCTATAAAATCATCCAAAAGTGATAGGCACAGTCTTCTGAAATGAAACAGTAAATAAATATACTGTAGAATGTTTCTTCAATGCTTACTTTTATGCACGTATTTATTTTTTATTTAGTGACTTTCCCTTATTTTTAAATAGTCTTTTATGCAACATCTCTAATGTTTTTTATGCTAAAAATAAAGTTTGGTTGAGTTTTAAATATAATATACATAAAAATGCAATTATTGATAAAATAAACTTCATATTCTATACAGTCTTAACACTACAATTTTTTAAAGGTCTTAACAACTATATCAAATGGCGTTTTTCAAGATTATATATTTCTTTTGATTTTTAAAAAATTGACAGTAATATCAGGATCAATTTCTGTTAATATAGAAAGACTATAATTAAATAGATATCAATGAAAGCTTAGAACTTTCTCCAAGGTATTGCTTTCATTCCATTCTCTCTTTAGTGTTTTCGCTGAAATTTTAAATTGTTTAGGAGGAATGCAGTTTTACATTTCCTCTCAAAAATCACATTATCGCTTCCTTTACAAGAAAAGGAGCGGTATCGTTATTTTCCAAAGAAAAAAAATTAAATTTATTAAGTACAGATTTTAAAAGTACACTTTTATTGAAGTACTGAAAAGAAGAAATTATTTTGTTTCAATAATATATTCATATTTATATTAGATTTCATAATATAATATATTCATATTTAGATATTAATTATATTTCATTTTTATAAATATAATGGAGGCTTGACATAAATTTGTCTCATATTCACAATCAGATGGAGACACAATTGTGGGATCAAAATTTGATTTAATTAATCAGTTAACTGACAATTAAACCCTAACAATATTGAAAAGGTTTATTGTCATCGAGAACTCACAAATATATAAAATTTCAAAACTGAATGAAAAATCTATTACAAATTATCATCTTTACAAAATTGAAATGATTAGAGTAGAACAAAGGTGTTTAATAACTATGGTTTGTTACAGTGAGAATCATTTTCAGTTTTTCTGCTGATTCAATTATTTCTTTTTTGCGCGGAAAGAAAGTAGAAATTTTATTTACGTAGAAGACCTTCTAAAATTCTGATATTATCTAGGGAAACTTTATCATATTATAACCATAGATGTCAAAATAAGATTTATAGCATAGAGATCTAAATCTGATTTTAAACTTAATTATTTACATCATTTAAGATTTCATTCTAATTAAAGAAAACTCATTTTATAAACTGAAATTATTTAAGAAAATTTTCAATAACAAGAAAAATTTGGTAAAATAAGTAATTAAGAGATTTCTAATCAAAACTTTCATTATTTCACAGAGTGGGTAGAGGAAAAGAAAATGCATTTTCATTATTCAAAATTATTTGTTGGCTTTCCGAGAATCTATAAACCTAATGATCTTCAGGTCTACGTGATATGAGATGTTATTCAGAATTCTGAGAAAAGAATATTTGATACAAAACGCTTCTCCTTTCCTCTATCAATGGCAGTTTTCTCCGAAAGTTACAAAACTGTTTCATACAGGATATTATCTAGACGGAAAATTCGAAAACAGAACAAAGTAACTTTAAATTGGGATATCAGATTCTGGAATAATTTCATGAAAGGTTTCAAATTACAACACATGATATTACCCAAGAGACTTTGTTAGATTGTAATATAGATGTTTAAATGAGGTTTATATCCTAGAGATCTAAAGCTGATATTAAAGCAAACTTTAAGTAGTTTCTTTCTTGTAAAATCATTTTTAAAATAAAACATTAAAAAATAATAATTTAAATTAAGCAAAATAAAACCTCATAAAGCATTTCAATTACAATTTTCTCCGAAAGTTACAACAATGCTTGATTTAAGATATCGTCTAGACGGACAATTTAAAAATAGAACAAAGTAATTCGACTTATTTCAAGGCTTTTATTCAGATCCTGAATTTCTTTTCTATAAATAAAAAAATCATTTAAATGACTAAATACTTATTTACAGGGTGTCCGAGAATTATTAGACATATCACAAAATTATATAAAATAATAACTAAAACATATAGAAACAAACTATCTTTACTAACTTACTATAGAACTACAAAAGTTAATAAATATCGGTGTGAGTTCCCTTGGTTGCGGGTTGTATGTCCAAACGACACTTGGACATACAACACACAACACGCTTATCGTCTGTGTTTGCAAGCATCTGAGGAGATATAGAATGAATAGCAGCTGCGATACGGTGCTTTGTTTCCTGCATATTAGGGTAAGGCACCTGTTATGCATATAAAAGTCGTCGATAGACAAATAAATCTTTATTAACAACTCAACATATAGTAAACACAAAAATAGTTGTTACCTCTATTTTGGTAACTTCACTTCAACTATATCACCGCTGGGGCGGGTGAATACACTATGATCATTCCGCAAGAGCGGAAAATTAGATATATTTATTCACCTTCAGCATGGGACTATCCACTATCAGCCAGACAATCCAGGCTATTGAATTCAATTTAGAGGAAGTTTCTGCTTAACATCACAGGGGCATATTCCACTACGCCAACAGCCGCACTATAGGTCATAGAAGGGATCATACCGCTCCACATCAAAGCAGAACAGGAAGCGGCCTACGTCAGAACAGCCAGACTGCGCAAAACATCTAATTACAACAACATCAACTTGAACCCCAATAACTATGAGGACGGCACAACATCCACCAAATTCCACCCAGCAATTTTTCAACTAGAAGACAGAATATCTCTAAAAAAGCAATTCCTTCCAGTACCCGGTCTCAATATTTACACGGACGGCTCAAAGATAGAAGACAAAACAGGCAGCGCCTTCTGTGTCATGGAAGAAGACACGACGAAATACGAATGGATGGTGCAACTTAGTCCCTTCAACAACAGCAGGGATGTGCACAAGGCTCCTGCACAGGCCCAATGTTCTGAAACCTAGTGGCAAATGAGATCATATCCGAAGAATGGCAGCCGAACGTCCATTTACAAGCCTTCGCTGATGACTTTATCTTCGTCATTAGAGAACCCACAGGAGCAAAGCTACTGCTCAGGCAGCCCTCACGAAATTCCAGCACTGGACTGACAAACACCAACTCAAGGTATCTACAGAAAAATCCACCACCATACTCATCAGCAGATTAGTAAGTGGTCCTCGAGTAAAATGGGATAATCAAATAATTAAAAGATCTACCTCCCTTAAATACCTAGGAGTTATAATAGACAACAAGCTGAATTGGGCCGATCATCTCATCAACACGAAAACTAAACTAACTCACCTCCACCAAAAAATCACAATAATAGCAGGAACAAACTGGGGACTTAACAAAGACCTCAGGAGAAGGCTGTATAAAACAGTGGCAGAGCGGATGATTCTTCACGGAGCTGCAGCATGGGCCTATCCACTATCAGCCAGACAATCCAGGCTTTTGAATTCAATTCAGAGGAAGTTTCTGCTCAACATCACAGGGGCATATTCCACTACTCCAACAGCCGCACTACAGGTTATAGAAGGGATCTTACCGCTCAACATCAAAGCAGAACAGGAAGCGGCCTACGTCAGAACAGCCAGACTGCGCAAAACATCTAATTACAACAATATCAACTTCAACCCCAATAACTACGAGGACGGCACAACATCCACCAAATTCCACCCAGCAATTTTCCAACTAGAAGACAGAATATCTCTGAAAAAGCAATTCTTTCCAGTACCCGGTCTCAATATTTTCACGGACGGTTCAAAGATAGAAGACAAAACAGGCAGTGCCTTCTGTGTCATGGAAGAAGACACAACAAAATACGAATTGATGGCGCAACTTAGTCCCTTCAACACAGTCTTCCAAGCAGAGCTTCTTGCTATACAGGAGGCTTGTCTTTGGGCAAGCAAGACCAACCAACAGATAAAGGTATGGTCAGACAGCGAGTCGAGCCTCCATTCAATTGCTTCAATTGACACCAAGAGCCCTATTGCTCAACAAACACAGGAAATCTTACTTAAATCAACAAACATTAAACTTGGATGGATTAAGGCTCACGTCGGACACAGCGGTAATGAAGCGGTGGACGTACTCGTCACGGGCCACGGACCATTTCCAACATATCTCAAAAGATTCAACATCAGAAGCAGCGATTCCTGTGGCTGCGGAAAGCTGGGAAACCCCTTACACTATGCTACAAGTTGCCTGTTTACAACGTCATACCACCTAACAAAACCCTCAGCAGACCTAGAACCACTTTGGTGGAAAAGAGTCATGAACAACAACAATTCTAGGGCGAAAATCAAAAAACTCATGCACTTCATCGCGGAAAACGAAACACTCTTATTTCCAAAAGATGGCGACAACTAGCCACAGACCCACTAACCCTATGTACTCATATTCTCTCTTCTTCCATACACAGGGCACTACCCTCTCAAATTCAATAACACAACGACCTGAAAGACTGAACTTTAAAAAAATATTATATTCTTTTGTTTTAAATGTCCTGTTTTTTTGTATCTTTATATAGAAGTTGTATGTTTTTTTTTGCTCTGGCTTTTTCAATAAAGTTTCACGCATACCCTACCAACCGACAGGGAGCCGTCCTGGCTCCGAGTTCGGGTGTATGCTGTGGTGTTATGTATGAGATGATCAGACCGCAAGGGCGGATGATTAGTTAAATACAGATTAACTACTCTGCAAGGGCAGAGAGTTGAATAGTTCCATAGTTTTACCACCTGCAAGGGCCGATGGTTTCGGTTGACCACTCTAGAAGGGCAGATGGTTTAGGTTGACCACTCTACAAGGGCAGATGGTTAGATATATAGATACACAAGTTGACCACCAGTAAGACGTATGGTATTTTATGACGAATACGAACCACTGCTGAAACGAGTGGCTGCTGCATGATTGGATTGTTATAATCCGTGATGCAAGTGAGACGTCCTCTCTCACTCAGATCTTATCTCGTTCTCGTTAATTAGTTGTTGGAGCTGTAGGTGGCGCTTCAAGTGCGAGTTACCTAACAGCATCTGATAGATACAATCGTTCACAAGATCCCACATGAAAATATCCAAAGAACCAAATTCTGGAATTCCTATGGCACGATTGAATTTTTGAACTGGTTGAATTTTTCTCATAGAATAGACATCAGACCACATCTAGTTCCATCATATCGGATCCTAGGAATAAACAATGCTGTGGAACAAAATTTTAGGAGCCATGTTAGTAATACGAAACATCGGGACAGCGCTACTGTTCCTAGTTAATTTTTTGAAAACTTTTGCAATGTGTCCATTAATTCTCGGACACCCTGCATTTCATTTATTTCCAGTGGCGGCTCCTGAGCTGAAAAATGAGGAGGGCTGCAAGATAATATTTATCAAGAAAATACTTTTTAAAAAGCTACTTTAACTTTCAGTAGACCAACTTTTTTAATTCCAAATCCAGATGTAAAATTTCCTGTTTCTCAAACAAATTAGGTAACTAGCATATGACATTTACCACTAGTTTTACTAACAGAAAGTTAAGTGAATGTTGATGCGACGATTCTGATGACGGAAAAAAATGAAAACTCCACATACACACTTCCCTCCTCGAACACTTCACTCGATAACACTCTTCCAAAAATGAATATCTTCTTCAAAAGAAATCTGGCCTTCTATCAAGAGAAAGCAAATAATCAATCAACCAGATGTGTTTCTTTCGACGCAACACAAACCAAAACCCATAAACAGCCAATGAGATTGCCACTTTGTGTGGAAATGAGGAAAAAAATATAAATATATTAAAAATTGCATCTCTTTCTCATTCAATTGCCTCCGTGCCAGCAAAGCTGCTCCGCATTGCCCGTCTAAGTTAAAGTTAGAAAGGGTTGCTTTTTGTCTCCGGATTTTCTGCGCTGTGAACGGATTTTGGGGGGACAGAGTAATTTGCAACTCAGACCTGCGTCTCTCTTCGTTTGGATTCATTTTATGCCTTTTTTCAATTTTTATTACTTTTGTTTTTACATTTTCGTAAGTCATTGAACTCTGAGAGTGGAAAAGTAAGCAAATAAGGTTAAAAACTAAGAATACAAGTTTAAAAATAATTTAAGGGGGCGTTGCAGCTCTGCAGCCCTAATGGACGAGAAGCCACTGTTTATTTCCTTAAAAATACATATGCATTTGTATAATATATTTTCATATTTTAAATATTTTTAATAAACTATTCACCAAACTATATAAGGAGTAAAATCAAATGAACTATTACTCCAAAGCAGCATCACATAAAGCAGAGTAAGAATTGAAAGCACGGTATTACCTCTTCGCCAAGTTGGCGACTCTTTATTTCTTTCGACTTTCCGATCGCTGCCGCTATTAATTCAGCGAGATATCGCTAGAAAAAAAAAATCAAATTTTGCAAACATTTGACGACTTTAACGTGTTCTCAAGTCCAACTTAAATCAGCTATTCAGATAAAATTTCAAGTAAAGTCATGGACGCTGACAGGGGGAAGGGCGCAAAAAAGACCATTAAAAAACCAAGGTTTAAGAGTTGGTTAGGAACAGTCTGTAGTGTAAATAAAAAAACAAGTTAACAGTAAGTCTTCTGTGGCTGATTAAAATTGACGGCAGTTTTTAGTTGCTGTACCTATATATAGCAAGTGTTATTATTTAAGTTTCCTGCTTTAGTTATTATATTTATTTCAAAATATTTCTTTATAAGTATCACCTCGGTACATTTTTATTATCAGATGATGATAGTATTTTTGAAGACTTAAAGCTAAACATATTTCAGGACTCAGATGATGGAGAAGAAAAGGAAGAGGCCACGCAATAAGAAAAAAACAGGCTTACAGGAAATGGCCGATGGAGATAACAACTGGATCACGAAACAGCATCTGGCATTATGTTCCTTTTCAGATAAATTTATTACGTCCTTTGATCATGTGGTTTGATGTATTAATAAAAATGAATTCTACTAACAAAGATTTGCACGGAAAGAGTGCTACACTTGATAAGCATCGAGTTTACCGTCTGGTTTGGAGAAAATATCCAACACCTGATGAAAAAGGTGTTCAGAAATACGTATCAAAAGCCAAAGATTTCGATTCTATTTCCATTCAAATAATTTGTTGTTAAAACGTTGAAGAAGGTGAAGGAGATGGCTGAAGACGATGCACACTTGTTCTTTGCTGAGAAATCGTTTGAGCTAGAGTGCTTCAAAGTATTTAATAGAATAATAAGTAAAATGGAAAAATAATCCCACATATATCATACCATTTTATCTGGCATCAATTTCCTGTCCGGAAATATCTTAAATTCTGTATCCTATTTTGAAATATAGCAGATATATTGATACAGTGTAGCTAGTTACACGAAGTATCTGCTTCCAACTTCTAGGAGAAAGAGCTGGGGAAAACATAGACACGGCTTTCTATTTGGATATCTTGAAGGTTATTTCAAAGTATGGATTGAGACACTTATTCAAACATAAAAATAGCATAGCGGATATTTATGGAAATGCCAGTGAGGATAGTATCTCAAAAACGTAGTTTCAGTGAATAAAAGGTGATTAAAAACTACTTAATGTTCTGTGAGGAAGAAAAAAGACTTTTAAGTTTATCTATTAAAACAATTCTAGCGATAGAATAAGACAAACATCAAAACCCGATTTCAATAACATAATCAATTAGTTTGCTTCACCCAAAGCAAGGTAACTGAAAGTAAAATTATAATTATAATACATTTCCTGGGAAGGGATATTTTCCTCTTGTAGACTTAACAAACTATATACATAGCTTTTCAACCAAATGCTACAATGAACTCAACCTTTTGAATTTCTAACTATTTAGACTATATTATTTCATATTAATATAATTTGCATTCAGTTCATATGTTCTCAAATCTCTTTTTCTTTTATTTCTAATTAATAATTTATTTACAATACGTTGCGGGAAACAAATAAAATCTGTTTTTTATAATATATCACATAAAACCAATATTCAGAAAATGCTATAAACAATAAGATATATATTTTATTTTACTTTCAATCTTTTAGAAAATATTTGTAATTTGTTTATTGCAGTGATAAATTTAATTTGTAGTGTACGATATTTTCCCTCAGTATTGTTCATTAACTCTCTCGATACGGGACAGTCCCATACATCCCTTCAAGCAAAAGACGATAGCCGTCCGAAAAGACGGAATGTCACTCTGAAATTTCCACCCCCTTTCGTTAAGTGTGGATGATTTCAAACCCGCGGCGCGTGCTTTCTTCGTTAGAGTGGCTCGCCCAGCTGTGTTTGGGGAAGAGGGGAGTTTTCTTACAGCTCGGACAATGCCAGCTGTCATTGCGGTTTCTGAGGGGGAAAGTGAATTTCCCTTATCTTTGATAGAGGAGCTCGGACTTTCCCGTATTTTGAGGTCCCTTTATTTCAATGGCCTTAGGAATCAGAGGGTTAAAGTATTATATTTCAAGAATACATCATTTTTATTAAACCTACTTACGAAATTATAAAATTTGTTAAATCTGTGTAGAAAATAAAGCAGAAAAATGACGGAGAGGAGGTGGAAAAATATAGAGTATGTAACCCTATTGGCACAGGATATTGTGTGATATTTCCATGATGTTGCTACGATACTCTGAATGCCGCACAGCATTGTGAAGATATAGTATGGATATTGCTAAGCAACTTGTGCTAATAAGGAAAATTAACACGAGTGTATCGCATAGAGGAGGGAGGCGTTGTTTTTGCTGCTCTACCAGCAGCAAAGACAAAAACTACACAATCTTAAAAATGAAAAACATATGAAAAAAATATTAAATCCAAAGCTTAAGTTTGTTATCGTACTGAAGAAAAAGAAATCTAAAATTTCTTTATCTTGCACAAGTTAAAAAAATGTCTGAAATCTTTTTATGAACTTTTGAAGGACTTAATGAAAGGCTTTTCAAAGAACTTTTATTAAAGCGAAATAATGAAGATTTCTCTTCATTTTATTTCAATAGTTTCAGAATCTTTAACGAATCCCACAAATTGAATTTTTCCTGTTATTTTTTAATTCTGTTTTTATAATTCTAGAAGAAGAAAAAAAAATTTTGTTTCATGTTTTTATTTCCTTTATATCATTTGATTCAGAACTAGAATATAAATCTGAATTCAAATTAAATATATTTTAATGATTTGAAACTTATATTATTGAGGGATAAAGTTAAAGTTACTTAATTTGTTTGAGGGATAAAGTTTGGAAACTAATTGTCAAATGAAGACAACAATCAAATATCAAAACAAAATAAATCAATTCATTTTGAAAAGTGTAAAATTAATTTAACATAACTTTTCTTTTTTCTGAGATTTTTTATCTGGCCCTTCATTTTTCAATGTTTGAATGGTAATTCTACAATTTTCAAACACTTCTTCCATGAGTTTAATCTCCAACAATATTCCTAAAAGCAAATTTTGTCAAATATCAACAATATCTTCTTGTTCCCGAGTAATAAATCAATTAAAAATTCAGGTCAGTAAAATTAATTTTCGATAATAAATTTTGAAATAATATTTTATAAATAAGATTGAAGAGACTCCTGAATTTTCATCCGAAATTCAATTCAGAGTGAAATGTTTTTCAGTGCAGCAGGCATATGTTATTAATTAAACTTATTTACTTTTTCAGATTGTTTTCTTTTCACTAACATACATGAACCAAATTAAATGATTAAATATTTTGTTCTTGTACGTTACGCTATTGTCCTCAGATTAACAAAAAGAGAATTGTTTTTTTTCTATCTAGAGTTAACTCATACTCATTTTTTCGCATCTAACTTTCTGTTCTAATAATTAAAATGTTTACATTTACAAAGATCCTTTTACGATGTGATAAAAATTTTACTTTACAGTAAAAATTACGACCTTAATTAAAATTAAATGAACTAGAGATAAATTATCTACCTTTAATTGCTAAGACTCAACTAATTTTTCATTCGTGTGTTCTTTTTAATCACCGTTCTTAAACAATGCAAATGTTTGTTTCGAATAAATAACAGAGCACAATTTATACATTCATTCTATTTTTAAAAAATAGGCACTTACCTTGCCATGTAGAAAAAATCAACTAAGGCTTGACTACTGTATCATAGGAAAGAACAGAATGTGGGTTTGCCTCACCCCTAAAAAGAAATTGCGTCAAACTTTGATTTTTTTCCCCTAAAATTTATTTATTTCTTTAATTTATCATTTTTGTTTGTTGAAAGTTTTGTTATCAAGGAGCTTTGAAAAAAATGAATGTTCCCATAATTCGAAAAAATAACGCAACAACAATATTTCTATATTATTATTATTAATTAGCTGAATAATACAAAATTATTCGTTTTTTAGTTTTGAATATTGTTAATACAAAATTTTATTCCAAAAATTTGATTTACTCCAGGAAATTATGTTCTTCACATTTATTTTAGAAAAATAATAATCTACTCATAACTTATTCGGAAATGAAAATTGCTCCTAAATCTAGCATAAATGGATATAGATGCATGTTAAGTCTGTTTCGAAAATGTAAATAAATAGAAAAGTTATACAACAATAAATGCAACATAAATTTAAATAGTACATAAGAGCAGCGTAATACTTTTAAATTCAAGCCTCAGACTTCCTAACATCTCTTGAAGCGAAACTTGACGGATCAGGATAAGATAATCTTTTGGATTACTGAACGTGCATTCTCATAAATTTAATAGTTAAATGATCTCCAGAATTCCATCTATAAAGACTGCATAAGATTCTTATTTCTTATAACTTTCTGTAATAACTACTGGAATAAAAATCAAAGTTTGGTGATCAATGAAAGAACACATGAAATTTAAATATTTCAAGACACGTTTCTGATGACTGTATATCGAAAGAAGTTTGGGCATTAGTAGTTATTTTTATGTAAAAGAAAGTCATTTCTATGCAGTTATAAGTTTTAAGTGAATGAAAATATTTGACATGATTTGTACGGTAATTTCATAGCGGCTTCATGATTAATCGATTTTATGCGTTTTATAACATAAAAATAATTAAGCAACGTCTCGCTTTCTGAATTAGAAAGAAGCTAACTTTTAAGAAAGCAAAGGTTCCTAATCAATTATTTATCAGCACAAAATGAATTTTAGTTTTATTTTAATTAACAATTATTTTAGCTTCAACGTGATCCAACTGAATTTCAATTTCACTATTTTTAGAAACATTTATATTTTATTTCCGCACGTTTCTTACTTTTATGTTTTTTAAGCTGAAAACTAAGTCTAGTTGTCAAGTTTTCATGGAATCTCCAAACATATCATGTAATCCATTATAAGAGTAGTTGGTTATCATTCCAAATCGAATTTACTGTATATATATATAAATAAAACCAATAGTTGAACTACAAACATTTCAACAGAAGAATGAACACGCAATGTTACATCTCATGCTGATATCCCGGAAGGCTTTCTTCTTGCCATTATTCAGTGCCTATCAAAAATAAAATGACTAGATAGACTTTTCCTGCATAAAATTCCCCCAAGTTAAAAATTGCAAAAAAGAAATAATACGAAGAACCCATTTTAAACCACTGTATCCCAATATAGCCTCGAATTAAATTTGGGAAGAAAGAAATCCTCTAAAGAATTCCAAAATGATGTATGCCTGAGGAAACTACTGCATTGTTGGATGCGAAACGTGCGTTGTTCGAGAACATGCGCAACACAAAGGTGTGGGGAGAAAAGCAATTACAGATGCATGTTTTGACATTTCTGTGGTGCTACAAAAGAACGGAAGTGTAAAGTAAATTCTTCCTATTGATGTTCAGGAAATGCAGCTAAATTCGGATCGGCTACATTTTCAGTTGCAGGCGGGCGTTAGCGACTAGTTGCACTCCAAAGCGTTATGAAATTTTCGTCTACCAAAAATATTTTTAACGCAAAGAGTATTAAAATCTCCGTCGATTATAGAAATTAAGGATACCATTTTATTCGTCTATTTATTAGTCCATGTGCACTTTTGATACACAATACTGGAACGCGAATGTATTAATTCCCAAAGCATCTAAGATTATTAAAGCGAAGGTCATTTATACTTGTTTATTTGTCGTTTGCGTTTAAAATGCATTTTAAAATTTATAAAAATGCAGGCAGTTTTCAAAATAGTCAGATTGTCAAGGGTCTAATGATAGCGAGATATGCGTTGTTGACTTTTATCGTATTTCACAAACAAAGAGATTGAGAAACGAATCAGTGGGAAACGAGTGAGTAGGTCTCGGTACGGATTTTTAGAAGAAAGCTTATTATTTATTTCATTTTCAAACTTTATATTTTGTGAGATTATAATTACAAATGTTTTGTATTTGTAAACTGTGAAAAATTGGTAAATAATCGTATCGATTTATCATAAACTTGTGAGTATTTTTAGTTTATTATATCAAATTCTAAGCGAAATAAATTAATTATAAATGATTAATTCCTCGTATACAGTCATAAGTTTATTTTATCATTGTCGCTGTAAGAAATGAGTACAAATCTCATAAATATCCACACGGAACTGATGAATTTATTTTTAGCAGTTATCGAACGCATTTTTTTAAATTTTACATAGAAATAAGGTGATTAGAAACAGAAAAATATTTAAAGCCTTTGACAAAAGGAATATCTTAATTGGAACCTTTTACAAGAAATTGGATCGAGTTTTTCATAAATTCAAATCATATCTCGTCATTCTATTTCACAACTGACATTTAAATGGCATTTACTTTATTAAAAAGGGGGAAAATGCATTTAGCTTCTTAGTTTCTTACATAATATTTAAGAATTTATATCTATGCCCAGTGTAGAAACTTTACGGCCGAGTAAAAAATTTTATTTTATTGATAACTTTAAAATCAGAAGAGAGAAAATATATTTTTAAACAATTATGAAGTTGAAATGTTAATATAAAATATCAACAATTTATATCTGAGAGCATTTTATAACAAGAATAAAACAACTATAACAAAAGCCACTATTTCATTCCCTGAAGCAACTTTAAGGTATTGAAAATAAAAGCAATATAATAATTTAGGAACAAATATTTAATAATCTTGTAAACAACACACAATTACTTATAATATCCGCAATTCCATAGAGAGTATAAATATTTGACTCAGTTCAGGACTTGTTTTGTACTATTCACACATGCAACTAAGCACAAATGCTTTATTTTATTAGAGTATTTCTCAAATTCTGATTGGATTCCAATATTATTAGCCTCAATATCTTTAGTATAAGTCCGGAACCAGAGATTTGTTCGACGATTTGTGGTGATAGACTCATTACTTTTCTTGCAGATCCATCTACCCTCTTCCAGAAAAGTTTCACTCGGCAAATGATGGTCAGAAATAGTGCCTCTATATAGAAAGAGTGTCTCTACTCTTTCTATCAGAAATAGTATCTCCACTAGTGGATCACAGCTGTGCAACTGAGGACAAATGTCTTATTTTATTAGAGCATCTCTCAAATCCTAAATTGGATTCCAATTTTATTAATCTCAATATCTTCAGTATAAGTCTGGAGCCAGAGCTTTGTTCCACGGCTTGTGAGGATAGACCCAAATTTTGTTTGTAGATCCATCTATGCCCTTCTAAAAATGTTCTCAGATATGGCCAGGAAAGATGGTGCTAAATAGTGCATCTGTATATCTCTATTTCATTTTTCGGAAACTAGTCCGAGAAACACCACGGCATCAAAGAAAAGCAGTCCCTGGTCATAATAGATCCACCTCCTAATTGATGTTTCGAGGAATTTTTTTCTCACCCCAAATCATGAAAATATTTCTTCCATTCATTAGCAATATCTAATTTCATTTCCTTTCATCAAATAAAGCAATATGCAGTCATTGGCGGTCTCAAGCCTTAACTTACCTGACAAATTCTAAATTCTATGTTTTGTATTTTATCGGTGAAGAAGGTTTACGCAACTTTATTTTATACTGGAAACTCTTAGATCGAGTAACAACATTGCAGATCCATTTCTTGTAAATATATACTAAATCAGTCATTGGTATAATTTCTTGGCTCGAGAATTTCTTGAATAATGAAATCGGCATGATTTCATTATTCTTCAATCATCCCTGAGAGACAAGACTTTAGGTCTGCCTCCAGACTTTTTGTCTCCTATATTCACCTTTAAAATAAAAAAATATTTTGATAACTAAATTTATATTTCAATTTCTTTTGCATTTAACCGTTTCTCTTTTTTCGGTAAAACAAAAACCAGAATCTATTCTATCTCAAGTTTATTTTAGAAAGGATTTCGGGTTTATTTTAGAAAGAGCAAATACCTCACTGAGAATAAATATTTACAAATATTTTATATAAATAAGTACAAATATTTTAAAGTCATAGTGAAGATCGTGAAGTTTTTACATGAATTGAAATAACTTGTCTCAAATAAAACTTCTATTTCCGTAATAAAAATTCTCACAGATGCATTTTATTGACTCTGTGGCGGCCGTTAGAGGGCGTGTTCTTCTACAGAAGTCCTAGTGAAGCTATGTTCTAAAAACCAGATATTTAAGCTCCTTCGAACCTTACCTTTCTGCAGTTCAGGTTTCAGTTTCTGCTGGCAATTCCAGTTTCAGTTGCTGCTGAGAATTCCAGTTTCAGTTGCTGCTGAGAATTCCAGTTTCTGCTGATTTCCAGTTCGCAGTTCCAAACTGTCCAGAGAGATGTTTCAAATTTTGATCTAACTAGAATAAGCCTATCTGTTGTATATGATCCGGAAGTTGCCATCAAACCGTGTTTTCGGTTGAAATATTTACCTTGTTCTTTTGATGCTGATGTTTTACTTTTGTTTTACTTTTGCTAAAGGAATATTTGTTGCGCATTATTGCCTATTGATTTGCAACGAAGTAAAGCTGGTAGCAACTCTATTTCATCACAACTTAAATCTAATTATAATTTAAAATAAAATTTTTATCTTATATATATTTTTTGAAGTTATTAATAATCAAAAAATTATTTTTCTGGCTTTAAAGTTTTTACACGCTATGTACATAATGCACGTTATGTATATGTGTATAATGCAAGTATCTCTCTTCTCAACAGTGATAAATAACTGATTGCATCCTCTGAAGGAGCTAGCTCTCTTCGCGTTTAAGTGGTCATACATTTCTCGGTAAAGCATTTATCACGCTTTCTCTGATTGTAAAGACATACATATCTTTCCAAAGGAAATCTCATATGTACCAAAATATGTATCTGTGAAAAAGAGCACATGTCTACAAGCAAAAAGCACATTATCTAATGACAGCTGGATCCATATTAATTATGAACAAATACGTCCATGGATTGATGCATCTGAAAGGACAATATAAATATCATTTGTGACTGAAATAGGGCTAAAAAAGATTCATTGAAACCAATTAACAATAATGTGCCGATGTTTTATTAGTTTGATATCAAATGCTCTAATTGCTTCACCAAAGAAGCTTTTGATTATCTTATAAACTAATGAAAAAACATTACTGTAAACAATTTTAAAAAATGTATTCATTATTCATTGTTTAAAATCATTAAAACTGAGGTTGTTTTATCCAATAGACTTAATACTGATAGATAGGCAGATTATTTACTATACTGTCAACTATTTTTTACTGAAATCGTCCATCTCATGGCTTTATGGAAGATTTTATATTTATTTGCAAACTCCTAAATATTTTCTTAAAGAGCAGAACATTTTTCGAATATATAATACTAGCCACCTTCTGCGACCAGTTTTTCGCTAAAAAACTACTAAAACTATTTTAAAAATTTCTGAAATAAGAGAAAAAATAGTACGTCAACTGATTTGATATCATTGAAAAAAAATATTTTAAATTTTTAGACTGTGTATAAAAAAATTTTGTGCCGCAATATTGTCGGAAGTTATCAAGGAAGAACGCCAATATTTCGCTTAATTTAGATTAATTAAAATTCTAATAAAAATTTCAAAAACAGGGCTCCGAGGTGCACACTCCCACTCTCCAAAGTATGCTTGTAAAAAAACTTAGTACCTCTAGGTCCAGCGGTCAACCCTGTAGAATGCCAAAACACACTCACATTCTCTTTTATTAGTAGTAGAGATAATAATTTTCCAAATAAATCAAAACAAAAAGCAATCAACTCATTTATATAAAGGAAAAACAGTAAAATCTAAACTCCGTTTTACATTATTTAAGAGAGTAACATTGCTTTAAAAAAATTTGAAAAAAAATTAAATTAAACTCACATTGGCTTATTTATATATAAATAAATTAGAAACCATTTTCCATCTTCTCGGTCAGAAAATACACTACTTTCAATAATACTTCTTCAAGGAGAATAAAAATTATTTGCCTAAATTACTTTAAGAATGGGATTTCTGGAGCTCTAATAACCATAAATGGCCTGTTTCTAATCTAACCCCTCCATCCGATAACGTCGCGAGAAAATTTCAATCCCAAAATCCTTAAAGAAAATTAGCATCGATTCTTGGAAAACGTTTCGTGCCGTCTTTAACTTTGTTCTTTTATCCTTCCTTTTTTTCTATTTTATCGCCTTCTTCTTCCGATTATTTTCGAAAAAGTCACTAAATTAATTAAAAGTGAAAAGCAAGTGTTAGTGTATGCAATCTTTGATTTAATTTCGTTTTTCAAACTTTTTTTTCAATGTAATGAATACTTAACAAAGTGCAATTACTTAAATGAACGACACACGGAGATTAGTGAGCTTGACATTATTTTTCAAATAAATAACGTAGATGCTATCCAGGCGAGCGAAAAAGGTTTGATTTTAATCCATAAAAATTTATTTCCTATCAATGCAAATGTGGAAAGAAAGAGGCAAAAGGCATTATTCCATCTAAACATTAAAAATTGCAAATATTTTCTCTTTAATTGAAGTAATCTTTTATCACACGCAGCTGCGATTTCCTCTTTTTGTTTTAATATAATAGTTAATGAACTCTTTTATTTCTGATATTATGTCCATGTATCTTTCATTATTCTCTCTTTTCAAGACATGCATTTTCTTTTATTTATTTTAAATATTTATATTTCATAATTCTGCTCCAGTTCATTTTAGCTTTTTGTAATATTTCTCCTACAATCCTTTTATTTAAGCATATGCTGTATTTTAAGTGTCCCCACATGCTGTTAAAGCTATTAAATCCCTTTATTAAATTCCCCTTTATTTTAAGTTTTTAAACCTGTATTAGAACAGAAATCTTTTTAAAATTTAATATTCTTTATATTAAAAAAACACAATTTAACCTGTATATTAGTATTATATGTGCTGCTAGCATTTCTTTCTTTCTGAAATAAAAACAATTTAAATGCTAATTAAAGTTTCAAACCACACCAGAAACTGACACTAAATCTTATCTTCAAACATTAAACCGCTCGGCTAAGTAATTAGCATTACAAAAAATTTAATTACAAGAAACACTGACAAATATTACAATGCAATTTTTATACAAATATTTCCATAAATCTAGTATTATTGAAGTATGATATCAAGTCGTTCTCAACGAAAAGAATCAGAAAGTCACCTAACTTACAAATATTATGCTAAAAATCAATCATTTTAAAACTCTTGTTTTTACTGTTTAAGAAACAATTAATTTCAGTGCTTAAGAAACAATTAATTATAGAAAAAATCGGACAATAATAGGTTTTCAAGAGTTAAATTTTTCATTTTATGTCGAAACTCCTCTAAGGACATGTACTGATTGAAAAACAAATCTTCATCGAAAATAAGTCGCCAGATTATTTTGCTTTATAAAACGATATGCTTCAAAAAAGATTCACTGTTTCTTTTTTTTACTTTCTCATATGCCTTTATTGAATTATAAATAAAATTATGATCATTTTCCAGTAATTTCTAGATGAAGAATAATTTCGTTTCAGGATAGAAAAACGAACTAAAAATGTTTCCTAAAACTTTGATTTTGGTCAATAAATCCTTTTTTAGCAACTGTTTCAAGAATTAGCTTAATATCCTAACACTGGATCTGGGCTATGTATTGTAATAAAAATAATATTCTTGATAATATAGCTCGATCTACATAAGCAATAAGTAAACAAAATTTTAGTGAAATTACAGACTTTTGTAGTGGCATCTTCTTACAAAAGACGTTGTTATTGAATTATACGTTGAAAACCATTACAAATGGCATCCACTGTGAAACATTTTGTTAGATGAAATTCAACTAAAATTAGTACATAATAAAATATTTCAAGAATTGGATGCAGAAATCTACATAATTAAAAAACAGAAATATGCCCATGAAATCAGTAGACAAATAAAATGTAGCAGGTCAGTTGCATTCTGTGCTTTCTAAATACCAGCAGTTGTAGATGGAAATAATCAACAGAAAAGCTATATTCGATTGTTTGAAAATATTTGAAATTAAAAAATGAGCGGTTGAATAGAGAGAGAGAGAATCTGAAATAGATTCAAATTAAGACTTGTTTCCTACAAGAAAAAAAGATGTTTGCTAGTGCCTCTAGTAAAAAAAGTTTTCCACTCTAAATTTTATTCTTATGTAATATATTTCATGAATAATGTATAACAAAAGCAACAAAATTGCTACATCAATATTTTTGAAAACAGTTGCTTCCTAAAATTCAACAA
>BGPR01000245.1:506518-517921 GCA_013235015.1 Araneus ventricosus
AAATATTAACCTCTATTCAATTTAATTACTAAAGAAAGGATATTTATAGTCTATCAGTACACAAATGCTATGCTAGAAAAGAAATATAAGTGTTGAACATAATTTGTATCGACATTTTTCAAGAAAATTCAGTTTTCATCGTAAATTTGCGATCTTATAATTGAAGTAACAAGATTAAGTTTTACGACAAAATATTTGGTAATTTCAGCTCTTTAACACTTTGGAATGCTAGTCATGAATCCGAACGTATCACCCATTTTCGCCAAATCGTAAAAAGGAGCGTCAAATTAGTGTTAGAACTTCTTATAACATCGAAACAAATAACACGCTTATTTAGAATGAAGTAGACGGAAAAATAACTGGTTCAGCATTTTTAAGAGACTAGCGGAACTCATTAGAATCTCGTGACCAAATTATTTTAGTGAAAGTTACTTACATTACTTTTGCTATCAAGGAAGGTGAGGTTAGAAAATAATTTAATACTCACACACATACACACACGAACACACATGTTTAGAAGTTCAAACTAAAATATAGCAATAAAACTGAGCAAATTCTAACCCTACACAGCTTTAATCAAGTAACCATAAACGAAGTTACCCCTGTCCTGCCTAGGCATCCAGGGACTATTGAATGACAGCCGCTGGAGTACTGAGCCCGGAGTCCTAGTATCCATCACCGGCTACGGCCCGATTCCTCCCGTAGGAGGTACGTACTATCACTGGAGGAGAGTAACTCGACCCCCACTATTATTATATTTAATAAAGTAAGACATACACAAATTTACAATAATTGAGCTAAAATTAATGTGCGCTAAAATGTATTCAAATATATATCCCAAAAGATTTTCTAAGAAGTAGCAATTTACCTAAATAAACAATATAGTAATCTTAGATTAAATAATTTATATCACACGACCTAAGAAAACGTAAGATAAAAGTAGAAAAAAATATTGCACTGACCAAAAATCAAAGTGAAAGAATTATAATGCAAATCTAAAATCTAAAAATTGCTCAATTTCCCAAAAATTAAACTAAAGGAAAATAAAGTTAACAATAACTTCAAAAAAGTTCATCGGATTTAGAACCAAGGCTTTGAGTTAAACACATTTTCCGGTACCAACCTTCCTCTAAGCTTGTTGAGGGAAAAATAAAGAATAGTCACTCCTCAAATGTTTTAACGAAAGGAAAAGAGGAGACAATAAATTGAAATTTAAAGTATGCATATATTTTTATTTACCAGATAAGGCTATACTGCACAAATTACTGTGCTGCTATAACAAAAAAAATAAAAACTTTAAGAACGAAAAGTAGAATCAAGACGAATGATCAGCATAAAAGTGAAAAAATATCTAAATTTAATTTTTGATAAACTTTATATAAATAATAACATCGACATTATAATAAATTAATTTTGAAATTTCTATGAATAAAAAATCAAAAATTAAATCAAATTAAAATATCATTAAAATGAAAGATTAAGACGAAAACCTTAAGTCAGGAAGAATTTATCTTAAGAGCTGACCAAATCTTAAAAAATTGAAAAATAATAAATTCAAGAGAGTGAAATACAGTTTTATAAATAAAACTTTATCTAATATAAACACTATTTAAATGCATTAAAGATAAAAGCCAGTAAAGAAAAGCTATGAAGTAAAAATAGTCATATAAATGAAAACATGATTTTTTTTATTTATTTAAGTCAATTGAAAGTTCAAAGGATAATTATAATTAAAAACATATGTAGAATATTACCCGTAAAGAATAATTTAATCACTGGGCAAATTAGATTGTAAGAGCTAGATTAATGATTTTTTGGTGATAGATGGAGCTAGAGATCTGCTCAGGACACGTCACGAGCAGCACCCTCTTTTTTCCAGACAAAACTAGCTTGCACGCTCAGAGCAGAGCAGTGCACCGCAGGCAGCAAATAAGCTCGTAACTCTCTCTCATTCCTTCTTTCCTCGTAATGTAAGTCAGATCAGTCTTGGCGCAGTTAAGTCGCCCGATCGTCAAGCTGTGGTAACTATATATGCCGCATCTAACTTTCTTTACGGCTCTCTAAATCTCTAATACCGTAATTATTCTTAACTATTAACCTCTATCCCAAGTTAATCTAGCTCAATGAATAACCATGGCTTCATGTTAATCGGTAAATTTCTCGTTAACTTTCTGTGTACATATCTTTCCCCCTGTAAATTCTCCCTATAGTGTTTAAATAAATGTTTTTGTATTTAACTTGAAGTCTCCTCGTTTATTTTATGTAATATTTTGTTTTATATTTAATGTGATAAAAATCCTTAAATCCCCTAGACATAAATCCGATCTATTTACCCCTTAAAGATAACCCTTCCGTGGGCATTCTGTTTAATTGAGCGGAATCCCACACATATATGACAAAATTATCAACATTATTGATTTTTGCTCTCATAATTCTAGTTATAACATTATTCGATGCGTATACTTTCTAACTACGTTTCGAAATACAAATATATGCATCTTGATGTTCCATTAAGATAGCCTATTGTTATTAAAAGCAAAAGCATAACCCTTCCCTGACCGAAACTATGCGGACTATAACGATGGGCTTCCGCAACAGCAACCCCAGCCAATACTCAGCACAGGCAACACATGGGCGATGCCGGACACCGATAAACCAGCCCTTTCATACCACGATCGACTGGAGCGACATGCGTTGACCGGTAGTAGCAACCACTATTGTTATGTTTCATACCGTTTGGGGGAGTGGGTGATAAATAAATCACCATTGTTATGAAAATGAAATTAATTTTTTATCATAAATATTGGTACTAATTTTGTTATTGATTATTTGTATGTCAACTGTATTTTCAAAAAAATAGAGAGAGGGGGAGAGAAAGGAATAGAAAAATAGTTTTTGCCTTATTCCATTTCACATCACGTGGAGTTACAGGAAAGTAGCCCTTTCTTAGCTAATGGCAAATGTTTCTGCATGAAAATCTTTCTTGCAAATGATATGTTCACATGAAAACATAAAAAGAACCGTTAAAAATCAGTAAATAATGCATATGTAACACAAAATTTGTATGAACAATAATCATTTAAAGTTTTGAAATTTTAAATATGAAAGGGGAGAGATAAAATTCACCAAAACTTCATTGTGGTTCATTTGTATTTTATTTAAGAATTTACGGAAACTTAAATTAAAAACTCTTCTAGAAATTTAAGTTCCATTCCATTCTTCATTTCATAGAATTTAATTCAGAAATTTGCATTAAACACCACATAATACTGAGACATGTAAAGAAATGCTTTAGATAAATAGGCAGTATGGTTATTGAACTTTCATAGTTTTTTCATTTTAAAGAGTAAGCAGCTACAGATTTTCTTAATGGTCTAAATAAAACAATCCAAGTAATTGAGAAAAATGCCTGAAAACTCTATTTCTTCACAAGAAAAGGGCAGCGCGGCGCATTCCCGAATGGATAATTTTCAGGCGAGTAACTCTGTATAGTCTCCTCACAATCACTTTCCGAAATCTCTGAATGGGAGATAGAGACACGTGGGTCTCTTTCACAAAACTGTAGTAAGTATAAAAGCGAGGGTATTTCTTTGCCGCAGTTCTCCTCAGACGATTCCGATAACATTTTACATTTATATTGATAAGGTGTCACGCTATATCAAACTATCATGACGGAATTTTCCAAAAGCTTAAAATATAATTCTATCATAATAATTTCTCCTTCAGGAAACCAAAACGCAAGCAGAGCCCAATATCAAAAAGACAGGGAACTTTTGAAGGGAGCATTTGTATATTTTGCACTGTTACTTGGAATAAATATCTGAAAATATATTTAATTTTTGAATATAGAATATATATATATTGTTTGAATAGAATATAGAATTTTGTATATAGAATAGATTATAGAATATATATATTGATAGAATAGAATATATATATATATTGTTTGAATAGAATATAGAATTTTGTATATAGAATAGATTATAGAATATATATATTGATAGAATAGAATATAGAATATATATATTGATAGAATAGAATATATATATTGATAGAATAGAATATGGAGTATATATATTGATAGAATAGAATATAGAATATATATATTGATAGAATAGAATATAGAATTTAGAATATATATTTTACATATAATATTTATATGTAGAATATACTAAGAACTTCTTTTAGAATTTTCCTAGTTTTTAATTTATATTTTTGAGTCATCGTATAAAATTTTCTTGAATTCAGCATCACATTTTCTCATCAACACCATTTTTCTTTTTTACCCAGATAACTTTTCTGGATTTTTTTAATATGAAATTAGCTTAATGGTTATTATTCATGAGAACAAGTGATCGTGAGAAAAACTTTTTATAATTTTATGACGTAACTAAATATACATATTATTCTATTTCTAGCTGTAGAAGATAATATATTTTTCGATTTTATCGCTTAATTCTAAATACAACAATCGTAGTATTGTAATTTTTGCTCCATACGATTAATATCTATTACTAATCAAGGATTACATTCTTCACAGGAAAACAATACTTTTCTACTTGGTGGCCAAAATTGTAGAACCCTGTTGAAATTTGCAAATTTTTTTGAATATCTCCCGAAAGGTTAAATGGATTTTTCTTGAATTTCGACCATATAAGAAATTAGGCTTAAATGTACAATTGACATTGAAGATTCGGCCACGAGGGCATTTAGAGGACCAACGAAAAATTGATGAAAACGGAAAGGGATTTCGGCTCACCCCATTTTACAGAAAGCTGATCATGATTTGCAACTTTTATCAATGGTTATGTTTAATATGCATATTGTTTACATGCATTTTTTAGAAATAGATAGTATATTCTTGAAGATATTAAAGTTTTCTTAAAAAATCCGAAATTTTCCAGTATGTTTTTTCTCATAACATTCAGAGTATTAAATGAAATTGTACGAAACTTACAGAATATATGTAAATATATTAGCGAAGTATTGTATAAAAATTTGAAATAAACACTTTGAATAATAAAGAAACTATGAGTATTTGTAGTAAATACTTTTTTTACTGCGCATGAGCGAAAGATAACGGAATTTTTCTTTCACAACTTCAGAGCCAGATATATAGGACGCAATACCATTAATATTCTTGCCGATATCGACAATGCAGCGGGGTGAATTTTGGTGCATGCAAAAAAAGCTAAATGATAAGAACCCATGTTAAATGCCCTCGTGACCGAATCTTCAATGTCAATAGTGTATTTAAGCCTATTCTTTATATGGTCGAAGTCCTAGGAAAATCCATTTAGACTTTCGGGAAATATTCGAAAAAAATGTGCAACTTTCAAAAGGTTTCCATAATAATGGCCGCCACTGTATTAGAGGACCTAACAGACTTCTTTAAAGGCTTTGGGAATCATATAACACATCGGTTAATGTATATATTTCCTTATGTTAGTAAAATAATTCTATTGAAAGTTAAATGCATTTTAAATGTCAAAATGGTTCTTACTTTCCCTACACACCTCTAAAATCCCGCTTTCTTCTCTATTTCTGGGCAATAAACCTCTATTTTTCTGAAATACATTAACACTGTAAAATGAATCCTAATGTAACGATCCCATTGGACGATTGCAGCGCCACCTCCCTTGCTGAGTATATTCGCCATGATATTCATCAGTTGGACGATGGACATTATCCTGTCTGGGATTGAGTTATTCCCCCCCGTTTGTAACATTAATTATAACTATTTTATTTACTGCAAATATTAATTTTGTGTAATGTGAAGTGTCTTTTGTGTAGTGACTGTTTATTTGTTAATTAAAAATAGTTTAAAAGTAACTTTGTTTTCCCCAAATTAATTTTGTCTTTGTTTATTTTCTTTTAGAGCTAGCCGAAATTTTTAAATAGTTGCTACATAAAAATTGGCGCCCAAACGTCGCGCGGCCTTCGAATTTAAAAATGAATAACTTTTAATGTCCACGGTCCAACTCATTTTTATTTTGCAGCTCTGTGTGAGTTATTTTGAATTAATTTGTGTGAAAGAAAATTTCTTGCTCTGTGTGAGCTTATGAGGATACTTCTACCATCCTGATAAGCATTGGAAAGTACCATTGAAAGAATCTGCAACCTCGCAGTAAGTACAAATATTCAGAATTTCATAATGTAACAGAAATCAGATGTCCTATCCAGTGACAAGTTATTAGTAATGAAAATTAACGTTAACAAAACATTAAGTTAAATTTTGATATTGCATTTAATTGAAAGTTGAACTTGAATATTGTGAAAATGTTTGAACTTCAAACGTTGTTTAAATCTTAACATCTTTCAGACTCAATGAAAAAAGTATTTTTGGAACGAAGTTATTAAAATATTTGTGTATGCATCAATATACTCTTGGTTATTCCTGGTATTCAAAATGAATCGTATGATAAGAATTCATATTATTAAGTGTTTATTTAATTTCTGTAGTTTATTCTGAACATTTAAGTTTTTTTCTATTTAGCGCAATAATTGCAAAGGTTATTATTTTGTGCTCATTTTCATATTATATTTTGTGTAAAAACATTTTTATATATCTCAGTCTAATTTAACAATAATCCTATTGCATATATTGTTCCCAGTGTGTGTCAATCGTCAAAAATTATACTTTCGCTTTGAAGAGAGAGAAAACTGCTGATCAACGCATAACGCTGTTGCGTATGTCCTTGAAAAAGTATCTCAGTTTAATTCTCATAAATTTCCTCTCTCAGCAGATTATTTTTTTTCTCTCTTCAAATGATCAAGCTCTAGCAAATGTTTATAGAGTTAGCGCTGAAAGGAAGTGATTCGCATTGAATGTATAATATATTTTATTCTGAAAGTGATAGTGAGATTTTTCAATCCAGTCAGATGATAAGATCATAGCTTATTTATTCTTTTAAACGAAAGGCATATGTTATTACTAACTTCCTGCTGTTTTGAAATAATGAAAAGTATATCATAATGTGAAAAAATATTTGTGGTTTCAAAATAGGATTGCTTTACATTTCAGAAGAGTATTTTCTTGGTTTGAAAGAGAAATAATAATTTATTAGTTACTCTTGGTAAATGAAATATATCATTAATGCTGTCAAATAAAGTTGCATATAATTTTTAATTGAAATACTAACTTTTATAACAATTTTTCTTAAAATTTTGAATTTGATTATTGTGTTTTATTGTCAAATTTGCACTTCTTATAAATTTAGTTTTACTAAAATTAATGTTGCCACAGGGTGAATATTAAAATTTAATATTTTAGATATATTGTGTTAAAATTGATTATTGTATGTTTTCAAAATATCCAAATTTAAATTAGGTTTTTTTCTCCAAAACATAAGACTTGTGTCATCGAACATTTATTAGAATTTAGGACTTAAAAAAAAACCCTTTTAAAATGGCCTATTTGGGAACAGGAAGAAAGCACGATTTGATTAATCTAGCAACCGAACTGGGATTGCAGGTAACGGAGGGTCTAAAAGTGGTAGAACTAAAGCAACTGATTACGAGTGCGGAGTCTTACGACGAAGAATTTACAAAGAATTTATTCAAATCGATTATTGATGAACGAATGGCTGTAGCAGCTGAAAAGGAAGCCGAACGCTTGGCTGTAGCTGCTGAAAAGGAAGCTGAACGTCAATTCGAACTTGAAAAATCAAGAATCGAAGCAGAAGTTTCTAGAAATATGACTCATGCCAATTCTTCTCAAGAAGTAACTGATCAGGCTAAATTTGACCTCAGTCGAATTCTTCCAAAATTCAACCCAAAAGAAGACGAAATCGGACTTTATCTTACCATGTTTGAGCGACAGTTAAAATTTGTTAACATACCGGAAACCAACTGGATCCCATACCTAATCGGATCCTTACCATCTGAAATAAATCAAATGATTGTGAAGGAAAATGAAGAAGATTCTAAAGACTATGCCAAAGTCAAAGAAATGCTTCTGAAAAGATATCGGCTCACCGCTGATAGGTTCCGACAATTGTTTGTACAACATCGAAAAAGTGCAGAAATTACATGGAAAGATTACACTTTTGAATTAAAATCCTATTTTGAAGGATGGACCACAGAATTGAACATTTCTACTTTTGAAGAATTAAAAGAATTGATAATCGCAGGTCAAATTAAAAGGAGAACCCCTCCAGAGTTTAAAGAACATTTCGTAGATTATTGGTCAGAACTAAACAAACCATTTGAACTCGCTGAAAAGCTTGATGCTTAGGAAACTGTGAAATTAGGCATGAAGAAACATGTTTCTGCCATTGTGAAGAAACCCTTCTTCAAAGAAAATGTTGTCTTTCACCCTGAAAGAAAATGTAAAACTTCCCATCCTCGTGAAGTTAATCAGCCAAGATCGAACGATTTCGATAAATCTGTCAGTTCTAGACCAGAAAGAAAATCTCCAATACGATGTTATGGTTGCGGTTATCCTGGTTTTATCCAATCAAAGTGCCCTAAATGCACAAAACCCAAAGAAGAACTTGAAACTGTTGTTCAAAGTATTAAACTTTATGCAGCTGAATCACCCGATTCTCCATCAAGTTCTATCTGCCTAACTGTGTGTGGAAGAGATGCAGCCTTTTGCGCTGACACTGGAGCTTCCAATTCCATTGCAGGAGAGGAATTTTTTAAACTGTTGCGAGATCATAAATTCAGATTTTATAAGAGAGACATTACGATGGTCCTTGCAGATGGGAAAGAAAGAAATGTTGAAGCCTTGACGACTACTGTAAATCTCAATGTAGAAGGAAAAATAGTTCGTGTGAAGTTCATCGCCTTGCCTGAAGCAAAGGGAAATCGAACTCTTCTTGGCACAGATTTCTTGCAAGCTGCTGCAATTGTACTTAATATCCAGAATGGTACTTGGCATTTCAGTGAAAATCCCCATAAGCAGTTCTCTTTTTACAAGAACCCATCTGACGTTAAGGAAAATCTACCTACGATATCTTCTCACAAAGTAACCTCTCCAGAGACGATTCCTGTCGCATTGCCAGAAACATCTGTTCCTGTGATATTGAGAGAAGATGAAGGGAAACATTTGACGAGTAAACAACGTGACAAATTTAACTCGCTGTTAAAAGAATTTGAGACATGCTTTCATCCAGGGGGAGACCCTACCCCTTTTATTGAGCATCGTATACAAACTGGAAACAATTTACCTGTTTCTGAGCCTCCATATCGAATGACCCCTGCAAAGAAGGAACTGTTAAAAAAGGAGCTAGAATCTTTACTAGCTGAAGGTATCATTGAGGAATGCGAGAGCCCTTACGCAAGTCCTGTTGTGTTGGTTCCAAACCCAAATGGATCTATCCGATTGTGCATCGACTATAGAAAGTTGAACGCTACAACGATACCCGACACCTACCCCTTACCAAGAATGGATGATTTATTAAATGAGGCTAAATCGACAAAGTTTATGTCTACAATAGATTTGAAAGCGGGCTATCATCAAGTAAAAGTTTATGAAGCAGACCAAGAAAAAACTGCTTTTATCTGTCCTTTTGGCACCTATAAGTTCTTGCGGATGCCTTTTGGGTTGCGAAATGCTCCTGCAACATTTCAACGCCTCATAGACAAGTTCAGATCTGGACTAAAGGATGTTTTTGCTCTTTCATATCTTGATGACATCATTGTTTTATCTGAAAACTTTGATAAACATTTAGCGGATTTAAGACAAGTATTTGAAAGACTATCTCTGTTTAAACTCACTGCCAATCGAAATAAATGCAATTTTGCTTGCAACAGAGTGAAGTATCTAGGACATTACATTACTGAACAAGGAATTGAAGTAGATGCTGACAAAGTATCATCTGTGCAGAAAATCACTGAACCAACCTGTGTTAAAGAAGTTCAGTCATACTTACAAACTTGCTCTTGGTTCAGAAGATATGTCCCTCACTTTTCAGAAATAGCGAGACCTCTCAGTGATCTCACAAAAAAGAATAAGACATGGACTTGGGGTAAACCTGAAAGGAAAGCATTTGAATCGTTAAAGAAAATGCTGATTTCACCACCTGTGCTGTCACAACCTGATGGAAGTAAACCTTTCATAATTCGAACTGACGCAAGTAGTTATGCTCTGGGTGCAGTCCTGATACAAGGAGAGAAACCAGAAGAACATGTAATAAAGTACGCAAGTAGGTTGCTGAGTTCTGCAGAAAGGAATTACTCGACGACTGAAAGGGAAGCTCTTGCAGTTGTATGGGCCTTAGAAAAATTCCGTGGATACGTAGAGAACCAAGAAATAATCATCGCATCAGACCACCAACCTTTAAAATGGTTGATGAGCATAAAATCACCATCCGGTCGCTGAGCTCGATGGGCTCTACAAATCCAATCATTCCATCCGAAAATTCTTTATACGCCTGGAAAATCCAACGTTGTTGCAGACCTCCTGTCTAGACCAGTCCATGATAATAAAGAATTTGTGTGCAATCTCAACACCATATCTATCGAATTGCCATCTCGAAGATCTAGAGATATTCGTGAAGAGCAGATGAAAGATGAGGATATAAAGAAAATAATCGATTGTTTTGAGAGTGGATGAAAAGATGAAGATTTCATCAACTGGACAAGTAGAGGATATCTAATGAATCAAGGTATCCTTTACCGATATTCGCCAGACACAGAATCCGAGGAGGCACAGCTTGTTGTCCCTTGTCATGAACGAGAACGAGTGTTACAGCAATACCATGATTCACCCACTGCTGGACATAGCGGATCAGAAGGAACGTATTTCAAGATAGCTAGTCGATACTATTTTCCTGGAATGAGAAAGTTCATCGCTGAATATGTAAAGAATTGTGCTGAATGCAACAGATACAAGCCAAATAACCAGAAACCTGCTGGACTGTTGAAAACACCTATTTATGCCCAAAGATTTGAAACTTTAGCCATCGACCTCTTTGGCCTTCTTCCTGAAACTCCTACTGGAAAGAAATGGATCTTCTTAATTGAGGATACCAGTACAAAATGGGTTGAGCTCTTTGTCCTAGAAGATGCTACTGCTCAAAATTGTGCAAAATTCCTAATAGAAGAAGTTTTTCTTCGCTATGGCTTACCACGAAGATTAATATCCGACAATGGAACCCAATTTGTTAGTGCTGTCATGCAGCAAACATGCAATTTCCTTGGTATCAAACAAGAGTTAATTCCAGTCTATTATCCTCAGGCGAATCCATCTGAAAGAAAAAATCGTGACCTGAAGCCCAAACTAGCTATTTCAGTAGGTGATGCTCACGATACCTGGGATGAAAAGCTGGCAATGATTAGATTTGCCATGAATACATCCAAATGTGACACTACTGGTCACACTGCAGCATATCTACAATTTGGACGTGAGCTTAGAACAACAGACGACGTTAACCATGATCTTAGAAGTCTGATCGA
>BGPR01000245.1:521243-628759 GCA_013235015.1 Araneus ventricosus
GCCATCCTGACACTTTCAGATTATATTTTTTAGAATTTCTCCGAAAGGTTTAACTGACTCCTTCAAACTCGACCAAGTAAAGAATGGACTGTAACTCACATTTGACATGAAGATTCGGTTCTGAGGACAATTAGGGGACCGTCTACAAAGTGATGAAGACAAAACTTTTGCCACCTGTCTTCACAGAATACTGATAACAAGATGCAACTTTATAAATTTGTTATGTATAAGTGCATAATATTTACAGGAATTTTCGTAAACTCAACACAATAGTTTGGAAGATATAAATGCTTTTCTTACATCCCAAATTTTCCTGCCTGTTTTTTTGCTTATAACATGCAGAGGTTTCTTTATATTATACAAAACTTACAGAAATAACGACAATATGTTAGAGAAGCATTTTGTAGAAGTTTAGAAAAAGAGTTTTGAATATTACAGGAAATATGAGTATTTTAGTAAATAATGATTTACTGCGCATGCGCGAAACATAGCGTAATTTTTTCACAAATTTAAAGTCAGAATATAGGGCAACTTATACAAAACATTCAGTTCAGTATCATTAGAATTCAGAAAGATATCGGATTCAAGAGCAGAATTTTAGCACCTGTCGAAGAGAAGCTAAAAGATGATGGGTTGAGCAATAAATTGATATTTTTTAAACTTATATTTTGAATAACTATATTGAATATATAGTGGTTAGAATTTGCTGAATACCATAAACCTTGTAATATTTGAACGAAAAATATATATATATATATATATATATATATATATAATATATATATATATATATATATATATATATATATATATATATAATATATATATATATATATATATCTGTAGAATTATTAAAAATATTTTAAGAAAAGAATTTAATTATATAAAATATCGTTTGGCACTAAAATTGTAACAATATGTAACTTGTTAATAACCATGTAAATAATATAATTAAAGAACTAAATTTTTTGTTATTTATAGTGCCTAATTAGCTGGAATTTAACTTATGCACGTGATTGATAAGTGTTCATGGGTATTCAGCAAATTCTAACCACTGTACAATTCAATATAACTATTCAAAGATACAAGTTTAAAAAATATCAATTTGTGTACACCCCCTCATCTTTTAGCATTTCTTCGACAGGAACTAAAATTCTGCTCGTTGCAATGCCGATATCTTTCTGAATACTAATGATATTGAACTGAATGTTTTGTATAAGTTGCCCTATATATCTGACTTTAAATTTGTGAAAGAAAAATTACGCTATGTTTCGCGCATGCGCAGTAAATCATTATTTACTAAAAATACTTATATTTCCTGTAATATTCAAAACTCTTTTTTCCAAACTTCTACAAAATACTTCTCTAACATACCGTCGTTATTTCTATAAGTTTTGTATAATATAAAAGAAAACCTGCATGTTATAAGCAGAAAACAGGCAGGAAAATTTGGGATTTGTTAAGAAAACACTTATATCTTCCGAAATATTTGTGCTGAGTTTACAAAATTCCTAGAATATTATGCACATTATACATACAATTTGTAAACGTTTCATCTTGTTATCAGTATTCTCGAAGCAGGTGGGCCAAAAAGGTTTTTTGTCTTCATCACTTTGTAGACGGTCCCCTAATTGTCCTCAGAACCGAATCTTCAATGTCAAATGTGAGTTACAGTCCATTCTTTACATGGTCGAAGTTTAAAGGCATTCAGTTAAACCTTTCCGGATAAATTCTAAAAAATGTGAAATTCTGAAAGTGCCCGGATACTTTTGGGCATATAGTGTATTTGTATATATCACCGATCACTTCTAACTCCGTAGTCAAACTTAAAGGACACATTACCTTCTCAATATTTTTTATTTGAAGTATTGTTGATTAAATTCAAAAGTTTTGATACTATTGAAACTTAACAGTCACATAAAGTCATCTGAAAGAGAAAAAAAAATCATTTTGATCCTCCTGTTTAGTTGAAATTTTGCTCTTTTTTGTGTAATGTGTCTCCTTAACATGAACATGCAGTCTCATTTTTAAAATAATCAGTTGCTAATATATTGAGCTAACCTAACGTTTTCTAGACTTTAAGCCTTGAAGACGTTTTCATATAAAAATTTTGACCGCAACCGCACCTTCAATATATATATAGAGAGAGAGCATTTGTAAGAGCATCATTCTAATAAAATAAGAATATCGCCATTCTTTTTATTTTAATTTTTTTTTATATGAAAGCATTTCAATCAATGACTGAGATCTAAGTAACTGCATCATAAGAAACAGCAGTTGTTCTGTTCACATTCTGAAACTTCCCGTCTAGACATCATATTACATGAAAATGTTTAGCAGTCGCAAGAGAAAATTTCTGTTGATAGGAAAGGAAAAGCATTTTGAATGAAATATCTTTTATAAGAAATCTGCATACAAGTAATCAATTTATGCAGACTTTAAATTCATCAGATTTCTCAATTCTCGGAAAGCACATGATTTCTAATGGTCGAAATGTGTTTTTTTTTCCTTTCGACTATGATTGTAGAAGGCGAAGATTGCTGAATAAAGTTTCTAATTAATAAGGTTTGCGAAATTATGACCAAAGATTTATTTCAAATTTCTATTAATAAATACAAACCATAAATTTCTGTTTTATTAGTATTAAAATAAATCTTTTTTTAACAAGAAATTCAAAAATTTTTTATGGGAATAACATTTATATAGGATTTAGATTTCTATCAATTAGTTAATCAAAGACACACTTTGCTAAATGTGATTTCTATGTGCCGTATTTTTATGTAGCCTTATTGTTTAGATAAGTTAGTACAAATTGCGATATACAAAATTTGCTTAGGTAAAATTTAGATTCATAAGGACTTGTCAAGCAAAGATAAGCATATGTGGTTGAATATCTTTATATAAAAAAAATTGAACGTTTATTGGTTCCAGTATCATTTCCGAACGGCTGGAGCGATTTTAATGAAATTTATAACACACATTCTTCATTGGTGGTCCAAAAGTACTGTAGGTTTAGCTCTATCCCAACGCAATTCCTCAGGGTACAATGGGAGAAATCTTTTAAAAACCTTATGCAAATTTACCTATCGACATGAAATATGTCTCATGAAAATGTGACATGAAAATTGATTCTCCGAACAAGTAAATATATGGTGGGGGTTATATCCTTTCAAATGAACCCATCAGAATGATAACTGCATCAACTTTCACCATTTTGGTTAGGATGGGTATGAGTCTATTAAATTTATATAACAAATGGACAGATTCTCTTGAAATTTGATTCGTTTTTTAACCTATCAAACTAAAAATATCTTAGGGTTAAATCTTTTTGAATTCCTAGGTGTAAAGGAATGAATGTCCAGAAAGGCTGAAGCAATTGTGATACCATTTAGTGAACATATTTCTCATAGTTCAATTAATACTACTCTGATGAAACTTAAAACCCCGTTTATAAGTTGGGTGGGCGAGAGTTTTTCAGAGACATTTAACAAATGTTTCAATTATCATAAAATTTCTAAGTCTAGGATTCCTGGAAAGAAATATGCTCCAAAACAGGCTTAACAATATAACGTTCGAAAAACACTATAAAATCAAATTGAAGGAGAATATTATACTTTAAATTAGTAATATTATTTATAATTTCAGCAACATTCTATAAATAAAATAATAATAATAAGCACTATGTCAATTATGTAACATAGTTCCAGATCCTGCCTCCCACAGAGTTTTGATAAGGAAAAGATTGGGCAAAGCCGGGTACTCAACTGTAAACTTTTAATATGTTACTTGGATAGGTAACATATAGTATAAGCTTAGACTAGTTATATGCAATTATATAGAGAGAGAGACATTTGAACTAGATATATGTTTGCCTAGAATGTACATATTTGTGATTTTATTTGATTTAAGTTTATTAAACAAGATCACTTACTGTAAAAATTATTTCATGAAAGCATTTTGAATAATATAAGGTTTAGACCTCTATAAAATAGCCCGATACCGGCGGGCATTTTGAAATTTGCATGTAAATTATCTGTTCTGACTTAATGTTAAGCAATAAAAACTATTTTTTCCATAGAATATTCCTATTTTTGTCATAAAGAATCAAGCAACAAAATTAATTCTACATCTGAGCATTATCAAAAAAACACGAGGCACTTATCTTGCTATACATCGATTAAAAAAATAAATATATTTATTTCTGAAATACTAAACGATAATGCGTTTCTTGTATGAAACCTGAATTATTCAAATTGGAGTAAATGAAAGAATAAATTTTATCATTTCTGCCCCATTACAACAAAAACACTGAAATGGGGATTGAAAGGAATGTCTAGCCAGAGAACAGTAATAGTTTTATGATGGTAGTTTTAGTTAAATGTAAAAGAATATGTTTGGCTCTTTATAATGTTTTAGAAAAGAGAAAAAATTGTGTAATCCTTTGATTTCTTCTTTTTTTCATTAATATATTTGCAAGAATAGAAGAAATTTCTGAAATCTTTGATTTGAATAGGATGTCACATTTATTTAATAATTAACTACATTTTTATCATAAGGTTAAAAAACACCGTCTGATAGTTAAAGAAAGGGCCGATTTGAATCTATCCCGTTTACATCGCTACAAAAAATCTCAAACTTCAATCAAACAAAAATAGTATTCCAAAAATATAAATTAGAATATGTGATCCGATCTTTAAGTTTCAGTTTTGACATATAATGTTTGGAAAACTTTCTAAGAAAAATATCAGAAGATATGTTTAAATAATTCAATATAAAGTTAGTTTGGTGAGAATAATTTTTATTTTTTATTTGGACTGCAATAATAAAGAAAGCAAACTCAAGATGTTTTACTTTCATTATATGCCATGAAATTACATTCTGTTCGTAGAGTTATTGTATTCTGTTAGTAGATTTATTGTATTCTGTTAGTAGAGGGTCATTACTTTCTGTAATTTGAGAAGAATAATATGTCCGTCAGCAAAAATAAAAATACACATTTCAAAGTGCTTAAAATTCCTGGTCTTAACAAAAAAATAAATTAATTCATTGAAACTTTAAAATTTTAACCGAGCAATATTTCGTTTCGATGGCAAAACAGAAATAAGAAGGGCATCATAAAGTATTTTTGATTTATCCCCCCTTTAGGTAGGACAGAAAGCAAATGGAATTGACTTATTAATGTATATGCTTTCTTTAAATTATTTTTGTTTTCGATCTTTTTTAAAACATCATTTTTGTATTTAAGAATTTAGTGCAATAAGAATAACTTTTATGCCCAGTGGTTTTATTAAATGCACTTATCTTGTACTCGAAACATCTTCGTAAAAAAACTCTTACGATTCTCAATTATTTTAGTTTACAGTTTTCTAATCATTTGGACGATAACATTTCTTTTAACAAGAGTATAATTTTTCAAAAACAATACTTTACTGTACAGAAGAGTTTTGACTTTGACTGTAAGCAGAATTTTATTTTTCGAAAAAGTATAACTTGAAAGAACTTTATAACCACAAGCAACATAAACGTCAAAAATTTAAGGAATACAACATATTAAAATGCATTCTTAATAAACAGAATTTTATGTACAAAAATAAATATTTTTGATTAACTATAACCGCACGCAAAATGTGCCCTTGTTTAATTATCTGAAATATACATATTATAATAAAACCAATGAATGTCCCAAAATAATACTATTGAGTTTCTATATTTCTTATAGAAATGGGATACTTTTCAAAAGAAGCACGCGGTTTTTTCTTTTCTTCTCAGTTTATCAATAGTTCAATGGCTTTGCTTGGTAACATTCTTTGGTCTTAGTCAGTTCCTGCAACAAATAGGATATATGCAAAGAATAGATTAGTACAAGGAATTAGGAAGCTCATCTACGAAAGCCTTTGAAAGATTCACCTGCAGGAAGATGCAATTAATTTCTTATTCATCTGTTTCAGTTGCAATGGATAAGATATTCTGAGAAAAAAATAGATATTTGAATCAAAATCCTAATTACTGAACTGTATACTAGATTTTTTTTCAAAATTTCAACAGATGGAGTGAATTAATTATTGCCATGGTTTATTTTATGTTACATACTTTGAAATTAATCGTACTATCTTCTTGAAATAAGTAACGTGTTCATCGACGAAGACAAAGATGCCCGTTTTTAGAAAAGAAATTCTTAATCCCTGTAACCATTCTAATTAAACAACTCTTTTCCAATAGCAACAACAGAGGTACCTATTTTTTATGAAATAAATAATGAATTTCTTAAGTAAAACTTTTCTGCTTCAACTTCTTAAATTGAACATTTAAAGAATCATCCATTTAAATTCAGTTTTTTGTAATTAAATCATATTAGCTGAAAAATTGCAAATTTGATACTTGAAAACTGTTTCTTCTTTGTCGAAATTATTTGTTTAGGCATTTCAATTCGATGATTTCTTGATATAGCAAAATTTCATTTCTTTTCTTCTTTTACTTAAAGAATAATAATAATAAATTCATTGTGCGTCTGGTTCTTAAACCTAGCAGCTTCGCAACTTAAAATTTTTTGTAAAAACATATTTATAATACTAAATAAAAACCATTTAGTCTGAAATATAATGATATCTAACAATTAATCTATTGTATTAAGGCAGATTTGCTATTTCCTTCTTTTAATTCAAATTTTCCATAATATTAATTACATAATAAATTAATTAATGTGTGTGGATTAAAGATCATATCTTTAGACATTTTTCTAGATTTTCAAATTTTAATTTGTATTAAAATTCCGACTCTTAAGAACATTTTTGTTATATTTACTTTTTGGAATTTTAATTATCTTATGTCTGCATATAGTGAAATTTAAAGCGGTTAACTTTATAAGCGCTGGATAACATTTATGAATTAATTACATTTTTAATATGTTTTATTTGTTTGGAACTCAAATATTTACAAAATTGATCCACAGTCCGATAATCCGAGATGTGTTTAACCCTTCAGTTACCCGTTGTATCAAGGCAAATATGGCATTTTTTATATATTTACTTTTTAAATATAAATTACTGAGTTAAAGGGTTTAAGGATTTAACATGGCATATTTTTTGCATGTTTTTTAAAATTGAATTAGCGTTTAAAATATCTTACTTCAGCTATAAAACAAACATTAGATGGAGAAAAATGCAGAGTTTGTTTTCATTTAATAAAACATTTTTAATTTTAACTAAGATTTGCTCCTCAAACCAAAATAAAGGGTTTTAATAATTTCAATATCTTGATATAGAAAAATAAAAAAATGTCAATAAATGAAAGATATCAAAAGGAAGAGTTATGGTCGCAGAAATTTAATAGAACTAAACACCTGTAAAAGCAAGGCATAAGAAATTTTTAAAATAAAAAGAACTAGGGAATCGGCAATTAAGAGGGAAAAAATGGGATATATAATTATAGCATTGGAAATAAAATAGTTTATTAACTATTATATTTATAGGGAAAAGCAAATCACAGCTGCACATGATAAGAGATTACTTTAATGAAAGAGAAAATATGTACAATTTTTAATGGTAAGACGGAATGGTGCCATTTTTATTCTTTCCACGTTTGTATTTATGGAAAATAAATTCTTATGGATTAAAATCTTTTTTCCTCTGAGTAGAGATCTTGTAATTATTTAAAAAATAATGTCAAGCTCACTAATCTCCGTACGCCGTTCATTTAAGTAAGTACACATGGTTAGATATTCATTGCATTGAAAGAAGCCGTTTATAAAACAAAAATTAATCAATGATTGCTCACAATAACACTTGCTTTTCACTTTTAATTAATTTAGTGACTTTTTAGAAAACAATCTAGGGAAGAAAGGAGATAAAATACCAAAAAAGAATAGTCTGCATGGGGCGTTATTCCGAAAATCGTTGCTAATTCTTGTTATGGATTTCGGAATTGAAATATTCATTAGATATTTTCGGTTGTGGGGGTTAGATTACTAACAACCCATTTATTGTTTTTAGATTTCTTGAAGTCACTATTTAATGTAATCTGAGAAGATAATTCGCAATCTTTGTGAAGAAATATTTTTAAAGTGATGTATTTTCTTACCGAAAGAAAAAGGAAACAGTTCTTACTTTATTTTCAGAATAGCAAACCATTGTCAAATTAAGTATAAATGTTTCTTCATTCCAGAGTGTCCATGATCCAGTCCAGGACTACCCCTTTTTGATCCCCATTGCTACTAAGCCAAGAAGAGCGAAAAGATCGAGAAGTATAAACCTTAACTTATTCGAGTGAGTTGGAGGAAAGCTGACAAGAAATTTGTTCTAAAACGGGGCCATTGAAATATGACGAATTAGACTCGACCTAGTTTAATTTTTAAAAAGATGTTTCAATATTATATATCTTGAATCTTCAGCATATATTCTGTTGAGTATCCATTATATCTGTCTTAACAAGATCATTTAAAGCTCTCTTTAAATCGTCATAACACTGAAAAAAATCGCAATTTTTTTAAATCATCTGTGGACCCAGCAAGGTAGAATCACATAAGTGAATGAATAATATAAACTTTAATTACAAGTGAAGTATTCAACACTTCAGGAAAATGTTTTTTTCTTGCTGGCAGTTTAATGTATTCGGAAACGAGTCTCAAAGATAATTTTAACAAAGGTTAAAATATTTTAAGGAATATTTTCCAACAACGACATAGAAATAATTTTTAATTGCCCCAAGGATGTTAAAGACATTTGTATATCTTGTTTCAATAACAAAAAATAAATACTTCAGAATTTATTTGATGAATGGTCCCTATTAGCATAAAATGCTCTACAAAATTCCTGCGATATTTTCACGACATTCCACAGCATTCAGAATATTTAAGAACAACGTAGAAATATCGTATAATATCTTGTACTAATAGGGGTGATATAATCTTTGATAATGTTCCATTTCTTTTAGAAATTTATGAAGAAAGTTAAGAATACTAAATTTTAAAAATCAGTATAATATAAATATTTGTTGATTTTCGAAGAATTTTGAATTCAAAACACTATCAATATATTAACAATATCGGCAGAAAATTATGAAAACCATGGTTATTCATCTCAAAAACCAAACTGACTACATATTTTATTATTAAATATTTTTCCTATCTTTATTTGTGCAATCACATGCAAAAAGCCAACAATTGATATTCGTATTAAATCCTACTGTTAATTTCAGCCCTTCCAAAATTTTCTGCACTGTTAAAAATTTAAGAATGAATTCGAAATGTAAATTGCATACGCAATAATAATCTTAGATGATGTGAATCATTACTTTTACATTCCGCCATTCTGTATCACAACTATATCGTCGTAGTTCAGGCAGAAGTCACTAAGTCCACAAAAAACTTTTGACGGACTACTGTAATCAATTAGAATTTGTAATTAATCATTTCGTCGCAGAAACCGCTTATCTTATCATCACTAAACCAATCTGTAGGAGCTATATATCTGTAAAATAATTTTTGCTTTTTATCATAATGACTCAAAATAAATTCAGTTTGGAAGTTTAAGTCTTTACATTTTCCTTTTCTGGAAACTATAGTTTTGAACTTAGTGACTTCTGCGAACGAATCGACGGAAAATATTTTTATTCAATTTTCAAAAACGAAAGACGATTACAGAAAATTTTATGTTAGAAATATCTTTGATAGATGTGAAATTTAGAACGCCTTTGTGTGCGATTCAGCCGCCTGCGTGGAATTCAAAATGCAGTCTTGCCGTATGCACCACATTTTCTGAACATCAATAGGAAAACTTTACTTTGCAGATGCGTTCTTTCTTAGCACCACAGAAATGTCAAGATTCCCACCTGTAATTGCTTTTCTCCTCACATCTTTGTGCTGTACATGTTCTTGAATAACGCACCTTTCGCATCCGACAATGCTTTAGTTTTCTCAACCGTACATCAATTTGGAATTCTTAGGAGACGTCTTTCTACCGGAATTTAATTTCACCCGATATTGGGATACTGTGGTTTGGAAAATGTATCTTGTTATTATTTTATTTAGAGTATCTTTTTTTACTTGGGATATCTATATAGAGGGACAGGAATTTTTTATCGTCTCAAAATATGGGTAAGAAAAAGCTTTATAAAAAGTTTGAACAAAATATAACACTGGGATCTTTTACTTGCAACAAAGATGTTTAATTTAAATTTTCATCGGAAACCGGGTTTCCATCGGAACACTTTTCTGGAATTTTTGAGTCAATGTTCTTCAAGGTTTATCCTAAATTCTTTGACAGAACACGAAGATCCACAACTCAGAGTTCTTTTTTCCCCTCTTTTTTCTTTCCAAAGTGATCGGCGGTGAGTGGGAGAGCCCCATTTTTTGAAATTGATTCGAAGAAAACGAATTTTTTACTAATAAACTTCGTCACACATTCTTACTATGTTAAAAGTTGAAAGTATGTAAAAAATACATGTCCACTGTTTTCGAATAAAATAACTTTTCTTCTTTACTAAACACTCATTAGAATTAAGTAAGTGCTTAATGTAATGGCTTTAATGATCCAAATAATAAAATTAACTTGTTTATTACCATATTTTGCTAAAATCAAAAATTCAATCAATTTAAATTAGATTTATATATATATATATATATCAAATTTACTAATATAGAAAATCCGAACACAAAAATTTCAATATCCTTAAAAATTAAATGATATCAAAATGAAATAAAGCTATCTTATATATAATCAACAATGAAGATCAAAACCACTAATAGAAAATGATTCATTTAAAAATGCAGAAGCCCTAAGAAATAAATAGAATCTGGGTGAAATAACACTACCCTATCTATGAACAAATTTAATGAACCATTAAATACAAAATATTGCACTTAAAATTAAAAGAACATAAAAAAGACAATCGAATATGGAAATCCAACAATTAAAATGGCTATATATATATATATATATGCTTATGTATACAACCAATAACCATATGTATATGTACTAATAGCACTTATATATATGTGTAATGATCTCCCTCTTAGTTTTGCTTTTCAGGTTTCTGTGTTATGTATTTTAAAATCTTAGTACTATGTTAGTGTACTCCAAAATCGCTTTTATTGAACTCCAGTTTCGTTTTATTTCCCCCGCTGGAGGTATATTAAATCTCGCGTTTCGGCATATTTATTACTAAAAGAATATTCTAATTACTACCATACGCCTACACAAATCGCGAAATCAGCGACTTATTGCCCCCATACTTTTCCCTAAAACACTTACGTTAATTTACTAAAAATAGCTTCACTTTGATCACGTGTCTACATGTTATTCCCTTATCTGAGAGTATGCAGGGATTTTCTGTTCGTCTTTTTACTTGAAACTTCAACTAAGATGCACGTATGTCCGCCACTCTCATAAAAATGACTTAAATATTTGGATAATAAAGTAAATTATAATATAACTCGGTTTTTTGCAAACTCGGCTTTATATATATATATATAAATTGTTATATATGAACATACAAAAACAAAATAAACAAGACATATCAATATATATATATATATATATATATATATATATATATATAAAATAAAAATTTGGCAAAATCTTACAAGAATACATACAGACAATCATAGAGAATTTGAATAAGCAAAGAGATACAATTATTGTCAATAATAGTGTAGAGATTGTAAATGTAATCAAAGAAGTTGGCATATATAGTAAATACATAACGATTTTGGTCATAAAAAACATATTAGCATAAATAAATATAAAATTCTTATTATTCCTGTACTAAAAGGAAATTATATTCTTTTTGATAATAAGATTTACCATCAAATTAAAGATTACCACAAGGAGGTCCAGCTAGCAATAGTTTGGCAAATATATACATAAACTATAACGAGAAAGAGTTTATTAATAATAGATCTAAAATATTATTTCGATATATAGATGATTTGATAGTATTTAATAAAGAAATAGACCTAAAGCCACAAATTAACTTCTATCCTGACTAATTAAAATTAATAAAAACTAATGACAAAGAATTATCTGCGGAATTTCTAGATTTAGATATAAAAATTATAGATAGTAAAATTGTAACAGATATCTTTGATAAAAAATGAGCATTTAATTTTCAAATTAATAAATTTCGTTTTTGGGATAGTAGTCTTAGCATTTCAGTTTTCAAGAATTTATTAAAAAATTATATAATTAGAAATAACAATTTGGTAACAGATAAGGATAATTGTATTAGGAACATAAAAAAAATTTATAATTGTGCACTAGTATATGGAATGCCTAAAAATTTTTAAGAGTTTATATAGATAAGAAATATTTAGGTCACTTAGAATAAAACATTCATTTTAGTATTTAATCGAATATTTATAATTCTTAGCTTTTTGATATGTATATTTTATATATTACTTAAATTATGTAATTTCTTTCAAATTGGTTATTCCTTTACTAATTTCTGAATTACTACATAGGATGGAGCCAGGATTTATAAAATAAAAAAACCACCTTAAAACAAGATTGGATTCTAAATATTCAAATAGTTTATTTTATAAAAATATTAGATTTTTAATTGAATACATAATTTAACTTATTTTGAGTTTTTTAATATAAGTATCACACTAATTTTTTAAAATTAAAATATTTGTTTAATTTAAGCTGAATCAAACTTAGAAATCTAGTTTTGGCAATCTAGTGATGCCAAGCTAAGTGGAGGTTTGTATTCAAATGCAGATTAAAAGTAAAGAAAAGAAAAGTAAAAGAAAAGTAAAAGTAAAGGAAAAGGATTAAAAGTAAACATATTGATTCTATAATTCTTAGTGAATAAGAATGGATATTTTATTGACTGAGGTATTTATTGATTTTAGTGCAATATAATGGTGCAATATATTGATGGTATATCTTAGATTTAATATAGATACTTTCCACATAACGATAATATTTTGTTAGGGTTAGGGAATTCATTCTAAATTCTTTCGTTTTAGCGTAAATTACCCTTTCTGTTTTTTCAACAATTTTAGTAACAGAGATGGTTTGCACAACAAAATCGATTTAACCTGGCTAATGTTCTTCCAAAGCATAGCAAATAGTTTTATTGTTGAAAATTTCAAATTTTTGGTTTGATATTTTCAATAGTTGTAAGAGTTATATAGTTCATAGATTTGTTTTGCATGTGCTCTTGCATGTATTTTGCACTTTTGTTTATACGATCATAATTTAAATTTTGTTTGATTAATAACGTAAACCCTAATTCGTCATAGTTCTGAAAGCATTATTAACAACTGTAGATACCTAGTTCAAGATTTAAGCAGGCCAGAGCAATTGCAATTTCAAATGCATATTTGTTAGAAATTTCCTGGATAACTGCAGTTTACAATGCATTAGTTTCTATCAGTTTCCGTTAAGAAAAATCTGTGGTTCTTCTAAAATCAATCTACAACTATCTTTCCATGAATAGAATTATTAAAAAAATAATATAATAATTACTTCTGGATAAAATTATAAACTCAAGAATTTACCATTATTTAGATTTTGATTCACTACAATTCAGGTATCCACCTTTAGAAGAAAGAAAAAATATTCATATATTCATATTCATAAATATTTACGAACATTAGATGAGGCTTCAAAACACTTATTAATAGTAACTTTATTAATATTATAACATAAATGCTCTCGTATTAGTTGTAGAACGTAGACACTGATTCTTCATAATTATGAACACATTACGAATTGTACATCCCTAGTTCAAGATTTAAGCAGGCGTAAGAAATTTCAATTTCAAAAGCATATTTGTTAGAAAGTTCCTGGATAACAGTAGGATCAATGGGGTAAACTGGGTACACTTGATTCTGGCGCTATTAATTCTCCTTTCTAGCGGACAGATACTCTATTAGACAAGGAAAAGGAACAATCATAGTGGCGTGTTGTAGCTGTTGAATCCACTGCGTCTGTGAAAGTTTACCAACTCTTTAATGTTCGTTTGATTTTAAACTATCCTTACTTAATAGTCATTACAATTATAAAAACTATATTTTGTATAGCTTATTATACTTTTATTAAGAATTTATACCGTATCAAACAATAAGGGTTTTTTCCAATATTTTCCCGGTTCTATTTCATTTATTATAACCTCTGCGGGTAAAACCGGGTACTCCAAGTGGTGTAAGACCAGAACAGTCAGTATTGATGAATTCTCCGCTGAAAACGATAAAAGCACGTCAGACTTTGATTGTTTATATTTAATGATATATTTTCTAATTTAAAAAAATGAGAAGGGTTAATCCAATGTAGAAACTGTCTTAGGTGGGCCCATGAAGGTTTCGGTGGCGAGGAAGAAGACAACCGCTTTACATGTGAATTTTGTAACTAATATTCTTAAATCGTCATAAAAAATAAGAATATCTGCTACTTTTCCACTGAAAATCGAGTTTTTATAATTTCCCATAAAGTTAACATGCATACCCGGTTTTACCCTGTAGGACTTTTTTTTATAAAAATATCATTACAAAAAAATGAAGTAAAGCTATGACTTTTATTGAAAGATATATTGTTCTCCGGAAAAAATAAATATTTTAATAAAATTTGACAAGCTCTGTGTCGAATAGTTTAGCTACATCAGGCCTTTGAGTCTTACGTACCCGGTTTTACCCTATTTTTCCCTACATTCTATCAGTTTCCGTTAATATAAAATCTGTGGTTCTTCTAAAATAAATCTAAAACTATCTTTCCATGAATAGAATTATTCAAAAATAAATAATATATACTTCTGGACAAAATTATAAACTCAAGAAATTTTCGTTTTGTTTTGATTATAATTCAACTCAGTTTAATTTTGCTTTGATAAAATAATGCTGAATATTTGCAAAAATTAATTTAAATTTATTATGACTCATAAATAAAATTTTAAAAAATGATGTTAATAATAAAATCTACAACTTTAAAATTTTAGCATTGCGTGAGATCTGGACAAAATTATAAACTAAAAATTATAAAATAAAATATTTTAAACTTGCACAATAAATGTGGGGTATTCTGACTGGTTAGCCTATGGTTGCAAAGTGGCAAAAAAATTTGCAAAAAACAATATGCGAAATCGGTACAGTCTTTGAGACTGGGGAGTCAAAGGTTTCTCCCCATAGAGAATGTACAATGAAGTGATGTTTCTTCGATTTCTCTTGGAAATGGAGGAGGGGACAGGCGACCATTGATGATGCATCTAGGGGTCATAAGCTTTCATCTCTAATACTAATCAAGAGAAATGTTTGTGTGTCTGTTGGTGCTCTACAGAAGAGACCGTACAGCTACCACATTTGGCACAGATATACTTTGGATGCTGAAGATGTGCACCTCGTAGCCATTTTTTTTTCAATCTTTTATTCAAATTTTAATTATTTAAAAATTAAACCAAATTTCGACGTGTTTGGTCTTTTTTTCTTCAGTAACTTGAGAAAGAATTATCGCATGAAAATTATTACCAGTTTAAATTTTACCAGTTTAAAGTGCAAGCAATTATCTTTTCACTGATATTATTTTGAGCCCTGACAATAATTCATTTCAATTTTACGAGATTTTTTATTGTCATGAATTGCGTTCAAGATCGCTCAAGGAGACAGTCTTTTTATTCGAACGTGGCGGACTATAGATATTCCTTTCCTCCAGACAAGTCAGAGGGAACGGAGGTATGTTGAAGAAGAACACAAAAGGGTCTACGAGATGTTCCGGGGGGGGGAAGGGGATTTCGTGGCTACTAGTAATTCACAGCCATAAGTTTTTAATGAATCACGGTTAACGAAGGCTATTTTTTAAAAATTCAAATATTCATGCATTTTAAACGCATTTTGAGCGTTTAACGCTTCCACTCTCTGATTCAATATATACAATTGCGTCAATATTGTTACAAGAAATTCAAATCAATATTTGAGAAGTGGCAGAGGATAAATGATTTCATTTACAATTCTGTGAACATTAGATTTAATTTACTTACTGACAAACTGTGAAGAATGAATTGATGTAATTGAAGATTATCTCTCTCTACTATTTGATTCTGGATGCATTTGAATTTCATTTTTGATGTTGGTACTGTTTTATCTAAAAAGCATCTAAAAATTCACGATTTTAACATTTCATTCAGTATATAGTAGTCATTTCTAGAAATCTTCAGTTTTATCCATCATTTTTCTAGAAACTAATAATTTGTTACTTCCAGGAACTTCAATTGGAAATAATTTCATCATATAGCTTTAATTCTAAATCAGTAATATAAAATACAAAAATAAAAACTAATTTATATAACTTGCTTATTTGAAATGTTATTGATATAACTAAATCATTAGAACTAGTAAGTTGGGAGAACTAGCTGGTCGCTGAAGGCGGCTAGTATGAAATAAAAATTGGCAAAATCAGTCTAGTGGTTAGGGCTAGAGGACTGGTCCTTTGATTTTGACAATTATTTTAAATATATCGATTAGCATTTTTTATTGTTTGAAATTTTTGTGAAAAATAAAAAAATAACAGTGACTAATGGTAACATTGATCATTTTCTTTAATTAAAATGAACTTATTCGAACAGAAAATAACACAATCCAGAATTTTATACCTTAGAGTTTATAATTTTGACCAAATTTCACGTAACGCTAAAATTTTACGGTTACACATTTTCTTATTAACATTAATTTTTTAAATTTTATTTATGAGTCATACTAAATTTAGATGTATTTTTGTAATTATTCAACATTACTTTGTTAAAGTGTAATAAAAGTGGATTAAATTATGATTAAAACAAAATGAAAATTTCTTGAGATTATAATTTTGTCATGCACTGCACATTGGTAAAAATGCATAAAGAGAAACCATTCTTTTCATTACTTGTCAAAATTAATTCTTGTCTTATAAATATCAAAGAAAATCAGAGAAATATCAAAACTACATTCATTTTTCTAAGATATTATTTGAAAACAAATTATACTTTAAAAACTGTTTGATAAGAAAAATTACAACAAAAATTTAATAAATAAATATATATTTCTTGAAAAAAATAATTATTCTCACTTCTCCGTTTGAACTTACATTCTGGGCCTTCTGTTTGAAATACTAAGTACACATTGCTTGTTTTTTTAAACACAAAATAGCAAGTTACTATTTTACATAGAACTAATAAATCTATTATGCTGCATTCTTTGTTGGAAACAATAACTTTCTTTGTTTAAGAACTGTGAATCGAAGAAAACACACGACTGCAAACAAATTAAATTAGATTTAGTAATGAAAGGCAGATAATTTATATTTACTTACTTCCAATTAAGATTCGTAATTATTTTCGAAAAATAAACTTACATCAAATTCAACTTATACGTCGTAAAAGGTTTAAATAAAATCATTTTAATTAATAGAACTGAAACGTAGATTTGATTGCTTTGTTAAAAGAAGAGAGAAAAGATGAGTAAGAAAGTTCCTTTAATAGAAAAAAAAACATTTTTATTCTTTTTAATCTGAAGACAATAGTATCAATTACATAGACAAAAAAGTTTAATCATTTAATTTGTTTCATGTAAGTTGTTAAGGAGAAAAAAAATACAAAAAAATGAATGGTTCATGAATTTTTTTCATTGGAAAGGAAATTGAGTTGCTCAGATTTGTTCATTTAGGACTTCGTAAAATCGTGAGAAAAATATCTGTTTGTTTCAAAAATTCCCTTTTTTTCAAAATTGCTTTTTTATTTGTTCTGCACAAATAAATGCAGTGTTCGTATTTAATAATGAAAATAAAATATCCATATGTGAAGATATTATGATTTGACATACGATTATAATATGAAATATCTGATATATGAAAGACTTTTTTATTCATATTTTATTCATTGAAGACGAAAATCATAGAATAGGTAATATAAAATAATTTTCAAGCAGTAACACAAGTTCTTGAATAATAAATTATTTATTCAGGCAAAATCTGAAGTTTTTTCATGGGCAAGATGCTCAAATGAATAAGTTGCGATCATTTCTTCTTGCTTCATCTTTGCCAAGATTATGCATGATCCTTCTTGTTCGCGATCAGCCACTTAATCGACGTGTCAATGTTTCTGTAAATTGTTGAAATTGATTTATCCTTTCGTCGGTTAAAATCATTTACTTTTTTAGGCTTTACTTCCTGATAGGGTGCAGCTTCTATTCCCGAAACGCAGCCAAACAAACCTCCGTCTCTCAAGAGCATTTCAATGTCCACTTTTCCTTCGTGAATATTCGGAGCCTAGAAAACTTAGAAAAGTCTAAAACAAAAATAGTTCCTCTATAGTGAAAAAACAAATCTTTCAGGCAATTAGATTGAGGAATAAATTCCAAATGCCTTTTAAAGTAAGTTAAGCATTCCACTTATCTTGGTGTGCTGGAAACGCGTATCCTGGGCCCATAACCATGTGGAGACATTTGCGCATATGAATACAATAAACCCACAGAGGATATGCAAAAATCGGTCTTTATTCTCTTATAGCACAAAAGAGAAGAGAAACTGCAATATATATTCAAATTCCCCTTAATTCCCTCAATTCATAAAGGTTATGTTCCGGCTTCAAAGTATTCTTACGCCCGAGAGCAGGCGAGCATTGTCATCCATTAGCTAAAATTCTTGCCTATACAAAAAAGAATTTTCTTACATAGAGTTCCCATGAACTATCCTCTTACATACAGTTACATGGAGAGAGACATGATTCATGTACCTGTACCGAATCTCCAACTAAGATATATAGGCCAGCGATGCATTTTTTAATGATTCTACTCCAAACCATGAAACCCCTTCCGTGGAAACGAGATCTTGAATGATCAAGGCAAGGCAACTTGCGTTTTCCTCTCTCCCTCCAAATAGGCTTCCCTATGATCACAGTTCAAGCTACAATTATATCTAGACACTGGTCGCAAGCCTCTTGGCTCCATTAAATATGATGATGACACAATCTTAAACGATGCCCTTTGGTGGATGGGACACAAACCATCAGCTTTCTCGCCTAATGTTCAACGTACCACAGCCTTTATGTAGCAGTAGAAGGGCTGGTTAGAATTCTTTTGTCAGCCTGAAGGACTAAAATTACATTTTTTGTAGTCGTTTCATGCTTTCTTTAGTCAGCAATAACAAAAAAACGGTTTTAGGTGGCGTTTATCCCATGGCCAGGTTGGCTGTTTACTGATCCGCTGTTTATAAAACGGTTCGAAGTTATGGATATGACACTTTGAGAGAAATCTGATCTTAGGTGACCTCCAATTGGTTTTCCAGCACCCCACCCCCCAAATGCAACTTTTGCAAACCACATTATTATTATCAAATCCGACAGTGCTGTGCATCCTAATTCTAACATGCGTCAATGGGACAACACATTGTCTCTCGCTTAATTTGCATATTTCACGCGTTTGTATATTTTATTTCAATAGAATTCCAATTTTGATTTCAATAACAGACATTCCTCATGAATAATTACATCAATGGGCATTGGTTGACAACTTTTATAAGTTCACATATCCTTTAAAATCAACCTTCGGTTTCAACGAGAAGTATATTTATTTCTGAGTGATTTTATTTAGTTACTCCATATTCAAAACTGACTGGTCTTGTGGCATATTATGATTGTCCTATGTTAATATTGTTTTTTCTTTTATCTCATCCTAATATTCAAAGTTCATACAGGAATTCGGAATCTGCCTACATTTTTTTCAGGCATCGATTTGTATTTAAATTTAAGTTTGCAACTCAATATTTTCATTTTTTAATTAATAAATTCCTCAGAAACTCATTGTGGGAAAAAGAAATCATATTATCTAAATTTCTACTCCTTAAAATCAAAAAAATAGATGCTTGCCACAGTTTATTGGAACGGTGAGTATATCTTTACTAATAATAAAGGAGAATGTGTGTGTCTGAGTATTGGAGCTCTACATGACAGGCCGCTAGGTGTAGAGCAACGAAATTTGGCACAAACATACTTTGGAGGGTGGGAATGTGCAACTCGGCGCCGTTTTTTAAAATTTTAATTAATTAAAAATTAAGCTAAATTTTGGCGCTTTTCCTTAATAACTTCTGAACAAATTACAGCACAAAAATCATTTTCACACCATCTGAAAATTTAAAAAATTATCTTTTCAATGATATCAATTAAATTGTCATTCCATTTTTTCTATAATTTTAATAAAAAAATTTTAAAAAATATTTTTTGGCATAATTTACAACAATACTTTTCATTGTTGCAACGCATTTCAAACCGTTTTATTGTTAAATCAAATATTTAATTGCGTGTTTCTCTTCCATTGTTGAAAGCTAAGAAAATTTAACTGGATTTTACTTTCTTCTTTTATTTGATCAATTTTTCCGTTAAATCTGTAAAGGAAGTTCTTAAGATAGTAAATATATAATTAAGTAATCCAATAAACTGAAAGATTATGGTTTCTATGTTTTAATTCTTTTTATCAGCATGTTTTAAGCCAATTAGCATGCTGCTGGATGCAAATTGTGCCGCGCCAATTTAATGTTGAAATCAAATGCGTATTTTACGTTAATGTAGACAAGAAACAAAACAACTGCAAGGCTACAAAAAGAACGCGAGTTAAACGTCTATAGCAATTTAAAGTTTAAAACTACTTTGTTAAAGGGGACTATAAATATAAAATTATGCATAAGACATTCTGTTGAAATTTTATTTCCAGCGACATGGTTCTAAAAATATATACCAACATTTTGATTTTATTATGATATTTGAGGATTCATACATGTCACAAAAGAAATCTAGTTTCTGAGTTTAGAATAGAGTTCTGAAAAGAAATTCGGATTATTTTGCTGGGTTCTTTAACTTTCCGTCTAGACGACATCCTGTGTGGCACAGTCTAGTCATTTTTTGAAAAAAATTTCGGTTGATAGAGAAAAGAAAATGCGTATTCAATCGAATATCTTTTCTAAGAATCCTGCATATAAATACATTCACCCTGGTATACCTCAAGATCATTAAGTTTCTCAGCACCCGGAAAGACGAAAAGAAATCTGAATTATCAGATTTTGTCTTCTGCTCTCCATTTAACTTGTGAAATATGACGATATTTTTAATAAAAGTACTTTGAAATTATTAACAATATCTCTTAAGATATTTTAATCCCCAAGTTTTATTTTCTTTATTATGAAAAGGATATTTTTAATCAGAAAGTGATTAGAAAACTTGTGAAATTTCATTTAATCCTGGGTGTTTTCAAGCGATCTCAAATTTTCATTTAAGGGCGAGGAAAGACGATATTTTTTGTTAAAGAGTTAAAATAAATAAATTTCCTTTAGATTTAACATAGGGAATTATTGTAAACTTTGGATTTCATGTTATATTAATGAAATAACCTAGAAGAAAAAATGGTTTCAATTTTATTTTAGCATAAAAATTAAATTCTGCAATCGAATCAATTCTAAAATTTAAAATTATCGAATATCAGGCAGAAAAACTGCCTCTCATTCTATTATGTTTAGGGGAAATGAAATCTTTCTTTCGTGAAAAAAAATAGTAATATAATTTTTATAGAAAATAAGCTAGTTAAGGAATACTGAAATTTAAATTATTTATTCCCATTTCTTCCAAGCAATTTCTGTCTGTTAATTTTAAGAAAAGCATTTAAGAAAATGGAATGAAAAAATGTATCTAAGATATAAAACCTAAGATGAAATGAGAGCATCTCTAAAGATATTTTTATTTTAATGCATTAAACTTGTATGTTTATATGTTTCATAATTAATATTTATAAGATAAGAAATGCGCGATTCTACACTGACTGCAAATAAAATTTCAACATCTCAAAAGCATTGCTAAAGAAATCTATAAATCATACTGCTTTTCCTTCTAGACGTCTTAAAACACTGCTCTTTAACCCTATGAGCCCGATTCCACCTCATTCAGCATAGGCCGAACTCAGATAGTTTCGGGTGCCTGGGTGAATTTTACGGGAGAAAATTAGTTCTTTCCTTTGTTGACAATAGATTGTGCAACCGAAGGTGTCGTCCTCTTGGAATTTCTGTAGAGAAAAGGAGAATTTCATTCTGATTTCATGAATGAAAATTTACTCCAGTTTTTGAGGCACTTGAATTCTCACTCTAGCCGGGTTCAAAGAGTTAAGTATCAGCGTTACAATTATTTGCATAAACGAACTATACTGAGGTGAATGCGGAAGGGACCACCACGCGTGTCATGGCTATAGTTGGCGTGACATGCGTGGTAGTCCTTTGCGAATAATGTTCTAAAAATATGTACCAGTATTTACTAAAGGAATGATGACTGCCTCAAAGGAAACGGAGGTGAGATTATGGGCTTATTTGCCCATAATCTGACCTCTCAACATACTGTGAGTTTAAACAAGCAAAACCATGTTAAACCGGCGAGAAGGATGATTTTCATTTCGCCAAATAGCAGACAAGATCACACGAAAGTATAGTATGATATACTTTCGTATGATTGCATGAAAGTGTATATAAAAGGCAATAATAATACAGGAATACCTCCTGTTTGATTAAACCCAAAGTGACTGTTGATGGACAAGATCTAAGGAGGACGGCCATTGTAGATCGAAATGCATCAGCGGAGAAAATTCGAATGCTCAAAAGCTCTGAGTCTATCTCTTGAATCGTGAAATCCACTCAGACGTTCTATAGGCTCTTGACACACTCCTAGACACAGTCAAAGACGTCTTCAGTGTCGCCGTGAAAAGGCTGACTGGAGATCCTAATATAAGTGGAAATGTGTGTACTGATGAGATCCGTTTCTTTCCAACTGCTAACGATGGTCTAGAGTTAATAAGAATGAGGCCCCATGATATTTCTTGAAGTACTTTCCATTTTATATGCATCTCTGATTTTTTTTCATAAATCATTGAGAAAACCACTTGAATTAATTTGCCTAAATGCGTCAAAGGAGCACATTCGATTGCTCATAACCTCTGAGTCTGTCTCTTGAACTGTGACGTCCACTCAGACGTTCTATAACCTGTTATCAAACTCTTAGGTGCAATCAAAGACGCTTTCAGTGTCGCCTTTTGAAAGCTGATAGGAGGTCCTAATGGAATGGAAATGTGTACACTGATGAGACCCGTTTCTTTGTCGCTGCCAATGATGGTCCGGCGCTAATAAGGAATGAGGTTCCATGAAAGTCTTTTCCGGTATATTTTCCATTGTATATAAAACTCTGATTTTTTATAAAGCACATAACAAATCACTTCCATTAGTCTGCTTTGTGATTTATAAAAATCATTATTATTTTTATCATAATATTATAAAATAAAAGTCATTATTATTATGGGTATTATGGCGTAAGGGGGATTTCAAGTGATAGCAAGACTTCTATTTCTGATCCCCGATTATCTTAAATGCAGGTGAAACATCAGATAGCCGATACGATATATTGTGTTACCGTCCGTCCATAAACTGTTAATGTGAAACTCGTTCCAGCGTTAAAATGCTTCATACCGCAATTTCAATCGGCATACTCTTTCAAATATCAGCATCCTGTCATGGTCGTTATGATCACTAGATTATTATCGATTGAACACATGAATGAGACACAACCAGAAGACAGCTTCCTTGTCAACGCCAGTCCGCAACGGCTTTTGTTAGGCTTACTGAAATATTGCACCAACGTGGACACCCTTCCGGCATAATGACATCCTACACTTCTAGGAACGAATACAAAAACAATTTCACACCTACATTGAAAAAAGTAGGGTCTACATGGTTTTGGAAAAGTCGTTGCAAAGAATTTATGAAGTCGTTACTCATGTACTTTTTGATTTGTGTTCTTAAGTTGTGAATACTTTTATACTTCACTAGCAGTACGCGCACGGCGTTGCCGGTGGAATCAGGACTTCAGCAAAATGAAAAAAAAAAAACCGCCCACAATGACATGCAAAAGTTTTGAAAACAAAAGATACACATTATTGATTTTCCCGCTTATATTTATATTTTAAAAAAACGTGAAAATTACTATACTGCAAGCAGTGGCGAATCCAGGATTTAGGCCCGGGGGGGCGCCTGAGGTATGAAAAGTTTTGTATCGTCGTGACGAATGTCAAAGCTTATGGCTTATGTAAACCAAAACACTTTAACTTTGCAGTCTTTACTCACCTGACAATAAGAATCATAAAGAACAATATAATACAATCGATAATTTAACAAAAAACACAATGAAATAACTATCAATAACATGTTTTTGACCGTGTCAATGCTGCAAATACGAGTGGAATGACTACAAAAGTGGGAGAGACTGTTTCGAGACTGTCAAAAACCAGGAAGAAATGCTTTTACTTTTTTTAAAGAGGGATTAATAAAAAACAGCTGTAGTGATTTTAAATAAAATAAAGAATTCTGGTCAAGATGAAATTTAGTAATCGATTTTTCGCTCAATTCAAATGTGCAATTGCGTACACTTGTGTCTTTTTGAAGACAATACAGTATTTTAATATTTTCAAAACTTAATTATAAGTTAATTATTAACTAAGTTAAACTTTAATTCCGTACCAATCGCCTTCCCGTACCAATTTGTATTAAATTCTTTTAAATATTTAATTTCTTCAAAAATTGCTTACAGTTTCAGTTATTTAATTGGAATGTTTACAGATATTCAGTTTGATTTTGAATAAAGTTTAATTTGCTTTCCAAGAATATTACTGACTAATTGTAAACAATATTTATTACATTTCATAAAACAGGTTCAATTTATTTTTGCCTGTGATTTGTTGTAGGACGAATTTAATTTGCTTGCTTGTTATTCATAAATGACATTTTTATGAACCTGCAAATATCGTATATTTCGCAAAATCATTATGAAACAAAACAAATTTTCAAGGAATCAGATGCATTAAAATATTTACGGAATATAAAATAAAATTCCAGACGACTCTAATTTTTTGCAAATTATGTCAAAACTGTCAAACAGCTCAAGATATTGATAAGAGAAATACATTTCAAATTAAAACGATCGGTCTTTCTAAAATTATTCGCTAAAAATAGTTTCGAGTAACGGTACACGCTTCAATTGAACACACAATTTTTTAGTTCTTTTGCATTTTTCGTTAATATCTTTTTCCCAGTGTCCTTCAATATGATTTTCTTCGAACGCTTCCGAGTTCAATACAATAAATCAGCAAAGATTATTTAGTTTAGCCTTATGTAATTCGAAATCCTTATAACGAGTCATCTAAGTGATTTACTCGCTTAATTTTAAGGTTAAATTGATTTCAAGGACAACTTTTAAGATTGAAATAATCCCTTGATTTATAAAAGCATTTCTGTTCGGTCATTAATAAAAAAGCATTTTATTATTCCTTCACGTTGGATATTAAACTTCAAGTTAGCATCTCATCTCGATTTCAGAAATGTTGTGAAATCTGTAAAGATTAGCTGATAAAACATTTATTATATGGTTTGGCAATATTCAGGCTGTATACCTTACAGATTAAATTTCTCGTATGGTAAAATAAAATTGCTCCTTACTTGAATAATGTAAGCAAAAATGTCTTTCAATTAATTATATAACTTGCACAGTCCGTGAAAATTATTTAATTGTGAGCGAATCATAATAGATTTTTCTTAAATATTTATTTGCACTATAATCAATGTGTTCAATTTACATTTTATGGGTCTGAATATTTCGTTTACAATTACCTTTCCATTCGGTGACTGAAATTAAATATTTCCTCTTCAGTTACAGAGTAAAGGTGATAAAAATAATTGTTCACAGTAAGCTTTAACATTATCTTATTAAACATTTTTCACGATTCCTCCACAATGATGTTAGCAATAATGATTATATTATGGGGCATAAAATAATTACTGTTGCTTAGTCTGACAATGCATATTTGATGCCAACTAAGAGGAAAATTTTGTTCCCAATTTCATCCAATATGGTACGAATAAATCTAGCGAAGCATAAAAGCTTCGTAGTTGTTGTTGAAATGAAAAACGAATTATCAAATCTTCAAACATAGGTAACAAATTATAACTGATAAATGAAATGCTTTTAAAGTTTTATATTTTCGAGCATTCTGTAAAGCAAAATTGATATGTTCAGATTCTGGGCTTCTTGAGTATAAATATATACATAATATTCCATTTATCAACATAACATAGGCATTTTCAAAGCATAATTTTACATCTTTCCTGCATCAGTAAATATGAATTAAACCAAACTATAGATATTTAACAAAGATTTGTTAACTATTTTATCACCACTTCCAAAACAAATTCTATTCAAAACAGATTGGAGTCAGCGTGCATTTATTTGTTTTCTTTTCTTATCCTGCAAAGTTGGTTCAAGGAATTTTCTATTATTCTACATCTTTCTTCAGCTATGTTTTCCTTTCTGGATCATTTAAACAATCCGCCTCTTTTTTCATTTATATCGAATACTTATATTCCAATAACAAGAAAAACAATGTCATATTGAAAGGTTCCAATCACAAATAGTGTTAAATTTTAAAATATATATATTTGCGCAACCACGGCATGTTTCATACACTTTTCTAGAAACATAGTTTTATATAAAGAAATAAACCATCATTTTTAATTTGCAGTTTTATAATTTAAGTATGTCGTGAGAGGAATTCAGAAGCTGAGTTTGTAATCAATGTCTCAAAAGAAAGTTGCAATATTTTGTTCGGAATTGTAACTCTTCGTTTAGACGGAATCCTGCATAAAACAGTGTAGTAATTTTCGTAGAAAATTTCAGTTGATGGAGAAAAGAAATCCATCTTAAATCAAATATCTTTTTCAAGAAATTCTGTAAATAGAGATTTTCATCTTGGTATCTCGCATGACTATTAGGTTTCTCATTTCCGGGAAAAACAGCTAATTTCAAATCTCTCATTACAAAATAATTTTTCTTCTCCATTCAGATTATAAAAGATGGAGAATATGCCTGTTAATTAGTAAAATTTTTTGGAAATGTTTTTAAAAATATTTCTTAATTTTTTTAAATCCATAGAATTTTAATATCGCAATAATATATCTTAACTATTTTCCGTCCTTTTCTATTAATATCAATGAAGCAGATTTGCAACAAAAAAGTTTAAATATTGTGTGAAATTAAGTTTCATTAGGGTTTAGGTTCCTTTGAAATAATCCAACTGTAATTTCAAGTAACGTTAAACTTTCTTAGTTAATTATAAACGTTAACCCACAAAAATTGTCTTCGTGAAATAGCCAACGAAAGCACACATTCCAAAATCTAATTTAGGTTGGTTTAAATAGAACAATAGTACACCTTAGGATAGCTATGTCTTTCGGATCAATCAGAAATTAAAGGTCATCAGATCAACAACCACTTAATACAGCTTTTAAATAAAGCTAAAAGTTCTGCTAAAATCATCAACACTGAAGCACAAATGTGCATGTGCTTTCGTGATGCTCAGAAAGAAATGACATTACTACTTTTCTTGAAAATAAAACTGTAATGGGATTCTTTAAAAGGAAAAGGTATTCAAATTTGGAATAAATGCAATCTGTTCTTCTTATTTGAGCCATCGTTTAACTGGGGTACTCACTTATTTTAGACAAATCTCAAGTAAAGAAAACCAAACAAAAGAATAATTTAAAAGTTTAATTGGGACAAAATGCCGCTTAATTGGGAACGACAGAAGATGCATTTCCTAATAAGATCCGCACGTTTCTGAAATTGCACTAACCTGATGGTATAACGTAGGCATAGTATGCGCTTCTGTGTGTTGAGTACCTTTATTGCACCTTGCTTGTCAATCGTTTTTCGTTGCTTGTTGAAGAAACAAGTGTAAGTTTAGACTATCTAATCTACTAAACTGCTTCGCGTGTGTATGATTTTCATCGAATTTGTGATTGCCATGAAAAGAATTTTTTCACTTTCAAATATAATTACTTTTCTGGATAAAATAAAAGTCAGCCATTTAACGAAACCACCGTACGTTCACTGAGATAACTAGTGAACCAAAATCTACCATAGCGCGTTAATTACAAGACAATCAGCTCCGTGAGGCACGGCCATTAGAGAAAGGACGAGCAAACACATTTAAAACATAATCTGATGGAAAGGATCTTGAAGTTGAAGAAGTAGTAGGGTAGACCGGGGCTAGTTGGGCCGTTTTTTCTTCTAAGAATTTTAAAAAAATTACAATTCAACATTTTAAATTTTTTTTAATGCAAACACTATCAGTGTACCTTCAGGAAGAATTCACCATAATAACATTTGAAAATATTAACTATTAATATTAATTTATAAGCTTAAACTGATACCAAGTCGCGTGGCCCAACCTGCCCCGACTACGGGGTAAGTTGGGCCACATCACGGGGTAAGTTGGGCCCATCACTTATTTAATATTCTGGTAAGGTATAATTGAAGAAACATAAAAAAAATCTTATCATATTTTACATTTCATTTCCTGCGAATGATAACACAAGATATCCTAAAGGAAAATCGCTTTCATGCACCATTCCTTGATGAAGCTATAAAATTGTAAAATTAAGTGAAGCAAAAAACCAAGAAATTGAAAATACAAAATTAATAAGTTTTATGTGGAAAACAGAATTAAATGACTGCATCGTCACAATTTTCATCATTACAGCTTCACTTCTAAAACAGCAGCTTTAATTGCTTAAGAAGAAGCATTCCCTCTATCCGATTTTCTATATAATGGCGAAACATCTTAAAAGGTAACCCTGCAACAGAAACAAAGAAGCATGTTGTGATTATCGCAAAAAATTCTTCCATATTTTTATATTTAAGGCAGATAAATAATAATAATATTATTATAATATAAATTATAATATTAATTTAAAGAATAATATAAATAATATTAATTCAAAAATAATATAAATAATATTATTAATTTAAATAAGTAAATAATAAATAATTTTAATAATATAATTAATATTAGTTTTCACAGTTAGGTTACAAATACAAATCCGATGCATTTTTACTCAACAAGAACCGAGATGCAATTTTTAAATTTATCGTAAAATAATAACAGCGCATTCTGTTCAGCACTTTTTTTAATGGAGATGGAATCAGCTTAGATTTTCTTAACAATTATCTTGCATTTTAAATTTGGTGCATATCCCATAAAGTCAGATATATTTATATATCGCTATATTTACAGCAACATTGATTCAGATACATTTTACAGCAACATTGAATCATTATAGTTATTCATAATGGACATTCCATATATTAATTCGGCGTAATCCCATCTCAAAATTAAAAGAACATTTTAAAATCTTTAAAAAATATTACTAACACTGAACTCTAAATTCTATATGCATATCAATTTAAAATATTTTAGCAAAATTATTGTCTTTTAATAACAATGGGATATTTTATATGATTTCAATTTGCAAATTTTAACCTTCATCAATACTTTCTTCCTTTGAATATAGAAGAAATTAAAAAAGAATAAATATACATGAAATTGAAAGAACGGTTACATAAATGAATTGATTTCGAGATTTCATTCGTTACAATTCGGCTTTGGAGATATTACGTGGCACGTTCGCTCGCCATTTCTACAGGATCAACATTCTACGGGGCAAGTTGGGCAGCCGGCCGAACGTGCCCCATGCGAAGTGGCCCAACTTACCCCATGTCGCCATTTTTGTTTCCGATGGGTGTACGAATTTACTTTGAAAGTATTTAATTAAACAAACATGCCCTACAGTAACTATGAACAGTTATCTTTCAGAATATTATTTGTAAAAATGGAAATTGTAATATAAAAACATAGAAAAATAAGATTATTTATAAGGAAGGAAAGTTACTCACCTTGGCAAAAATTTGAAAATTCCAGCTAGTTCGTTAATAGACGCTGCTATTCCAATGACCTTTACGGGAAAGAAGGAAGGGTGGATGACACATATTTGGCTGGAGTAACAGCGCTATCGATCGGAAAGTATTTAAAATAATCCGACTGACCCAACATGCCCCTATGACCAACTAGCCCCGGTCTTCCCTACATCAATGGTTTTCTATAGTCAGTGGGCAAGGCGTGAATATCAGTATTATTATCATATAATTAATATTTATATTCAGTAATTTATTCAAATAGTAAACGAATATTGTTTAATTTTATGTAGAATTCAATTAAATAGGTTTAATTGGGCGACAATTTCCCAGTCCTAATTAGGTGGAATCGACTGTATTACCATTTCTTCCCAGCACAATATTTGCGTTCTTCTTTTTACTAAATAGATAATCAAATCAAAAACATACGCATGTCTAGGAGAGATTTCTAAGCTAAGATTAACAGTTCCCAAGTGATAGTTTTATTTAAATATAAAACATGAATCTGACTTTATAAACAATTTCGTGAAATGAAAAAAGAAAAAAAGTTTAGCTCTGTGAAATTCGTATTGTAGCGGTTACAATCAACTGCCTTCTCCTTTCTATGGTAGGTGGAGCTACTGAAGCCATCTTTTTCCCATGATGCCTCTCTGTCATTTCTAGTCTGTGTGCTTGTCTCGTGATGTTGTTCTCTGCCTTGTTTTGTGTCTTGTAACTTTAATGTTCTGTGCTGTGGAACGTAACCTAATAAAAATTGTTCCTAAAATTGAATGGATTCTTCAGCAGCACTACACACAAACTCGAGTCTCGTCCCTCTATAGTATTATTTTTTAGTGAAGTTTAAATGTGAAAAAACTCGTAGAATTTTCAATTTATATACAGCAAAAAAATTGTTTAATTTATCTAATTAATTAATTGTTAATTATCATATAATTTCATCTTTTGATAGTGTTAATTACTGTCCAAAAGGATCTAAAAGTTCATCAGAGTATAAATTTTGAGTGTTTAAAAAATTTAATTAATATTTAAATTAGTCAATAAAATTTTATATATGAGAAAGTGAAATTTCATGAACAGTGTGTATGCTATAGAAATACAAACTACTTAATAAATTTCTTCAAATTTGCTCATAAATACCGTGAAGCGTAAGGAAGGTTTTATTAAAGTTTTATTGACAATTAATTAAATAGTTAATTTTCATTAATTGAAAACTTACTGAATGAAAATATTATAGATACTTTAAATCATTTTATTTATTTGCCTCCAAGATATCATTTGCAAATATTAATTAAGTTCTGCATCATTGTTTATAATATGTTAAAAGCTTATGAAAAAATAATTAGTTTTCGATGGTTTTTAAAAATCTTTTGTACAATCTGTAATTTTTCGAGAAGCTACGAGTTTTAAAAACTGTTTGGTGAAATTAAACTCACATTTTAAATAAAAATAAAGTTGCAGGTGATAAAAGGGTTTTCTGTATTGTAATATTTCAAATCAAAGTACATCAAAAATAAATAACATTATATTTTTTAAAAAATACGTTTGGGTGAGTGTTGGCATTCTTTGGAGTGCTAATACTAAACATATTTATACTTTCTCGCACATGGCATTTATACCACTTAGCAGTCAACTGCTAAATTGATACTTTATAACTGTAACCTCGAATATGTTGTGAGTATTTGTTATGTTATACGTTCTTCAAATTTTGCTTAAAAATACTGAAGCATAGGAAGTGTTTAAGTGAAAATTTCGTGCCAATTAATTGAATAGTTACTTTTTATTAATAAAAAAATTATAATATTTTCATCCCGAGCAGCGCCTGGTATAATAGCTAGGAATAAATATTAAAAGAACTAGAGTAAAAATAGGCACAAAGAGTGTTTTAATACTATACAACGCATTAAGATTTTAGCAAGAGTTTCGTTGCAACATATTAACTATTGTTACAAAAATTGTCAAGTGGGGGTACGTGAGTGTAGTTCAACGAGCAGGATAAAAAAAACTAGCTCTTTATTCCACGAATTTTAAAGAAAAACATGTAGGACAGGTAAAAAACTAAGTAGCACTTGTATAAATTAACAACACAAGCAGATCACCAATAAAAATCAGTTACAGCACTTCCAATAGCACTCAGCGTATATTAGCTCATCAGCTCGCAGAGCGGACAAAATTCCAACTCATTCACTTGATGAGCTCACGGTATTTGTACCTTTTCCGATAGAGGTGACGTCACATAGACTTCTCTCCAAGGTTCTCCATATTTCCGTACCTAGTATAGATATGACCATAATTCTGGCATTTTGTAGAAGCTTCGTTTTGTCGTCAAGGTCGGGGTTCATTGGCTTGGCTTCCAGTAAAACCTCTGCCATAAGGTTATCATGTCAAGGAAACAACTTTTCATAACGCTATTCTGTAAAATATAATAAAGTAATTTAAGGGATTTTACATTATAACAAAAACACTTACAAAACAATAAAAGCACGAAGATGGGCAATTGCCAAAATCTAATTAAGTGGAATCGAGCTGTTTAGCTGAGAACGGAACGATAAATGGATATTAGAAAGAAAACCGAAATCTTCAACAAAATGAAAAATGGAGGATATATGGAATAATATCTAAAATAAAAGAGTTTATTAACTATTATATTAAAAAAAGAAAATCACAACTGTCCGTGATATTGTAAACAATACTGAAATTTGATGTTTGTAAGTTTTGTTTAAAAACATTTCATAAAATTAGTATTCATTATAAGTTTTATTCAGTTCTTATTAAGATATCTGAAATGTAATGATTTCATAAAAACATAATATACTTTAAAAAGAAATTAATAATAGTCATGTGCATGTAGAAAAAAATGAAGTAGAAATATAATGGCAACGCCACAATTGTTTTGTTTCGTGAACATTGCCTGGCAACAGAGATGAAAAAATCTTCTTGTATTCGGCGTCGTTTACGTGAGGAAATTCTGTTGTAAACTGGTTGTAAATAATATTTTAATATTAAAAATATGTTTCTTTGTTTTGTAATTGTGGAATAAATGTGTTGTGTTTTAGAAAAAAAATCGTCATTCTACTTAATCTAATATTTGAAATACAGAACTATGGGAATAACGTCTGAAATTTTTAAAAATCATTTCTGGGGCTCGTTTATGGGTTTAGTAAATGTCCGAATTAGTGTAAAAATTATATATATATAGGGTTACGTTACACACCGAGAGTTTACAAAAATAATTTCAAAGCTGAACAAACAAAAAAAAGATATTTGTTCGTTGGAAGCATCGCGTTCCATTGCTTGACCCCGACTGAAGTTCAAAGCTTGACAGGGCGCTGCTTCTGATGTCAGTCACAGTCAGTTATGTTTAGCGTTACAAGAACGATTACACATTAACGATTACACTTTCATATATAAAGAAAACATCAACTGTATATGATAAGAAGTTACTTAAATTTAATATTACTGCAAATATTTTTAAAAAAATATTTGCAGTTCTTAATTTTAAGTTATAAAAAAGCTTTTGGTTTATTCCTTCCATGTTCGTATTATATATTTATAAATTTTCCACATACTATCTAAATTTGAAATGATGAGAAACAAATTTTGTAGATTGAAATCAAACATTTTCTCGTTTACCCGCTAAGCATTAATGTTCTTGTCTAAAAAAGAATATCAAGGCTCACTTCATATTAGTGTGTCTTTCACTTAAATAACTGCATTTTTTAGGTATTCATTACGCTGAAAAAAAGGCTTTGAAAAACACAATTTATTCAAGGATTCATATTCTAACACTAGTTATTCACTTTTAAGTAATTTAGTGACTTATCTGAAAATGTTCCAAGAAAGAAAGCTTTTAAAATAGAGAGAATGAAAAAGAAAATGAAATTAAAGAGAAGCACAGAGCATTTTCCAAAAATCGATGCCAATTTTCGTTAAAGATTTTAGAACTGATATTTTCTCAAGATGTTATCGGATATGAAAATCAGATTAGGAACAAGCCGTTTATCTTAATTAGAATACCCAAATTTATATACTTAATTCAATCAAGCGAAATGAATCATAATATGGTGGAAGAAATGTTATTTTAAGAAGTGCATTTTATCACAAAAAGAAAGTAACCGTTCTTTCATTTTTAGAATAATAAACAATGACCGCTTTCATTTTATTTAATCTAACTTGTTCCATGTTTGTAAAGATGGGATTCTGAAATAATTTTTTTTACTCATTTCCTCATGCGAGATCTTCGAAGTTGTGTACACTTATGTATACTCTATGATAATACACTATTTTAATATTTCTAAAACTTAATAATCCGTTAAGCGATTAATTTAAATAAATTTCGATTTTTTACGAATGACCTCATCTGTTAGTTTCAGAAAAAGTTGAGCTCATGATTCAGTATTATTGATAACATTGAATTATAAATTAAAGACTAAAAAGTGAAAAAATAATTACAATAAAAAACATTTATCCTCTTTGGCACTCTAATAAATATATCTTTATAAAAACGTTTTATTAAGGGGACACAGTACCCAAAAAATGACCAAAATATCAACTTTTATTTTATTGGCTTATTGCGTTCCTCTTATAGTTCTACTTATTATATCCAAACTTCAAATTTCTACCTTTAATATTATAGAAGTTATTTAGTTTTTTATTTACGATGACCAATGATAACCGTGAGAAAATGACAACTTTAACTGGCTTTTTCTCCATGTCGTACTTTTCGTCACTTTCATGTTTTCAAAATGCTAAGGCTTTTTCCTGTTTTAGATAGAGCTTTCAAATTTTTTGTACTTGTTTACCGTTATGCATACGATAAAAATGTGCATGCAATAAGCATTCACTTGCTTAGTTTTTTTTTATATACAAGATATAAATTGAGGTGGTGATAAATTTCCGCATTTTTCACTACGTAAAACAGTAAAAATGCTATATTTAAGCGAATATTAGATGACACTTAAAATCCATGCACAGTTTTATGTAATATATTTCAATGAATATGTACATAAAATTTTAAGGAAAAATATTCATATTTGAAAAAGTAGAAGGGAATTTAAAAATTGAATTTTTCTTTAAAAAATTTTAATTTTAGCTTAATAAGCAGATCAAAATGAATTTTTTCTCTTTAAGATGAGTTTATATGATTGCTAAGTTTTAATAGTTTGAAAACTTTTTCAATAATATAAAAAATTTTAAAAAATGTTCAGAAGGTAATGTGTCCCCTTAAATGTATATACAGTTTATTCCAAAGACAATTTTCAGACAAAATGGTGTTTTGAAATTATATTAAAAGGAAATTAAATTTTGGAGTATAATTTATAAAGAAAAGCATAAAAGCATTTATTTATTATGAAAACATGGCATGTTTTATCGACATCATGTCTCCCTCGACAGAAAAGTACTTTTGGGTTGATTAAAACGTTCATACAATATTGTTTTACAGAAGCTCTTGTGAAACGAAAATAAGTAATAAGAATACAGCGAGAAAATTAAAAATAACAGAGCAATTCAAACCTCTTATGCGGACTTAAATGAAAATATAATGGAAGGATTGTAAGTTTTTTTAATAATATCTAAAGAAAAATAAATTTTTCAGTATTTAATTCCATGTATGGTAGAGTCATTTTAGAAACAAAAACGTTGACTAGCTTTTGAAACAAACTACTCGTTCACTACTGAAAGAAATAAAATAATTTCCTCTCGGCTATTATAAGATGCCTAAATCTTGCTTTTTATTCACTTTTATTTAACTTGGTTGTTTTATCTTTGCAACCTTAACCTTAACAGAGACACCAGTGCTGGCTTGGCATTCGAGGACATTGAATGACAGTCGCTGCAATAGCTCGAATATTGAGACCGGAGTCCTAGTAGCCATCACCAGTCATGGCCTGACCCCTCCCGAAGGAAGTACGTACTTTCACTGGGGGGAAACTCGAACCCCACTATTACTATACCCTAGGGGAAGCGAGAAACCGCTTACTTAACCGGCGGTTTCTCATCCGTGAACTCGCGGTGGGCCCCCCCCCCCCAGAGCAGTTTCGTCTTTGTAAAGAAGGAATTTTGTAATCAATTTTTCACACATCTCCTGAAGTATTAAAATTTTGAAATGTTGTACACTTACGTATTCTCGATGGCAATTCACTATTTTAACATTTTCAGCAATTAATTCTAAATAATTGATTAATTTAATGAAATTTTGATTCCGCAGCAGTGACACCAACTGGTAGTGAATTTCAGAAAAACTGTTCTTATGATTCCATAATATTTATAATACTGAGTCATAAACTGAAAACTAAAAAGTAAAAGTAAAATAATGATCTACTTTTTACTACACTAATAAAAGCGAGGTTTTAAAAACAGTTTTTATTAAGTTTTTTGCAAATATGCATAAATGTGTCCTCGTTTCTGCTGTCTCTATTCATAATAAAAATCATTTTTTAAAAAATGTGTTTTTGACACAGAGTACAAATAATGTTCGAAATACTTTATAGATATCATTAAAATATCATAGTTTATGATATGATATCATATCATAGTTTATCATTAGCTTGCAAACTTTTCTGTTGAATGTTAATAAATTTCTTGATAATAAATCACTTTTTTAACTTATTTATAAAGAGAAATAATAATACTAAATTAGATTATTATCAACCAAAGCAATATAAATAATTATTGATTTCTTATGAATTTGGAATTCCATACACTTATTTATTTTAATTTCCAATTATCGTAAGCGTTGTAAATAAATTAGATTTCCAATAACTTATTTACAACTCTTACGATAGAAAATGTAACAAATCATTGATAGTCGTCTCAACATGCATATTTATTTCAATTTTAATCTGTTGAAACGATTGTCCTGTTCTTTATTTGTGAAATACTATAAAGGTCAACAATATAGATTAGTTACACTTGCTGATGTTAATTTCAGCATTTCTAAAATTTCCTGCATGTACTGTAAATTTAAGTAAGAATTGGAAACATAAACGTCTTAACCATTATTAAGGTGACAAATTATCCTCCTTTAGGGACGAAAGTCCTTCTTTTCTAAATTCTGTCCTCCTCGAAAAGTGTCCTCCTGCATGTCCTCCTTTTCAATATTTGAAGACTAAACTGTAAATTTCCGTATTCGATTGATGCCGATCCGATCCATTGTACTTACTCATTTAGTACTCATTTAAATAATAATTATCAAGCTTGAGCATAGTAACAACATAAAATGTTATGTTTTTATTATGCATTTAACATATTATAGTTGCAAGGAATAAAATATTCCTTTTCTTTAAAATATTTTTCTTTCTTCAATTTAGTTGTGTCCTCTATTTCATTGTAAAAAAATTAGTCACCTTACCAATATTAACCTGGAGGTCCTTGTGACTCTATGTATCCGGCATTCCGTATCAATCCTAAACAAGAACAGACAAGCAGACGAAAGATATTTTTACTTATACAGTGGAATCTCCCTAAACGAAATCGCTTGGTTTCAGTTGAAAAATTCGCTATAGAGAAAATTTCGTTATACGGAGATTAGAGATTTTTGCAGTTATTTAAGTAAATGTTACAAACCTTTTAATATGTGCGGTAAGTTCAAAAATATTTAATTATGACTTTAAATTAAAAATGAAGTAATATTTATTATAAATTTGTTAAAATGATACTAATTTTTATTGTATAAACGAAATGCTCAAAAGTGGAGATAATTCACCAATTTAGAGAATAATTTGTACTAGTGCGGATAAACATAAAATGCGTATTGTCACATCCATTTTGCTGTTTCCATCCCCCCCTCCACCCCGATTCTTGGAATCTTGACCCGTAGAAATGTTGCTTCCTCTGTAGAAACCCAGGTCCCCACAACTGCATTACCCTTCACATAGCATTCTATTGTTAAGTGTTATCGCTGGAATGAACCATGCGAGTGGTTCCAGAAACAGGCACGTGTGAGCGATTTGTTTGCACAGAAATTAGCAACTTTCTTCAAAAATCGTAAAGGTAAAGGTCTGAAAAAAATTCGTTATAGGGAGACAACCACTTCGTTATATGGAGAATATTTTGAATGTTATTTAACATTCCGATTAAAAATTTCGTTATAGGGAGAAATTCGCTGTAGGGAAACTTCGTTGTAGGGAGACTCTACTGTATTTCTAAAACCGAAAGAAGATTGCAAAACGTTATGTGTCAAAAATATCTTTCATAGATCTGAAATTCATAACACTTTTCAGTGCAGCTCAACAGCCTTCGTACATCTAATAAATGCAGCCATCTAGCTACATGTCTGAAAATCAACAGGAAGAATTTACTTTAACTTCAGTTCTTTTATAACGCTATTGAAATTTCAAAATACACATTTGTAATTGTTTTGCTCTCCGTACTTTCCGCATCGTCTGGAATAACGCACATTTCACATCAAACAATGCTCTGGTTTCTTCCAGTACACATCATTTTGAAATTTTTTTAGCGAATGAATTTATTTCATCCGAAATTTGACTGCACTACGGTTTGGAATTGATTTTCTTACTATTATTTTATGCTTTTAGGTCATTATTAACATTGGAAAATTTTATGGAGGAAGTGTATGTTTATATTTTGACGTTAATGTATTGAAAAAAGAATTTTATGAAAAATTAGAGTGAGATGTAGCACTGGATTTTCTTATCGATAATTAAACCATAAGTTTTATAATAACATTGGTGAACCAGTTTTTCTACAATATATTTTCTGAATACTTTTGAGAGTATCTTCTTTATCATTCAAAATCTTACAAAATTCTTGCACAGAACAAAACCTTCACGTCGTAGCTTAAAAATTTTTGTTCTGCAATTTTTTTTCTAAGAGACTAAAAGACGAAAGAATATTTTCGTTTTACTTTGCATTAATCCTTTTCGGTTCAAATGTAGAGAAGAAATGCATAGAAAAGTTCTTAATTCTGGTGATGTCAAACAGTATCACAGGCTCGGAAGTGGTAACTGTAAAAAAATATTGTTACTTTGGATTACATCCATTTTCTACAATGATGCAATTCAAATATGCAGTATTGGTGTAAGGACCACATGCCAAATTTCCTTCGTATAGTTCTTTATTTTTTATGTTATATTGTTGTCCTACACACAGGGAGATAGGCAGTTTTCCCTGTATTCAGATTTGTATCAAAATTCAACATAGATCCGGTGGTGGCTCGTCCATTAAAACTGCAGTATCCCCTGAAATTATTTTAAATCTTGTATTTTCATTTTTATTCTAATTGACTTACTTTTCCATTTTAAGAGTTCAATGATAATCGAAAATGGCAAAAAAGTAATAAAAAAAGTAAAAGATAGACGGAAAATAGACCAGGAATTAAGAGATAGACCGACCACAGCTGCATAGAGTTTTGCCCCTCCCAGGATCGAAATTTCGCGCGTTGAGCAACTCGGAGCTCTCAATCGGAAGAAATTAGAATTGAAATTAGAACACCGAGAGCTGTCGCTGGAGCAGCTCTCGCTTGTCGCGACTTCCTCATTTGGCCTTTTATCGCTTTCTCTCAGTAGTCTAGTCGTTAAGTAGTTTTATAAATCAAATTCTATAGGAGTTTTAAATTTTTGCTCCTTTATGTTTTTTGGGGCGCTGATTACGAATCTGAGGTTTGCCACCAAACCTTTTTGTCGAAATTTTAGTTATAGCCAAAAAAATGAAAAACATTTCTCAGTTTTTTTGCTTGTAACTCAAAAACTATCGATTTTTAGTATGTCATCATTATATACCAAATTAATCAGCACAAAATTTCCTACAACTTAGGTCTATACAACTTTTGCAGCACTGCTTGTTTCTGAGTGACGACCTGCCACTGCACAGATCTACAATTTGGGTGTGAGAGCATATGCCAAATTTTACTTGTTTACATTGTTCCATTTTTGGGCTATCGGATCCTTATACACTTAGATAGACCGAAAATATTATTTTTACAGACCTTATCTAAAATTTTGCATAGATATATAATTTTGGTGTTAAGACCACATATAAAATTTTAATCATATAGCTCGTTGTGTTTTTAGTTATCATGTTCATATGCACATGGACGACAAACCGCCTCTGTGATGCATATTTGTTACAAAACTTCCTACCCAATTACAATTTTAGTGTAATGACCATATACCAATTTATACCAATTTTTTTATATAATTCGTTACGTTTATAATTATCATGTTCACATATACACGGTCAGGGACACAATCAGAATTCTAAAATATTTTTTTTTCAGAATCATAGAAGTCTAAAACGTAGAAGTTTATCAAAATCGCGAAGTAGAATTTTTAGATGCTTACAGTACTTTGTCTATACATATTTCGTATCAGAGAAATGAAAAGAATATATATATTTTTAATCATTAGGTAGGTAAGCATTAAATCTGTACGTTGAATTCATTCACTTACGAATCCATGATGCGGTTTCACAACACTTGTTAGTTTCATAATCATCAATAATCACAGAGAAATGTCCAGCAATCAGTTGTAGAGCGTAAACCCTGATTCACCCTCCTACGCACGATACATCTAAACGAAAACCTTTTATCCTATCTTTGACCTTTAGACAAATTTTTGGTGATTAAATCACACGCATGCATTTTTAATTTTAAAACATCCATCCTTCACTTATATTTTACGTATAAGTCTGATTATAAAGTCGAGAAACACGCCAATGACTTTTGCAAACTCCGATGATTTTTGCACACACAAGAATCTTGGAGTTGTAATTTCATGAAATGAACATTCAATTATCGGAAAGTCTTTCATATCTGAATCCGCCCAGCCTCTCGATCAGATGTATAAATTCTAAGAATTCTTGTCAAGAAAAATTATATTCTATTATCTTATAGAAATATTATTTTTTATTCATGAACTCTTTAAATTAAACTAGACATGCTTATCGATTTACACTGGCGTTAGAACAAGTTTCCTTTTAAATATAAATTATGGATCAGCTGTTTTTTGCCTAAAATAAAGGAGCGAAAAACTATTTCATGAAAAATAATGTGTTAAATAGGGGTGAACGATTATTTATTAATTTAATATTTGAAAAAAATGAAATATTTTGGTTATTTGCCTAATTAATGTACATCGGATGAACAGCAAGCAAAGAGGAAAAAATAAATTTATTACGATAATTTTTCTTATATAATATTTAAGAAAATTTTCTCCTTTGATTAGGAAACTTACCTCAAAAAATAATGCAATAAATGAAAAGATCCATTTTGAAAAAATATCTATTCACATAATTAATCTAATTTTAAATAGAATTAAGTTTACGTACTACTTTCCGTTTAAAATTTGTAATCGAACATTCGCTGTTTTTATTGCACAGCACAGTAAGAGCCCGTTATTTAATAGAACTAATATATCTACTGTGCTCTGTTTTTTGTTAATAAAAAACAAATCTATAGTTTAAGAACTCTAAATGAAAGGAAACATGCGTATGAATATAAATTAAATCAGAATTAATATTTAACGGTAGATCTTTTATCTTTAATTTGTTTACTTCAAATTAAGATCCGTAGTTTTTTCCAGAAAGTAAAATCTTATCTTTTTCAATTAACATATTTTGAGTGTTTGTGTTGAAATTAAAGTACTTTAGTAGCTAGAATCGAAATGCTGATTACGTTGATATAAACAAAACAAAAAGGTTTATATGGAAGCACATTAAGCTTAAAAAGAGTTTTTTATCCTTGAAAATCGGATGACAATAACGTGAAGTACACAGGGAAAACTTATCAGTTAATTTATGTCTTGAAGTAAAGGAGGAAAAATGTCTAAAAAATGTTGCATGCGTCATTTTACTGAAAGCATTTTGCTTTAGTTTTTAGATTTAAATATTTTGAAATCACTAAAGCATTCAAAATAAATAATTATTTTTATAAACAAAATATTTTTTAATTTGGTTTTTTAAATCATTTCATATAAAAAGGAGTTTTTGAGTTCAAACTTCAGAATGTATTTAAAAATATAAATTTTTTATGATCTGACTCATGGTAAGAAGCAAAAAGTAGCTGAATTTAAAAAAACTGCTCTTTATTTAGATGGTGCATTATAGAAAAAATTCATGGAGCAGGTTATGTAAGACTTGCAAAAATAATATTTGAAATCTATAAGAATAGAATGAGGCAATAAAAACTTATGAAGTTTCATATTGGTTAAATTAAATTCAATGTTTTGAGACGTTTCAACTGGTTTTCTTTCTCTCTTTCTGAGAGATGATTTAAAGTCTTCTGCTTTTGGTGAACATTCACACACAACTACTTTACTTATATATCTAAATACATTTATAAAATAAATTTATTGTGTATCGCATCAATAAAATGTTTGAACGAACAGTATGATATAAATAGCTGATGGTATATTTTCATCAGCATTGTTAAGACAACATTTGATACAGATTTACAACTCGGATGTAAAAATCGCATGCCAAACATCATTTATCATATTTCATCTGCGTTTGGGGGGGGGGGTCGTGTTCGCATACAACCGGATAGATAAACAAACACATACCCAAGCATAATCCCAATTTTTTTCCCTAAAATATCGTTCTTAAGGTAACGGGTCTCTTAAAGATTGAAATTTGTTAAATTTTTAAGGTCGGATATTTAAATGTTTAATATACCATCTCTTTCGTAATCGGAAAGAAAATACGTGTAAATCTTCTTTTTTGAAGCCTTTGATGAAAAAGAAATATTAAATAGTTATTTCCAGATATAATACACTAGTACAGTCTTTTTATATGAACTAGAAGACTGAGACCGGAGAAAATACTTAATAATATCATTTCTTCAAATGAATTTAGGTTACTCTTTAATAATACTAACAGAAATAAATTAAAAGAAATGCCTAGCGAGAAATTTCTAAGTTGATAGTAATAACTTTCCGATAACAGTTTTTGCTAAATACAAAAAATAAAGTTTTGCTTTTATCTAAATAAAGTTTTAACAAAATATAATTTTTGTTAATATATAAATAAAAATATTATTTGGTTCCTTAAAAATACATTTTTAAAAGTTAAAGTGTATTTTAAAGGAATCCTGTGAAATTTTTCTTTTACAATTCTCAAATATATAAACAATAGAAATTTATAAATTTTTAATTTGCAAAGAATGTCGCATCCATTTCATGAGTCTGTATTAGAAGGGTAAAAATTACTGTTAGAAAATTAAATTGAGCTACGAATGAAATAGATCCTGTTTACATCCCCACAAGAAATTTTAAACTTCCTTCGAATAACAAATTAATACTTGGAAAAATCATTCGTGGAAACACATGTTACTGTTTTGAACTTCAGCTCTGTTTGTTCGTTTCAACATATACCATTTCTAAGATTTTCTGAGAAAAATAACTGAAGACGCATGTGGATATTTCCGTCAAAATCTGTTATAATGCAAAATATGTCTCTTTAATTGCAACTGCAAGAATATATTCATCAATATGATGACATTATATGTTTAGACTTCTCTATGAAATTAAATTCCAGTACGTAATGCATATGTGTTCCTCCGGGAAGTTAAAAATGTCCACATTTCAAACGGCTTTAACTTCTTTGTGATACGAAATGTTATCTTTTTCATTGAAAAGTGTATGTGCAAATTTTAATGAAACAATACTTTATTAGGGTATCGAATAAAATTGTAGAATGATAGAAGAGAGATAACGATATTTCATGTCTCCCAATTGATTCACGGCACGAAGACCAACGATTTTTCATTTCTTCTAATTGATTCACGATACAAAGCACGTAAAAATGGACTATTAATATCCATGCATTCAATAAATTTATTCTGTAGAACATTCTTTTCAAAAAATCACATTTAAATTTGAAAATAAGAGAAATTCAAATAAATTTCATGATCACCGACTTTATTCAAATTTCATTCCTCGTACCCAAACTTCTTTGTGGAATTCTATTAATTGGTTGGAGACTTTTTTTGTGTAATTCCTGGGTGGTTATATTTCTTAATACGAGTATATTATTTCAATAAATTCTCTACACTATATAGAAAAATTTTGTCCTTTGATTTTGTAGTAAACACTTAATTTTTAAATATATTTTAATGTCAGATAGGGCAATTAATCATGTGCACGTATGACCAAAAGTAGATTTCAAAATCTATTTTCGACTAACAAAATAAAATATAAACTGGTAGGTGAATAACTTATCCATTCAAAGATGCACAATGATGGCATCTATAAATTTTAACATGTTTTAAATTATGTACAACATTTGAATATTAAGGATACCAAATACTAACCAAATCGTGAAAAGAAATGCATGAAAACAAGAAAAACGTCACCAACAGGAATAAAAGTCTTAATAGCACACATTGATCACTTTGAGATCATAAAATAGTCGCAATGGCCTGTCATGCTTTTATTCTGCATCTGAGAAATATATCTATAAGGAAAACGAGTTTTCAATTATTACTCTCCGTAACGCTTGCGAATGGCTGGAGAGAAAGCAGTAATTTTCCTGCAATGATAATACCAGACATTTCCGATGAATTTCAGTACGGAAATTTAACGCTGGCCTTAATATATTCTATGTAAACAAGATATCTTAAAACTTTTCATACAAATATAAGTAATCAAATCATTTTGAAAATTCAAATTCATCAAAGATTAAATAAAAAAATTCTTCTGTCATACTTTAGGAAAAAAAACGGCTCAGTCGCTTCTCTTAAACAAAAAATGCAATGTCATTCTTGTAAAGGAATTGAAATTCTCAAAGCAGAGTAAATGCAAAGTTAAATGTTACCATATTTTTTAAAACGTCATCTGTCTCATTTTTACAAAAATACTAAAAAAAATCGGAGTACAAGAAATGTTTAGAAAAAGTGTTCTAAACTTACTTTAATAGCTTTCTAATGATGGGTTTTAGTAAGATATAAAAATATGTCTGATTTTATATTTGATTTTTTAATAAGTAAAGGAGAGTTTTGTTTTTGTTCTTTTTTTTCCTTTCTTTTTATTTTTTCTTCATAGTTTTGGCTTGTATAAATGAGAGGAAAAACTTGGGAAAATGCTAAGTTTGTATAGAGAAAAAAATTAATTTACTTTGCATTACATTTCTTTTGCATAATTAGGATACATGAAAAATACGATATCATAAAGATAAAATGACTCGTCATAAGAACAAGAACTCTTGTTAGATAGTTAAAGAGTGCTGTATAGTAGAAAAATTCTATGTATTCTAAATCTCTTCTTCAACAACTTCAGCATAAGAAATCATTTGGAAGATGAGTCAATAGAAGGAAAGATTAATTTAAATATTTTTCCAATCTTATATATATATATATATATATAAAGTCTTAATAATCAAAATGAAAATTATCAGACATATCTATAATACAGTGCAATAGTTTACATTTTTTAATTATACAGACTATAAAATATATTCTAAGAAATAAAAATACTAAATCATATAATCTCAATAAATAAAGATACTAAATATATACTAAGGGCATATGGAGAATTAGAACATGTATATTAACTGTTATATTCAAAAACTATTGAAAAAAGGCAATCCAGAATTTTGGAGTTTTCAACAATTAAATTGGTTGCACAGCTTTGGATGTGCTAATAGCCGGTTAAATCGATTTTGTTGTACAAACCATCCCAGTTACCATTGTTGAAAAAACAGAAAGGGTAACCAACCCTAAAATTTAAAGAAGTTAGAAGAAAGAATCATACTTAACCCTAAATTAATGCATCGCTATATGAAGAATATAGCATGAATCCAAAATAAACACAACAATATATTGCACATTAATTATTGCACTAAAATTAATTGATTCATTATTCTATAAAAATTCTCAATCATTTTAAAGTAAGAATTATAAAATCAAAGTGTATCAAATATCATTTACTTTTTAACAAAAATTCGCGACAAACCAAATCTAAGCGCCAGATGCCAACAAGCTAAGTCCACATTAAATAACAAATAATTTTAAATTTCAAAATTAGTCTGATACCTGAATTAAAAATTCATGAGATTAATAGAAATCTAAAAACAATATAGGAAAAACTATGGGAAATTTTAAAGTTTATATTTTAAGATTATAATTTTAATTTTATAATGCATATATTTATAATTTTTATATCTAAATCTAGAAATTATGCTACTAATTTATTATTATTTGTCTTTATAGATTTTAAATAATTAGGCTAGAAGTTAATTTGTGGTTTTGTATCTAAAACTTTATTGAAGACTATCAAATCATCAATATATCTATATAATAAACTAGAACTATTATATATGAAATCTTTCTCATAGAAATGTAAATAAATACTTGCCAAACTTTTGCTAGCTGGCCCTCCTTGAGGCAATCCTTTAATTTGATGGAAGACCTTATTATCAAATATAACATAGTTTTCTTTTAATACAAGATTAATAAGAGTTTTATAATTATGAATGCTTATAAACTTTTTAATTCAAAATCATTATATATTTTTATTAAAGAATCAACCAAATCTTCAATGTCTATGCTATTATCTATATATACATATATATGTGAGAAAATAATGAAATATAATTCAAAATCCAATTTATTAAAATATGTAAATAATATTTTTAACATTTTAGCTAATAAAGTAAATTAGTTAGTTTAATACCTTTTATATACTCTAATACGTCATTTCCTAGAAAAATATAGCACGTCCGTCATCATAAACAAAGATGTTCACTTAAATGACACAGCATACTTCACTTAAAGATGTCTAAAAAAATTAATAATTCTAAAATTTAAAATTAAACTACTCCTTCAATGAAAACATTACTAAATAAAAAAAATTCTGAAATGACGACTAGCTTTCACAATCTTCTATATCGAATATTAAAAAAAATCAATTTGTCTTTGACAAGCAGGTTTGCTTGAAAGAAAATTATTACATCTGGAGTTTCAAAGTTGTATCTTGGAATGCCTTTCTGTAAATTATTTATTTTTGCCTTTTAATACGCTTATGTCAGGATATAGCGCAATTTTAACTTGTAAACTTTTTGAATAAGAGTAACATTTATAAATTGCCAGCATTCCTTATACTAATTTATTCGTCCCGTAATAAAATGCTTATGAAAAGATCGCAGACAGTTAATCTGAACTTTTTAAAAGTCTCCCAGTTTATCCATCAGATAAGGATAATTTCATGTTTTTTCTCACATCTTGTTGATATTAATTACAGAGATCGAGGGATTAAGGTTTTAACGCAGAACACATCTTAAAAATTTAATTAGTACTTCATTTTTTAAGTTCCGCTAGTAAACTATTATAAACAGAAGAAGATTATTAGAGTTTAAGCTATATTTTCATTATATGAAACATTTTAAATTTTAATCAGGATTTCTGCTCTAAAACATTTGGTTGCATAATATTAAGTACCTCGTTGAATCTAATAAAGGGGCTTAATGGCTTTAACATCGTGGTAAAGTCGCTTGAAATACAAAAGGCTATTTAGTAAAAGATACAAAACTAACAAAGTACAAACAGCTAATATTTTGGATAAGAACTAACTATATGTTTGAAAAAGCAACGTTAAAATAGATATTGAAAATAAAAAGAAATGGCAACTCTTTAAAAAGAGAGAAAAACGGAAGATGCATGGGTATAGTATAGAAAATAAAAAGAGTTCATTAAATATAATATCAAAACAAAAAAGCAAATCTCAGCTGCATCTGATAAGAGATTGCTTTAATTAAAGGGAAAATATAAGCAATTTTTAATGTTAGTCGGCAATGATGCCTTGGGCTCTTTCTTTCCATGTTTGTAATGATACGAAATAAATTTTTAAGGATTCAAATCCAACCTTTTTCGCTCTCGAAGAAAGCATTTACTTCCCTGTTTAAAAAATAACGTCACGTTCGGTAATCTCTGTGCGTCGTTCACTTAAGTAATTGCACATTGTTAGGTATTCATTGGAATCATAAAAAACACCATTTGGAAAACGAAATTAAATCAAAGACTGCATACACTAACACTAGCTATTCACTTTTAATTAATTTAGTGACTTTTTCGAAAATAATCGAAGGAAGAAAGGCGATAAAATAGAAAGAAGAATAAAAGATAAAAGAAAAAAAGTTAAAGACGGCACGAAACATCTTCTAACGATCAATGCTAATTTTTTTTAAAGGTTTTGGGGATTAAAATTTTCACAAAATGGTATCGGATGTAGGTGTTAGATTAAGATTAGTCAGTTTATCGTTATTAAAATCCCCAAAATCACGCACTTAATGTAATCTAGGAAAATAATTCATAATCTGCGTGAAGAAGTATTATTTATAGAAATGCATTTTTTCCGAAAAATTTGAAATTAATCCTTACTTTTTTTCGTAAAAATAAATCGTTACTAATTTATTTTTCAATTTCAGTTTGTTTTTTTCCTTAAAATTTTGTTTTAACCGATATTTTTAGTTTAAAATAATAATAAAGGCACTGCACAAAAATGTTTCCACATAAGGCATATGTGAAAATAACTTATATGGATCTAGCTATCCCTAGATAATGTATATCTTTTGTTTCTGAACACGTTCTTCTTTTCCAGTATGTGTCAAAAATATCTTTCAAAGAAATGAAATTCTTGACACTTTTAAGTGCAACGCAACAGTCCGCGTGCAGCTAAAAATGCACTCATGCCAGTGCAGATGCATTTTCTGAACGTTTCAAGTAAGAATATACTTTAAACTTCGTCCTTATGTAGCACTGAAGAAATCTTAAAATGCGCATCCGTGATTGCTTTTCTCCCCACACATTGCGTTAAGTTTGTTCTTGAATAACTTTCGGATCCAACAATGCACTAGTTTCCTCGGGCCTACATCAATTTGGAACTCCTCACAGGATTTCTTTCTTCTAGAATGTATTTCCACCCGGATATGGGCGAGTTTTCTGGGCTGTTTACTTACATTAAAAACCTTGACTTTATCTGCTTGTATGTTGGACTTCCGCTTTGAAGATTCCATTGACTTAGCATTACACCGGAATTACGTAGTACAGGCACCCAAATGTCAATAAACAAAGCAGAAAACTGGACCATGGAGTCATTTTATCCCGTTATTTTTTTTTTACATCGGCCGATATTTTTAAGTTTGAAAATTTTTATAAAATAATAAAAAATTATTTTTTAATCTTAATAAACTTTACATTTCGCCCTTATGTAGCGCTAAATGATTGGTAAAATTCGTATCCTTTTCTCCCGGCACATTGTGTTAAGTTTGTCTTCGAATAACTTTCGGATCTAACAATGCATTAGTTTCCTCGAGCATACACCAATTTGAAACTCCTCACATGATTTCTTTCTTCTAGAATATAATTCCACCCGATATTGAATCATTTTGGTGTGGAACTGTTTCACGTTATTTTTTTAAGTTGGTCAATATTTTTAATTCTGAAAATTTTTTATAAAATAGCAATTTTTTTAAATCGGTACAAGATGCAGGTAGAAAGATTTTCTTAAAGTTCTGATAAAATTATAACACTTGATTCTCTTACCTGTAATTTTATTCTAAATTTCTTTTAAGAGAACACAATAAATTGATTTACTTCGGGAAAAATTAGAGAAGTTTTAATTATTTATTTATTTATTGCATCTTCTTTGTTACTGGATTTTTTGCAAAAGTTTGGCACGCAACGAAAGCAGCTCGTCTCAGTTTCAAAACGCTTTTCTCATCTTTTCTTCTAAATATCCCCGGGAGATGAGTTATTTTAATTTTATATCACATTAATCATACTCTGTATTTTTGGTTTATTTGGAACTTATCTACGTACTTTTCCCCTTAAATAGCCTAGTGTTTCAGTTTCATACCTTTAGAAGATAAAAGTAAAACAAAAACCTTTAAAACTATTTTTCATTATTGCTCTCAAAAATCTAGTACAAGAAACTGAACATGTAGTGCATCAGGCTTTTAGATTCAAATCAGTGGGGGGTGAGATGAAGGGCGTAACGGCGGGAAGTCGTCCCCTCCCCACTTTTTGCCGGAAGAATTAAATTTGTATTTCATTTTAGCTACTTAAAACCAGGAATTTTACAAAAAGCTTTATAGTGCCCGGGAAAGCTATCTAATTTTGTAACAAAATTTTTAAATTTTTTTTCGGACCCCTATACTCCCAGGTACTTTAAAAGTCTATAACTTATTTGCCCCCTCGATTTTGCCACCCAGTCGTCAATACTGATTAACAAACGAAATAGTTTGTCAGTATATTTTTCCAAATCCTGTGATTCAATTGAACTTAATTTAGTAATTGCTGTGGCGTCATCAAAGAAGGTCAAAGAGTGTTTCTGTTAAATTTAAAGCAAAATCTGTAAAATCAATACATTTCCCAAGTAATTGTTCCAAATTCACTGCTATGACATCTTAATTCACTGAAAATCGTGTTGCGGATTTAAACTAACAAAAAGAGGGATCTGAACGAAAATCAGGTATTTTTTGGCTCATAAAAGAAAATACTTGACTCAAAATGACAAACAAACTTTCAGGTTAGTTTATACATATATATTAATGATATATAGTAAAATATCTGTTTACATCAGAAAATAATAGTAAAGGAGAAAATTATTACTGAAAAGAAAAATAGCTGAATTACTTTCTTGTACTGGTCAGCAACGGATTCCGAGACTACCAATTTGGACGATTTTACACCGGAAAGGGGTGTCAGGCAATGAGTCATATGAGTGCATTTCTGGAGTTCTTTGTTCGATCACGCTTAGTAAAATGTAAACATCATCCTTCCATTCTTCACTTTCCCCCTATTTTGATGAAAATAATTCTGCCCGGCGCATGCGCAAAAGCACGAAGGGTTTCCGAATCCATTGCTAAACAATAAATAGTTTGTTCTGAATAAATGTGTCGCATTAGTCGTAAATGCTGTTCATTTTCCGTGTTGAATATAAATTTGATTTTTGCTGAAAAACAGCGCTTGTAACAAAATGTGAGAGAGAAATGACTGCATCGTTCAACAGACAGTTCTTTACCTGAATGAAGAACAAAATTTTTACGAAGCAGCAGTTAATTAAAAAAAACAAGTAAACTTCTTATGTTAGTTTTACAAAATGGGTAACTGCCATGAAAAGGGAAAAGAATGCTCATTCTCCTTATAAAGGGAGGCATTAAATCACTTATTTCGAATGGTGAAACCGTTTCCCGAAAAAACAAGAGATGAGACTTTACTATAACTCTTCAGTTGAAGCATTATCAGTGTGAAAAAAGAAATTTCTGTCCATCAGTGGTAGAACATAGACATTGGCTCCTTGAACGCACTCGGAAGAAAATTATGGGCACATCACTACCAACCGTAGCTTCCTATCACAAGATATAAGCCAAAAAAGTATTTTGATTTAAAATTACATAGTATTTTGATTAAAATTAATCCCCCTTGAGTTCACAATAAATCCAGGTTATTGTACATTAAATAAGGAATACTATTTGGTATTAAAATTAAGCTATTTAAAAAAAAATGTTCGAAGAATTTCCCTAAAATCATTACTTACAAAATACGATTTAAGTGGAAACGTCACAAAAATCCTTAAATAGAAAAATTAAATATGAATGCTTTTTTAAGGTGAAATTGAGTCATTCTGGTCTCTGGTTTGGTTCGTTCTGGTCTCATAATTTTCACATTTGACCTTTACCATTTCAAAAGATTGTTATCATTCTGACATATTATATAAAGTGTAATGTAATAATCTTTGTATTACTTAAATATTTCATTCCGCACACAAGCGTTGCATATTTTCTAGGTAAGTCGTTCCAAACATTTATTTTGTTATTGCTCTTTTAACAGAAGCCTACAATTGTGTAAAAATAATTCTTCATTATTAAAGAAACAATATTTTTTGTGAATGAAAACTTATTTTTAATACTACCAGATATATTAATGCATAATATTCTGAATATATTATATAGGTATATTAATCCGATTTGTACTTGAGCTGTACAAAAAAATTTAACAAATATTTTTTCCTTCTCCTTTATTAGGATTCTTCTCTTTCTGAAAAGTACATTTTACGAAAATCAGCATTCAAATGAAAAAATAGATATATGAAACACAATTTTTCAAAAAGTAGCTATTAATGTATAATTAAAATGAATAACAACACTCTAGAAAGTAGGATATGTTTGCTGGAATTTTTCTTACGATAATTCTAAAAGCAAAATGCTTCAAAACATTTGTAAGATCATTGAAAACTTTTTTAAAAAATTAAAGTGAAGCAAACTACTTTAATTTTATTGAGTAATAAAGATATTTTTATTCACAGATTCATTTTGTCTGGCGCAGTATAGCCAACGAATGGCTCTTGCGCCAATAAACCAAAACCAAACCCTTCAGTCAGTGGCGAATCCAGGATTTGGGTCTGGGTGGGGCGGAGGTCATAAAAATTTTGTATCGTCGTGACGAATGTCCAACCTAATGGATTATGTAAACTAAAACACTTTAACTGTACAGACTTCTCTCACCTGACAATAAGAATCATAAAAAACACTACATAAGTTAATAAAAAATACTATGAAATAACTATCCAAAAAATGTTTTCGACCGCGTCAACGCCACAAGTATAAGTGGAATGACTAGAAAAGTAGGAAAATTTTCGAGACTGTCAAGCCAGAAAGCAATCTTGTTACATATTTATTTATTTTTTTTTAAAAAAAAAGGGAAATGAAGAACAAACAGTTGCAGTGATTTTAAATAAAATCAAGAATTCTGGCTCGGGGGGGGCTGCAGTCCGATACCCCGCCCCCCCTGGATTCGCCACTGCCTTCAGTAGTTGATGCTTCAGAAGTTACATTCTTGGGCAATTTTTTTATATCCTTCCCTTTTCAAACCATATATTTATTTAGCCAATTTTTATATCGTTGCAAGCTCTTTCAGCGTTTCTAGTAAGACGCATAAGCATATAATTTTTTTAACCTCCTGTGTTTTAAATTATGACCCCTGATTCCGGCCATGTTTTGAATTTGTTTTTGTGTTCAAATTTTAGTAACATATTTCCAACGACCAATTTTCTTTGCAGCGTTTATCGAAACATTATTAACAGAAATCTGTTGACTTATGTCTAATTTGTTTGATAGTAAGTCTAGTCAAGAGACCAATTTGAAATTGTCTCTTACACTGTCCTTGAACTTTTGCGTATTCGTATCTTCAGTATAACTGCTAAATGAGATACCTACATTTAAAGTTTGTTCTAATTCCCTGTGGTTAAATCTTTAAATAAAGAAGAAGATAAGTTAACAACTAACTTTTGAAGCATGATTAAATTTTAGTAACATCTTGCATTAAATTTTAACTGGTTTCTTGCAACACACAACTGCAACTCAAACACAAAAATTCTTGGGTCTGAATTAGGTGAATTATTCCTCAAATTATGCATTTAGTCATCCAGAAGAATGTCATAACTGGATTTCTGTGATATGTTGCTATTAAATATTATTCTGATGTGCAAAAATTAAGGGCCATTTCTTAAATTGTGAAGAATTGAGAGTTAATAAGCAAACAATGGTTCAAAATTAGTAGTGGAGAATTGTGTAACATATAATCGAGGAAACTCACATTTCACACTGGAAATTCGGGCACAAGGGTATTTGGGGGACCAACCAGAAATTGATGAAGACGAAAGATTTGAAACTTTCATTAAAGGTTTTGTTTGATATACATATTACTTACATGTATTTCAGTAAAAATGGCATGGATATTCGGCGAGCTATAAAGGTTTCTTTTAAAAAATCCCTAATTTTTCCGCTTGCTGTTTACTTATAATATGCTGAGCTTTCAGCCAAACTATACCAAACTTACAGACTGCATGACTATAGGCCACCAAATCATTATATTAAAATTAAAAGTTATTATTTTCAATATTCTAGGACGTAGGAGTATTTGTTATAAATAATTTTTAACTGCGCATACGCGAAACATTGCATAATTTTTCTTCCACAATTTCAAAGCTAGATATATAGGTCAGCATACATTAAAATTGCATTTGAATGCCGTTAAAATTCAGAAAGATTTCGGCATTTCAGTGAGGGGAATTTCACTTGCATTCTAAGAGAAGTGAAATTATCAAGGATTTTCCACAATTTGATATTCTTGTTATTTATAATGCCTAATTTACTGGAATTTATATTATGCATTTATTTTTTAAGTGTATATGGATATTCATCATATTTTTAATCTTTAGACACTTCAAAAAACTATTGGAAGATTCCAGATTAATATCAATTTGTGGAAAAATTATATCATTAAGCTTCCTTTAGAGTGCAACTGATCATCTAAGTTTCGTATAATTTAGTTGAAAACTCAGCATGTTATAAGTGAAAACCACGCGGAAAAATTTGAGATATTTTAAAGAAGCCTTTATAGCTTCCCGAATATCCATGTTATTTTTAAGAAAATACATGTAAACAATGTGCATAGCAAAAAAAAAAAACGTTAATGTAAGTTTCAAATTTTATCAGCTTTTTGTGAAATGGGGCTAACGGAAATCCCTTTTCGCCTTCATCAATTTCTGGTTGGTCCCCTAAATACCCTCGTGACCGAATCTACAGTGTAAAATGTGAGTTTTCACGGTTGTATGTTACACAATTCTCCACAACTGATTTTGAACTATAGTTTCAGTATTAATTCCAAATTTTAAGCATTGTACGAAAAGGCCCTTATTTTTTGCACTCCAGTGTATGAATTCTCCTGTTTCTCATGAAGACAGATCATCCTGTTTTCTTGCACTTTTAAACAACATTTTTTATTCATTATTACAATATTTTAGTATAGGTACTTTTTAAATCATATTAGGCATTTATATCTAGCTATACTGGCTTTGTGACACGTTTTCTTTTAAATGTTTGCAATGGATAATCTATTCTTCTTTTAAAATAAATATGCGAACTAATTCCTTGAAAGACAATAATCCCTTATAAAATTTATTATATTCCTTAAAAACTTTAACTTTTAAATCGGCAGGATGGGGGTTTTCTTTTATGATTATTATTTAAATTGCATAAAAAGCTTAAATGTCCTGTATTATTTGCTTAATTAATAGAGATTTAATGAACAGCAAACGAAAACGTAGAAATGTCAATATTACAATTCGTTTCGTTAGAGAATATTTATAAAAACCTCTTTCCTACAGCTTTTTTACATTTTTTTCATTTAATTTGGAATACTAAGAAGGCATTAGTTGTTTTTTATTGAATTACACTCTGAATAATTTTTTTCACAAGACTAATAAATCCATAGCATTGTATTTATTGTTTGCAACAAACATCTTGATTTCTTAAAAAATGTGAAAAAAAGAAAACGCACTAATGAAACCAAATTAAATTTGAATTAGTACTTTAAGGTCGATCTAATTTAGTTACTTCCAATTAAACTTCGTAGTTTTACTGGAAAGTAAAATTTTATCTCATTCAAAATGCACATCGCAAAGGTTTCTACTTAAATGAAAACATTATAACAATTAGAATTGAAACATAGATTGAATTGGTTTGTTATAAAAAGTAAAATGATGCGTGCAGAAGAACCCTTAACAGGGAAAACGTTTACGTTCTTATTCATCTAAAGACAATTGTATCAAGAGTGAGGGGATAAAAAAATCAATCAAAATGTGTTTCATTAAATTGGAGAAGAGGGGAAAAGATGGCAAAAAAGGCACATGCATTGTTCTACTGAAAACACTTTGTCGCAGTTTCATTTTCATTATGTAAACTGTGCTCTACGTATTCGAAGAAAATAACATTTTTGTTTCAGGACTTCATTCTTCAAAATTTCATTCTTATTTATTCCGTAGTTACGAAAGGCATTTTGTGTATTTAATTATAAAAATAAAATCTACAAACATAAAATGTTTCTGATTTCACTTTTGATAACAGCAAGAAAAGGCTGAAGTTGAACATATTGTTCTTTATTTAGATATTATAATGAAAAGGAAATTCATGTAGAAATAGAGAAAATGATTAATGTGATAAAAATATTTTAAAGAAAGAAAAGAGAAAATATCATATTTGTTATTAAATTTCGTGTCTTTGGAAAATTATGATATTGCTTTTCATTTACTCTGACAAGTATTTAAAACGTTCAACTCTTGGCGAATATTTGCTATAAAGCTGTCACATTAAATACATATATGTAATGACTTAACTGTTTAATCTTTTTGAAATCAAATCCTTTTTAAAGCCACCTGATTAATAAGTATAAATGTATCACTTCTACTTCAATCTTAAGGAACCACACTTCTATTTTAACTTCCACAGTCACGAGATTCTTCGAGGACTCCCCTTTTCCCAATGATTTAAACTTTCTGCTTACTTTTAACGCTCTCCTTTTAACCATATAACACTTCCTAGTAAGACGCGCCGGCTTTGCGCGTGAACTCTTCATCCCCGGTCATGGACAAAAATTAAGTATAATTACGATATCTAATTGATATAAACTGCATCCTAACTTCCAAATCAAATGAATAAATAGATTACATCAACTATCGCTTATATCATTTCAAAATGCTTGTTTACACATCACATAAAGAATGATGTTATATATATATACGGGCGGGTTCGCGGCCACACCCACTTTGCTCAGCACTGTCCCTGCCCCTCGCTGCTTCGAGACTCTCAGCCACTAGTTTTTTCAGTTTTAAATACTGCTCGAAGATCAGTGGGACAGACCATAAAACCATAGTAGATTTCATATTCTTTGTAGACAACACAGATTCCTTTAAAATTGTTAAATCTTTCAATAAACCCCATCTAGTTGTAATGTTTTGTATAACTTTTTCACGAATTTCGGCATGAAAGTCTTCAGATCCATAAATGCAGAATGATATCGCCATAAATAAACAGTTTCCATCACCTCTAATTGGTATTTTATAATATTTTTGATGGAACTGTTGGGATTGTTAATGAAAATAAAAAGTCATCGCAAAATTAAAATGTTTATTCCAGAAACAACTTCATTCTCTCATTCAACAACGCTGCATTCCGTAAAAGTTTTTAAACAACAACTAATTTTCTTGTGGCCAATCTAACAAAATTAAATTTAGAAAGGAAACAAAATTAATTGCTATTGATTTTAAATTAAATATTAACTAATACAATGATAATATTTATAGATCTGTCTAACAAAATCGTCTGCTATTAAAGTAAAATTAAATTGGAATGAAATGCAGCAGAAATGCATACAAATGAAAAATACTATTTTAAACCTATGAAAATAAAGCGGAACATTCTGATTCATTAATTATTTGAAAGAAGTGACAAAATAAATTGGCGAAATCAGTTCAGTTTTTGAGGTTCAGGAACAAGGTACTATTTTGCGAATAAATCACCGTTATTTCTGTTAATATATTCCGGTTATTTTTCAATATCTCCCGAAAATTAAGTTTGTTGGGCGGCAGACGACCCTTAATGGCATATCTGAACGTCATAAGCTTTCATATGAAATAAAAATTGTCGAAATCCGTCGGGTAGTTGTGGCTGGTGAACTGTCTAAAGGTTTTTAACACATAATTTTAAATATATAGATGTATGACGTTCATCGATTGTGTTGTGTTTGTTAACATCGGTTGTGTTGGGCCGCATTGTGGTAAGTCTTGGTTTCCAGATTCGAGGATTATGGGATCAAAAACTGCTCACGTCGAAGATATATCGCATGTGGAGGTTTGGTGCACGTTAAATCTGACCTTGCGGATCAAAGCCCTTGCTTTGGTGAGGTAAGGAAGTTAAGAGTGTGGATGCTGAATCAGGCATCGACATCTGACAACGTTCCTAAATTTCTGTCAGAAAAGAATCCTCTTTATAACGAAGTTAAACCAATAACTGCTTGAAAAAGAACTTCACCCTTCCTTCCCGCTTATTCAATCATTCGCGTAAGACATTATGTTGATTAAATTTCTGTGGAAGAAATGATTATACATATGTTTTATAACATATGACTTCGGAGATAGAGTACTATTCGCCTTTAAAATCTGACGGAACAATTTCAAGTAGCATCATTCCATGAATAAAGTTTTCAAGAGAAAAGCATGCTGTGTATCTTGTTAATAAAGGATAAAGATCCCTAGCATTATCTAAATATTAAAAAAACTCTGAAATGATTTTAAAATATAGCGTTATTAATATTTGAGCATATATGTAAAGTGTATGTAAATATCGGATCTAAATTTATTATAATATACAGTCACCGGTCAAAAAATTAGTCACCCCTAGAGAAATCATGAAAAGCATCATTTAATACCGTGTAACTCCGTCTCTGGACTTGATAACCGCCTGAATTCGGTTAGGAAGCGATTCCACAAGGTTTTGCAAGTACGTCGCATCCAGTTTAAGCCACTCGCTGAGGATTTGATCTCGCAAATCCACAAAATTTCGGGGATGCTGATTTCGGCGTTTTACCCGCTGTTCCAACATGTCCCACAGATTTTCTATGGGTTATTATGAGGTGATTGGGATTTGTTATATCAGGTGATTTTACAGGCCAATCGAGATGCAATGGGATGTTTGAGAGTTCATCAAACCAGTCACATATTCTTCCAGCCCTATGAACTGCGCTGTTGTCATCTTGAAAAATAGGGGTAACAAGAGCATACTCATCATGCAAATGTTGGCTGAAAGGCAACACCAGGTCATCCAGAATGTTAAAATAAACATGCTGGTTCATGTTCGTGGTTACTGTGAGCGGCCCCAAGTCATAATAAGAAAAACACCCTCAAAACATCACAGACCCGCCTCAGGCTTGAACCTGACCTTGCACCACAGTCAAGATGAAATGCTTCATTTGGCCTTCGGTGCACTCGACGACGTGCGTCATTCGAATAAAGGCAAAAACGTGATTCGTCAGACCACATTACATTCCGCCAGACAGCTACTGCCCACATTCGGTGATTTCTAGCCCATTGAAGACGCTCAGCTTTATGTGCCTGTGTAAGCAATGGCCTCTTGCGAGGCACTCGACTCCAAATGTTCATTGCATGCAGTTTCCGTCGCAATGTTCTCTCTCTAACAGGTTGGGATGGACCTTCATTCACCGACTGCAGCAATTCTGTCGTGTTTGGAAGCGATTTTAATTCACAAGCCGTGAAACTCGTCTCCGGTCCCTCTCAGTCAGGTTAATTTTCCGATCACAATTCTTACGTCGTGTTTCGTGGCCACGTGTATTACACCACTGCTTGTAGACACGTTGAACAGTCCGCTGCGAAACGCCAACAAATCCAGAAACTTCACTCACTATAAGGCCATAGGCACGGCCAAACACGATTGCCTCTTTTTGGCACTCTGTCACATCCTTACATTTACCCATCTTTACGAAAAATTTCCTCTTGGAACAAAAATTTCTCACTGAACGCTACTGCCTTATAATCAAGTACAGGTAGTGCGCACTTAGTTGAGCAAGTGACGCAACCGCTGCGCCATTTGTAAAGGCGTAACGATTCATCTGTGTTTGCGCACTAGGGTGACTAATTTTTTGTCCGGTGACTGTATCTTACACAAAGTGTGCAGTGTTCAATAACGGATGAAACGAATTTCATACTACTGTCTAAATTGTGAGTATATGCGCTTTCTTTTCCAACAATAACTTTCGTTGTTATTCTATTAGCAATTACTGAATGTGAATCTGCAGTTACAGTTCAACTTATAATGGCTTGCCTTTGGTCACCTACCGATTCATCGCCTACTAATAAGGTGACCAAAGGTCATCCTTTTAGGGAGGACAGTACTTCTTTTGTAAGTTCTATCCTTCCTCGAAAATTGTTCTCCTGTATGTTTTTATTATGCATTTATCATATTACAGTGTATTCTGTATTAATGTTTCAACGAATGAAATATTTTTTATTTAAGACATTTTTCCCTTCACTCTATTTTGTGTCCTCCTCTTCATTGCAAAAAAGTTGGTGACATTACTACTATATATATGTAATGACTTAGAAATTTTCTATCTTTAAAATAAATCCTTATTTTCTCATCTTTAAAATAAATCCTTCTTAACGACAGTTAATTTTTAATTACTTCCACTTTCATCGTAATAAGCTTACTTTCACTTCCACTTCGAGTCACGGGTCTTTCGGGAAAATCCCCTTCTTCCACTATATAACCTTTCTGCGCATTGTTAACTGCCCTTTTTTGCTCTGACTTGAACTGCCAAGCGACACACGGCCGGTGTTGCTCGTCAGTATGATCATGGCGGGGACTTGTAAAAATGATCCATGATGAAATCATTTAAGCATCTTTGTGATACTTCAATAAAGAAGAGATTCCGTTAATCGTCTATGAAAAATTCTTGCAATGCCTCTACAAACACCCAAAATTTGAAGAACTTCTCATATATATAGTTTATTTTAATTCAATTTAAATTCGAGTAGTACCGAAAGTATCAACTATGATGGCATTCCTCGGACCCGTTAATGGCCGAGATTTGTATGTCCGTAAGAACCGGTTAGATATCCAAATTATTGCAGGTCAGCGTGCTCCCTTCAGAAATTTCCTCTCACAAGCTACAACAGAGTTCTTTGTTTTGGAATCAGATGAAGCCACCAGAGCTCTGTGAATGGAAAATATCAGAAACAAAAAGAGCACCTAAAGATATTCTAATAACATGTAAGAAAATTCATGTTATTTCTTTCTCTGACCTCAGGTGAATTTTTATTTGGGTTTTCGTCACGGATTGTATTTCATAATGTATTACTCACTGGCTTAATCGATGTGCACATGGAACTAAACGAACTGTCTCTCCATATTTTGCCAGACATGCGAATTAAAGTATAAAATAAGCTTGTCCAAATATTTTTTTATCTATGCCGAGCGATAAAAGATTCTCTCATAGAACATTTGTAAGTAAAACATGTTAGTATTACTTTTTTCATTTTATATGTATCTCATTATTCCAAGGATCTCTTTATTATGAGAGTTTTTAATGCAAGGAATTGAATATGTTTGAATTTCTTATATTTTTTAAGTGCAGCGTTTTTCATCATAGAAGATGAGTGCATTTTGAAATCAAACTTTCAATTAATTTTAATACTTTTTCCCGATTTCCTCATTTCTTTCTGATTATATTTATTAATAGTTAAATTAATTTATTTCTCGATCTCAAGTTAATTCTGTTGATTTATTTTTATAGACCAGAATTATTCGATAACCAGAATCTGTAGTATTTTTATATTTATACTAAATGAGATTGAATCCTTCCAGTTCTCAGTCAGAAGATTTAAAATTAGTTACATCCTACAACAAAAATAAATCCTTTCCTTTCTACGAAATTTAATACCTGTATCTTCTGAACAAGTATTTGAAAGGATTTAATTTATGAGATCTATTAAGGGCTCTGAAGTTTTTAAATTAAAATGAAGAGGAATCTTCATAATCTCCTTTTAATCAAGTTCCTAGAAAAAACTTTTATTAAGTGCTTTAAGGGTACTTGAAATAGATTCGATATCATTCTAATATAATTAATGGAGATATTATTAGTGCTGTATGCATTCTTATTCTTTAATATGACAGCAAAATTCCTTTTTTCTCTAAAATTTATTTTTGCACAGTGCAATTGTTGTTTTACTGTCTTATCGCCAAATTATTCATTAAACTCTGCTGTTTTTTGCTTGAAATCTATTTTTTATAAACTTTTCCATCAGAATTTTAAAAAAAATATTTAAACTAATTTATGAAACTTTAGCATTATCTTTTTTCAGTATATTTAATCCCCTAGTGAAAATAATTCACATAAATAATGTCCTGACATCTAAATACTAATTGATATTGTATCGATTACTACGCTATTCTGTTCTCGTATTAAATGTGAATTTATCTATAATATACAAATTGCTAATCAAATTTGCTTTCTCCTATTTAAATTTACTCTTTATAAATACTTTTTACTTTTTTGTTATGAAGCATTGTTTTCTTCCTCTAATCCATTGAATTTTGTGAATAGCTTACTTAAAACAGTCAGTGTGAATGGAGGTTACACAACCGTAGTATAGCAGAAATTATCCGAAGTATAGTATATTTTAGCTAACCCAAAACTGACTGGCAATTTCGTAAACTAAAAATGGCAGTAAGAATTTATTTTTAAAATCTAACATTTTTTTAAATAATACATAATAAAAAACATTAAATAGACATAATAAAAAACATTAAATAATTATTATTAAAATTAATATGATTAAGGAATTAAATATTTTAATAGTTAATTATTCTTTAAAAATTTTTTTACATTTACTGTCACTGAGAAAATAAATTACGGACACATTTATCAGGTGAAAATAATTCAGGAATAGAAACAAATTTCTACTGTTTTTAATTAGCTAGTTAATTAAAGAAAAAATGCAAATTTTTGGCGATATTTTAACATTATGTATAAATAAAAAAATTCAAGGGGTTCAAATATTCGAATTAAAAACTTTCGATTTAGGAAAATTCAGCAGTATATTATATCTATTATATTTTGTGAATATCATATTTACAATAGTAAAGGCGAATAAAATTGTACAATCATAAAGTATGTATTTTAAGAGGAATTAGCTCTAGAAAAACAAATATATTTCCTTCTTTCAATTTCAAATCCCTTCCTTCAAGTGAAAGAAGTTCCTTTGTTTTGGTTTGAATAGATATCTTGGAAGTAATCGGGTTGTTTTCTTCTGTTTCGAAACTTTTGAAGCTAGACGTCATCCTTCAAGAAGCAGACGAGTGACTTCCAGATAGAATTTCAGTTCATAGGAAAAAGAAATATATTTGGAATCAAATATGTTTTCAAAAAAACAAGGGAACCTTTAAAAAAAGGCCCGATTATTATGAGGTTTCTCAGTACTGTGTACAATGCTTTTGAGTTATCAGAAAGTGTTTTATTTTTTCCACTCGGATAGTGTAAGGTAAAGATTTTGTGATATATAATTCAAACTTTTAATAAATATAACATTTATTATAATTTTATTATTATCCTTTATTATATTTATGAAAAATACTTTAAATTTTTCCAAGTATTTTAAATCTTATTAATTTACAAACTCATTGATTTCAGAAGAAATATCCGCAATTGTAGATATAAAATGTACAGAACGAGATTGTGTTGTGCGAAATTTTCTTCAACTGAGATTAAACATCTAAGACATAATCCAAAAAAGAAACGGATTCTAAATTCTCAGCTACACTATATTTATAAAAATTATTTAGCTCAATAAAAATTGATTAATAGGATAAGAAGATGATAAATCTATAAATCCCTTTTAAAATAATTATTTTCACTTCGTTTTAATAGAAAAATTTAATTATCAATGAAATTACGATAAAACTGAAATATAGCTCTTCAATTAGGGTAATTCCGGGTGAGATGCCGCATATTTTTTTGGAGTTGTGTATAAAATCCCATGGTGCACATAAAATAAAATATATCATGCTGTACTATTTAATGTTAAATGTACAACATGTGTACTGCGACAAAAAAAAATATAAAAAAATAATTAATATTTTTTAACAATTTTTTTCTAAAACATTACGCTGCAGCACGTCACCCGTACATTCCGGGTGAGACGCCGCACTTGTGCGGGAGTTATGCCGCGCCTGGCATAAGAACAGAATGAAATAATAAATAAAAAATAGTCAAGCAAATATTCATATCTGGACTATAATTATCTATGTAATAACAAAAAGAAACTTAATGAGTACAATGAAACGTACTATTAGGTTCAAATCAATATTAGTCTGCCTGCTTAGTTCACTACTTAAATTATAAACTTATTTTTTAATGATTGAATTTTAATTGTTATTTCAGCAACAACATAACATCAGTGCATTGGAGAGGGAAAATAAAAAAGTAAAATTGTATTTACATTGTTTTATTTGTTAATAGACCTGTTTTTTCGACCGCAATCTAGACAAAAAGTGACGAAAATAGTACAGTCTTCATGTAACCACATTTGACATATGATGCAACGAAGCCAATCTTACTTCCTCTAGTTTTCTGAACATTCCTTGCAAAGAACGTCTGATTCACATGTCTCTCTCTCTGTAGGAAATGTCACCCTGTTTGATTCTTTTAATGACCTCTATTAATCTTTCCGGATCCCACTGTCCTGGAGGCCTTACACCTTCTTTTCTTTTATAAAACGTGGGAATTTCTAATAAAATCTGTAAACAAATTTAAAATTTATCCGGTTTTTAAAAACAATATTTCATTTAAAGCCAGAACGTCAAAATGCAAAATTATTACAATTACAATTAACGACTAATTACATGCCCAACTTGGTGCTCTGTGCAAAAAAGAAAGGAAAAAAGTTCATAACACTTAAACAAATCCAGCAAATATACTTCAGTAACATAATAAAATAAGACACGGATATATAAATTTCAATTTTATTAATCGCGGCATCCCGTACAAAAGAAACTGCGGCATGTATCCCATTTTGTACGGCACAGACGCCGCGCATCATAGTTGCCTGTCCTCGCCAAAGAAAGTTCTTTGCCCTCGCAAAGGAAAATGCACAGAGAAAGAGAAAATCTCATTGCGCACCTATATTGCGCGTCTGACTGCCATCTATCGATAATTACAAGAAATACAAGGTGTGCGGCATCTATACCGGATGCGACGACTCTCACGGAGTTATGCTAAGTTTTGAGAAAAACAACTCTAATAGTTTTAATGTAATTAAAAAGTAAATATTTATTTTTATAGAAAATAAATAATTAAGGTAATTTAATAAATCAAACTAAATTATTATCGTTTCGTCTAAAAGATTTCTGTTTTTTTTTTATTATTAACAAATATATCTTTATTCTTAGGAATTTCCTGAAATAAATGTCTGGGGAGAAAGTTTTATTCTATACTATTACTACTAACAGTTTTAGCCAAATATAAAGAAATATGTCTGGCTTGAGATCTGATGAGAAAAGAAATATTATGCAATCTAATGGTGTGTTTTTTTTTTCTTTTTCGTTCTTCTCAGATATAGGAGTAAAAAATTACTTGTACAATATCAAAACATCCTAGAGTAGGATATTTATTTAACTAATAAATATATTCGAATTTTACAAAGATAAAAATTGTTAAATTAGCTATACAATTTGTCAGGATTTTGGCAGATGTGGATGCAATTTACACCTAGCAAATTTAGAGCATCAAATGCAGATATGCACATGTTTATTAGAAAATATATATCAGAATAACCATGTATTCATATATATACGTGTAGTTTTATTTTCATCAATTAAGGTATATCATCATTTCTAAGAAAGGCATCCGAAACTATAATTATGCATTTCAAATAGCTCCAATTTTGTTGAGTAAGATAACAGATAGGTGCTTTTAAAATTTCAGCTAACAGGGTAAACTAAGCAGTGTTAATATGTTTTAAGTTTTTAAATACTCCGAAAAACAATATTTGCCAAACTTCTAAGGCCATATAAAGAAAAGAAAAGTTATCTTGGTTTATTGAACAATATATGCGGAAAATTTTAACAATTCAAATTCATTACTGAAGCAAACAAAAAAATTGAGATGTGGTATAAATTACTTTTCATTTCTTTCCCCCTTGAAAATAAGTTAATTATATATATATATTTAATAGTTTTGTCATGTCCTATTCCTTTGAAATTTCTTTTTGATCTTTTATAAGAATCTTTGCTTTATTAATAAGCTGTGGCGTAGCTAAAGCGGGGCGGTTCGCCCCTGGAGGCACTTCTGAAGGGGCGGCAAAATCAGACATGCAGAAAGCAATTTTAGAACGAAGAAAAGCAGTGGCCCTAGCTCAATCATTGTATACATAAAAAAGAACGCATTTAATTCTTATCTTAACGCCTTTTGTCAGTAAATTGCCGGTAGGGGAAACTAGGGATATTTGACCCTACGTGATTTTCTGAGTTTGTGAGATAATTGCTAATTTGCTTGGGCCATTTTTATTTGACTTTTGGTCATACGGTCATATATATGTCATTCCAATCTGAAAAGTCATCGCAATGGTGTGTATATAAATATGTTTTGGGGGTCCAAAAGTAAATTTTCACTTTTTCATTCCTCAGTGGATAGGAAGTTTACTAAAAAGATATGATAAATTAAAATATTTCTGAGTTTAAAGCATACATCTAGCTACAATTTGATATACGATGTTATGCAGTATCATAATTCTAAGTGCTTTAATTTTTAAATTATTTAGAAAAAGTCAAGATAGGGATACTTGACCCTAAAAAATTAAGATACTTTGGCCCTATCAAAAGCTATTGCAGCCTCGATGTCATAACTAACCAACGCGCATTGTGTGGTTGGATCAATTTTCTGGTACTGTGGAGTTTGTCAGCAATATGGCAACTCAAATATACAGAATAACAATTTAAAAATGGTTTGTAAGTAATTATTTAATGAATAAAATTTTCTCTTTAATGTAATAATTTCAAATAATGCAAATAATTATTTTAGTAAAAATTTGTAAAAGAACTAAAATCTATTTATTATATTTTTTCCTCGATTGAGAATGAAGGATTATTTATTTATTATTTTAATAAAAATCGTATGCTCGAACTATTTGTCATCGTTTGGTTTTAGTTAACATTTCGCAATTTCTGCTGAATTCGTCTTTCTTTGTTGATTTGAATTTTCTCCTAAAGTATATTTTTATTCTTTTGCTTTTATTTTTCTTTAAATATTAATAGAACCAAATAAGTCCATTAAGCTTCTCAATTTCTAGCTTTGTACAACAGTTTTTAGATCCTTTCTTTTACATTTTGATGCTATTCTGGTTTGGTTTGGTTTGTTTTTTCTAGTATTCCGAAACCGGCAATTCCTCAATATGTTAATGACACTGCTAGGTTTCCAGTTCCATTGTTGTAATTTTTATCATTTAATTAAATTAATATTTTAATTATTTAATAAATTTTAAATGAATTTAATTTAATTAATAGATTTAATTTAATGACTAGAATAATTTAATTTATTATCTAGATTTTATTAGTAACAACTACGTTTTATAGATGCCATATTATTTAATTTTTTTTAGTTTCATTAATATTTTTCGATAATAGCACTTTTTATAATTCAGTAGTTTTAACCTAATACCTGAATTTCAAGTACATACAAGTTATTAAGAATTTAAATACTCATTGCATGTAGGGTCAAGTATCCCTACCCATACGATCAAGTATTAAGGTTAGGGATGCTTGACCCAAGGCAATTTCATGAAATATATTTATTTATCATTTAATTAAAAATCATTTTACCATAAATACATTTATCATTCTTAGAAACAAATCCTTTTAAGATGAAAAAGATTCAATATCCAAGAAACATAAGAAAAAGTAAAAGTAGGGTCAAGTATCCCTAGTTTCCCCTATGTGAAAAAAAGATTGATAGTTCATGAGCGACTTTGCAACCTATCTGGAGAAATCGAAGGTGTCAAGCGACGAATTATGTTACTAATAAAATGCTTTTTTCCTGGATTTTTTAAGGATTATGTGCCTTATGTAACTTGCAAAGAAAGGGTGGCATTTTGCAAGTTCTCACCGGGCGGCAAAAACTGCAGCTACGCTACTGTTTATAAGTCTTAAATTAAAGGAGTTCAACTAGATCTGAAATGTTCCAAGTTTATTACATTTATTTTGCAGGCGTGTTTCTATAGGGATTTCTCTTTGCTGATATACAATTTTTAATTTAATTCGCCAAAAGATCAAACATCATTAATAAAGCTATCCAATATCGACATTGGACTTTCAGAGAATTTCGTAAACAGGATTTTATTTGCTTTGGAAGCACAGCAGGAATTATGTAAACAGCTTTTCATGCTTTGAAAATATAACATGAACATTTTATAAAAGGTTGGTAAATCATTGAACAAATGAAACACGTATGAAACGAAAGGACTCAAGAGACTCGATTGATCTAAATACATCATGAATAGCCGAAATTTTATTTTCAGTTATGAAAGTTTTGAAAATTTGTGAGCATACGTAAACACGTCTGATAAATCAAGATATTATTTATAAAAGAAACTGCATTTTATGTTAGTATATAAGGCAGCATAAAATTATTTCCTCAAAACCATCATTATGCATAGGCCTACAATCCAGATGAATATAAAATTTGTTAGAATATTTCTTTAAATTTCACTATACCAACGGTCCACATTTTATTTTTCAACCATAGCTGTATAGATGTATATAAAATAGTTTAAATAAGGAGAAAAATATAATTCAGAACTAATGTTCACTTTAATTATTAGATAAAATTAATTAATTGCGAAAACATTAATTAAAATTAACTTTGTGAAACTATCACACTCCAAGTCAAAATATAAGTTATTTCAGATGAATTTTTAAAAATCCAAGTACGTGAACGAATATACGTATCAGTGAATTGTCCAGAGTTAATGTTCTGCATTTGTGTTTTGAATTCTATCATTAACCTTTTCTATGTTGCAAACTGATTATATACGTATAGATAGATGCAAAGCTATTGATATTTTCTCCTTAATAAATCTTTAGCTTCATCCTATTCCATATCCATGCTTAAAGTAGATATTTAGTGTGGTAGCGTTATTGAAGTTTTGTCGTGATAATACCATTTTTAATCGTATACGAAAGATGAAAGTATTGCATCCGTCAAAAAATTTGATCCGGAAATTTCAATGAATGTCCACATTTTACAACTCCCTGAGTCTGAAAAAAAAAAATACTTTTTAAATTATGCCGGCATATACAGGGTGATTAAAAAAAAGGTGGCTAATCTTTAAGGTACCAATCTTTAAGTATCATGGTGCGCAACATGGGTGCGCAAAAGCCATCTGGAAGCAGCACATGGCATTTAAAATAATACAGCGCTTGCTAAAATGCTGATATCTTTCTGAATTTCAACGGTGATTAACTGAAATTATTATATAAGTTGACATATTTATCTGTGATTGAAGTTATGAAAAAAATTATGTTACTTTTCGCACATGCAGAGTAAAAAATTATTTACAAATGCTCAAATTTTCTCTAATATTCAAGGTATTTACTTCACATTTTAATACAATGTTTCTATAACATATTGTCAAGTATTCTATAAATTTCAAACAATTTGGTTCAAAACTCTGCAAGTTATAAACAAAAAACATAAAAAAATTTGGGATTTTTTTTAAATAAAATCTTTATATCTTCCAGAATATACGTGCTATTTTTACGAAAATTCACATAAGCAATTTACGCATTAAACAAACTTTTGATGAAAGTTACAAACCATTATCAGCTTTCTGTAAAGTGGGGCTAGCCGAAATCCCTTTTCGACTTCATCAATTTCTGATCGGTCCCCTAAATGCCCTCGTGACCGAATCTTCAATGTAAATTGTGATTTAAAACTTATTCTTTATATAGTCGAAGTCCGAAGATTTCATCGAAAAAAATGAGCAAATTTCAAAAAGTGTCCGCAATTTTGGCCAGCCCTGCATTATTTTAAATCCCATCTGCTGCCTCCAGATGGCGTTTGTCCACCCGTGTTCTTGTGTGATTTTGGATGCTTATCGTATGCCTGACTATAAAGGCGCCATCCTTAAAGTTTGGCCATGTTTTCTGAATCACCCTGTATGTTTGCCTGTTTGTCTGCGAACCGATTACTCAAAAACGTAACGAGCTAGAGGCATGAAATTTTGTACCTCTGATCTTTACAATAAAATCGTAGATTTCTGTCAAATTTCTCTTAACAGGAAGTCTGTTCGCCCGCGGTAACTTAAAACCACAACGAGCTAAATGAATGAAATTTGGCATATTTTTTGTCACCAGATTTGTAGATGTGTATCAAATTGTGGACCAAATTCGTCAAAAGGTTGATTGTCAGTCTGCATGTCTATGCGAACAGAACAACTCAAGCTCAACAATGTAGATGAATCAAATTTAATGAATGGTCTCCGCACCCAAATTGTAGATCTGTTTGAAATTTTGAACGCCGTCGGCTAGAGGGAAGAAATTCAAAAGAAAACATGATTCTCTTCATGCTAAGAAACTTAAACCAAACTAAGTCATATTGTGTAGGTAGAATAGAAAGTCGAGGGGAAATTGTTGTCCTTTGCCTTTGTTCGGTTCAGGCGTAAATTGTTTTCCAGCAGAAATCACCAAGTTGAAACAAGGCGCAATGATCCGATTTCTCTAATCAGAAGATGCCTCCTTGTCTGAAATTCATTGGAGGCTCGATTTCTCTAATCAGAAGATGCCCCTTGACTGCAATTCATTGGAGGCTCGATTTTTCTAATAAGAAGATGCCCCTTTGGCTGAAATTTATTGGAGTCTTGCAAGACGACACAAGAGCCGTCAACCTCCGCTATTGATGGGAAGTTACAGCACGCTTCAAACATTGTGCTGGCAAACCAGAGGCATACCATGTGCGTTGAAATGAATTTTCTGCAGATTAGACATGCTTGAATCGTTTAAAACATTCACCAGAAGATCAGCTTCCATAAAATCTGCCAATAAAGTGTTATTGTTGCATAAAAATACATGCACACACTGTGCCTATGTGTTTGGAATCTTGCGTGCAGCTCAGATTTCTCTCCTTTTGAATAAAATCTTTTTAAATCTCTCATATATGTATATTTTATATTGTCGTTATTTTTTTACAAAAGCAAGCAAATAGCAGGCTAAAGTCCTTGAATGATGAACGACTAAGCGAAAACCATTTCAGGGAATCAATATGCAACATTGGGTGTTTCTTTACCAAGAACGTCTCAAAGGAAGAAGGCTATAATATAGAAGAAAAACATACTTGTTTGATTCCTCTAATTGAATAATAAATTGATACATTCAAATTTACATTGCGGTTAATTTGATTAGCCTCCAAATATACGAAACTTTATATTCATTTCATCCTCAATAATCGTCAAAAATAAATGATTTGTGGAATTCTAAAAATTCAGATTGATATCACAGGGATTTCGAAAGAAATTCTAAAAATCGAATAAAAGTATTTTAAATATAAACTACGAATACTCATTCTTACTTAATTTTATTTAAACTTATTTTTGACACAGTCACCTGCAGAGCACAACATGTAATCAATAAGAATAAATTGATAAAATTAACATCGCTTTTGTATCTTTGTCGATGAGCATCAAAAGATTTGTTTACGCTGACAAGCAGTTTCTCGTGATCTGAAACAAAATAGCTGCTCAAAGAATAATCTGAATTCAAGCATTTCTTTTTTAATTTAATTAGGTACTTTTCAAAGTCAGTAATGATTATTTAATTCAAATGGAATTAGTTCGTTATTCAAAATAATTTTTCATTTAAACATTTATTCATACATTAATTAGCTTGTTCAAATTAGCTTCTGCCGGTCTGAATGTTTCATTTCATTTGATTCAATTAACATTCTCTTGTGTATCTGAAACTGTAACTTCCTCTTTAGTTACAAAACAAAAGGGACAAAAACAACCGCCGAGAGCAAAATTCCGCATGACCTCATTAAAAATTCTTGATTTTCTACATTTAATGTCAATATTGAAGTACAGAATGATTACTTTTGTGCAGTCTATTAACTTTATTTGATGTCACCTACGAGTAAAGATCTTAACCGTTTTCATCGAATTGTGGTATCTTTTAAGCCATATTTCAATCTGTAATTTATGCGTTTAAAAGATGTACTTTAAGGCTATTAATATAATATAATTAAAGTATTTGGAATTGAATGCAGTAGGAACGTCTGTTTCAATCCACTACAACTTATATTTTAAAAACACAGCGAAAAAGTATTGATAATCTAACATTTGCTTTGTTATGTTTGTCTTCTCTCAGCAAAAATTCTCTTATTCAAATAGGATGATAATTTTAATTACAATAAAGCTTTATTTTACTTAAAGGGTTTGAATTTTGTTTTAATCTTCATTTTAAAAAATTTGTTGGATTTCATTTGCAATATTCTATCGTATTTAGAACTGAGATATGTTTTTTTTATTTTAATTTCTTTTCCATTTTTATTACAAGCAATGCAATGCAAGTGAATTAATTTCGGTATAATTTTAAATGGCTATTTAAAAAATTAATCAATTTATGTAGTATTTTTCACAATACTTACTTCTACTATAATCTGCTTTCAATACATTATCAAAGTAAAAAAAAAGTCCAATAACAAGAGTAAAAGTTTTCTTCAACTAAGAGCGGATGAAACTTTTTAAACGAGATTAATAAGAAAATAAATCTTCATAAGCCAGGGCATATGATTTTCACAATGATAGATCAGATTATGAAATAGACCATTGGTAACAAAATAATACTGAAATATGAGATGAATCGGAAACAAGTTATTTGTGAAAGTACTCATAATCTTAATTTTTAAAAAAATTGGTACGTTCAAATGCCGGATTTTCTTTAACATAAAAACCTATAGAAGTAAGCCCGCCTGTTTTTAAGCCTAATTTTATAATTATGTTACCGTTAAAGCCTAAAATTCAGTTATTTCATAGAATAACTAGGTATTCAACTAGGTAATTCATGAAATACCGGTTATTCTGTGAAATAACGGATTTAAAATAACTAGGTAATTCATAAAATTATGATAAAATGGAAAATAATGGATTCCACGCTTTGACTGTAACAATTATATTAAACAATCACAAATAAAATATCGTTTGTTCGTTGATTAATAAAATTTTTTCACCATTTATTGACATTTTTTCTGTAGCACATTAGGCTATCATGGACAAAAAAAAATACTTCACACTTATTCCAGTTCTAAAATTAATCAAATGCTAGGATTTGCCTCAAATGAATTTTCTGCTGTTAAATATAAAAAGAAATTCAACATGTGGAAATGTAACGTTAGAATTAAATATGCCACGGTAATCTTATGTATTCCTGTGTGACTTAATAGGCTGCTCTTAAATGGTACTGGATACTCTCGGAACATATTATATTTCTATGTGAATACTTTCTATGTAACTTTTCCTTCCCCTTATCTTAGTAAATTTATACACAAGTTTAGAAGCATCTTACTTTTTTTCTTATTACGGCTACCATTCTATTTAAATTTAAACATTAACCCACTGGTTTTATTTCAAACTCATTAGTTAGCCTTCGTTTCTAAATTTTTAAACCTTAAAACAATGACAAGAAAGAAAGCCACAATTATATATATATAAAACAAATAAGAAACAATCATAGCAAAATTGTAAAAGCAACATGTACAACATAAACATTCATAAAACAAAATGTCAAGAAAAAATCTGCGGTAAGAAAAAGTCGAGAGTTCTTATAGAAAGAAAATAAACAAAAGGGGAATTTATATATAAAAGAGGGGGAGATAAATTAATATAGAAATATATAACACAAACGCAACGAATGCTCAATAATGCTGCAATTCAAGAAGATTTGTGGAAAATATATCAATGTCATGAAAATCAATAAATGTTGAAATAAAATGGAGAGACTGTAGTTAATAGGTTAAAAGAGTATATATGCTCATCAGGGTAAGTAAAATCTATACGAACCGTTAAAAAATTAGTGAAATCATAATGTTTTCTGCGAACAGTGCTGGCATAAAGCTAAAAACACTGCCCTTTACCCCGAACATTATGATAAACCAAGAATTTGAATGAAATACCAAATATTAGAAATAAATTTACGAACCAAAAACTGAGAGATGCAGCCAACGGGAGACGTGACAAAGGAATGAAACTAACGCGTTATGTAGGGTCCGGATGTTTACAAAATATCAAATTACTTTCTTTTGCGCCAAACTTCTAAGGTTGGGGGAGTTTCGATGAAGATTATGAAATCGATGGAAACAAAGATGAAAGCGATCTACATTGAGAAAACGATGAAGATTAAAGATATGATGAAAAAAGGAAAAGAGTGTATTTAAAAATTAAGATGTATTTAAAAATTAAGGAAAGATGATAAAAAAAGGAAAGGAGTGTATTTAAAATTAAGTTGTATTTGTATACTATACGCTTTTAACCGATTAACTACAGTCTCTCCATTTTATTTCAAACTTTATTGATTTTCATGACATTGATATATATATTTTTATACCATTAAAACTCAAATAATATTTTCATCATATACACCTATTAAACCCTCATTTAAAATTAAATATAAGAAAACAATATAACCTAATATTATTCACACAATGAAATACAGAAAGATAATAAGATTAAAAACTATTACTATGAAAAAGACAACCCAGGTATGGAATTCCAATAATCAAATGCCAATCGATCTTAGGAACCGATTATGTCACATTATTTCAAAATTTATAGGCACCAACCTTCTGTGAGGGCCAATTGTTGGAAAAAGACAACAAATATTGGAGTAAATCTCCAAAATATGTTAAGAAAAGAACGAGAAAATTAACTAAATGCTTAGTGATTTAAACTCATAGCAATAAATGCCAAAAGCTAAATACGAAATACAGTTCCGAATTTATTGTGAAAATATTATAAATAAATATGTTATATATACTATATTAAATCATGATTATTAAATTAAACTATAAATTTATATTTTTTAAAAAAACGTTATATTAACCTATTTTATTTTGACAATATCGTTTAAAAAATTATGTAGGGTAGACCGGGGCTAGTTGGGCATAGGGGCACGTTGGGTCAGTCGGATTATTTTAAATATTTTCCGATAGATAGCGCTGTTACTCCAGCCAAGTATGTGTCATACCCCCTCCCTTCTTTCCTGTAAAGGTCATTGGAATAACAGCGCCTACTAACGAACTAGCTGGAATTTTCAAATTTTTGCCAAGGTGAGTAACTTTCCTTCCTTATAAATAATCTTCTTTTTTTATGTTTTTATATTACAATTTCCATTTTTACAAATAATATTCTGAAAGATAACTGTTCATAGTTACTGTAGGGCATGTTTGTTTAATTAAATACTTTCAAAGTAAATTCGTACACCCATCGGAAACAAAAATGGCGACATGGGGTAAGTTGGGCCACTTCGCATGGGGCACGTTCGGCCGGCTGCCCAACTTGCCCCGTAGAATGTTAATCCTGTGGAAATGGCGAGCGAACGTGCCATGTAGTATCTCCAAAGCCTAATTGTAACGACTGAAGTCTCGAAATCAATTCATTTATGTAACCGTTCTCTCAATTTCATGTATAATTATTCTTTTTTTCATTTCTTCTATATTCAGAGGAAGAAAGTATTAATGATGGTCAAAATTTGCAAATTGAAATCATATCAAATATCTCATTGTTATTAAAAAACAATAATTACGCTAAAATATTTCAAATTGAAATGCATATATAATTTAAAATTCAGTTTTAGTAATATTTTTTAAAGATTTTAAAATGTTCTTTTAATTTTGAGATGGAATTACGCCGAATTAATATATGGCATGTCCATCATGAATATATATAATGAGTCAATGTTGCTGTAAAATCAAATGACGCTACTACACTGTTTTCCATGATCCGAGACATATAAATATGTCTGAATTTATGGGATATGCACCAAATTTAAAATGCATGATAATTGTTAAGAAAATCTAAGCTGATTCCATCTCAGTTATAAATTGCAAAACAGAATGCGCTGTTATTAATTTACGATGAATTTAAAAATTGAATCTAAGTTATTGTTGAGTAAAAATGCACCAGATTTGTATCTATAACCTAACTGTGTTATTTAAATTAATATTATTATTTATATTATTTTTTGAATTAATATTATTTATATTTCTTTAAATTAATATTATAATTTATATTATTATACTAATATTATTATTATTATTTATCTGCCTTAAATATGATATGGAAGAATTTTTTTCGATAATCACAACATGCTACTTTGTTTCTTTTGCAGGGCTACCTGCTAAGATGGTTCGCCGTTATGTTAGAAAATCGGATAGAGGGAATGCTTCTTCTTAAGCAATGAAAGCTGCTGTTTCAGAAGTGAAGCTGTAATGATGAAAATTGTGACGACGAAGTCATTTAATTCTGTTTTCATCATAAAACTTATTAGTTTTGTAGTTTCAATCTGTTGGTTTTTGCTTCACATAATTTTACAATTTTATAATTTTATGGCTTCATCTAGGAATAGTGCATGAAAGAGATTTTCCTTTAGGATGTCTTGTGTTATCGTTCGCAGGAAATGAAAAGTAAAATGTGATAAGATTTTTTTAAGTTTCTTTAATTCTACCTTACCAGAATATGAAATAAGTGATGTGGCCCAACTTACCCCGTAATCGGGGAGGTTGGGCCACGCGACTTGGTATCAGTTTCAGCTTTTAAATTAATATTAATAGTTAATATTTTCAAATGTTATTATGGTGAATTCTTCCTGAGGGTACACCGAAACTGTTTGCATTAAAAAAAATTTTAAATGTTGAATTGTAATTTTTTTTAAATTCTTAGAAGAAAAAACGGCCCAACTAGCCCCGGTCTACCCTAATTCTTCATATTATCATTTGCAAACTAATTCTAATAATAGTGGCGCCATCTACCTATGTTATTATGTACTAAAATCTAACTGAATTCAAAGGATATGAAAATTTCAAATTAATATATATATAGTTTCGATTTTTACATGTTTTCTTTTTTCACATTTTGATTATCATTACCATTCTACTCAAATTTAAGCATAAACCAGCTGTTTTCATTTTTAAATTGATCAATCACTCAGAAACTCACTTATATCAAAAAGGCATTAGTTTCATAATTTTTAAACATTAAAACAATATCAAATATGAAAGCTAACCACAATAAATTTTGTACATTTTAAACAGACATGATTTTAATGACTGGAATATTTACCATAATTTCATCAGTTTTTTTTAATTTAAATTATATCTTGCAAAAAATTCAAGAGTTGGTGTCTGTTAATAAGAAGAAATAATTTGAGATGTCTGGCTCCCTTCTCAAACTTCACGCCTAGACGACGTCCTCCTTGATGCAGTCTAGTTATTGTCGGAAAAAATTTCCGTTGATAAATGAAATGGAAAATAGTTTTGAATCAAATATCTTGTCTTGAAATTCTATAATCAATAACATTCAACCAAAGATATTCACCAAAATTATAAGATTTCTCAGTTCCCAGAAAGATGAAAAATTGTTATGAGTTGTCAGAATGTGATTTTTATTCTATCCTCAGCTTCTAAAAGAGGAAGATTGTTAAACAAATGAGTTAATTATAATAATCATAATAATAATAATCGGTTAACATCATTTTGAATATTTATTTATCATTTTTCTTAAGCATCTTTATTACAGTAGTGTCCCGCTAATCCGGAATATATTGGACCGAATCCCTTCCGGATCACCGAAAGTCCAGATTAAATGGAATTTGCCTTAAACTACACGTAATACAATATATCTTCTTTCCTTTTCCTTTATGTCTTGGTGAAATCTTTCTTGACTGCATCTAAATTTCCAGGGAAATAGTGCAAACAAAATAAAATTAACTTTTAAGCTCATGCTACGCCTTAAGTTCTTGAAATTTGGTAACATTTCTTCTACAATAGATTTCTAGTTTGGGTAGCATTAGTTTCCAAGAAAGCTAGTTACTATTAGTTTCAAAGATTTCTAGGCTTTTCTCTCACTTCTTTCGATTTTAAACTCAAAATTTTTGTTCTTCTTCCGTATTTGAAACACCCTCCTTCTTTTTGTAATCCTTTAACAAATTGTTTTATAAGATCCAATTTCTATATGAAGCAGTATTTTCCAATATATCTGGAAGTGACAGACCAGTTTACCGGGTTCATGAAGGACAGGGTATCTCGCAGATAGAATGTAGGATAAAATATCCTCTTTTTGTTCTTTAGATCGAAACCTTTCACATTGCATGCACAAAAATAGCAATCATCAGGTGATTTTTAAACTCTCACCCAAACAACTGGCATAGCAAACCTAAATGTTGTTTTATACCTTGAAACCATTGCCTTCTTCTTCTTCTTTCTAATCCTTCCGACCTGAATCAGATCAGATCCATGAGGTAGTTCGCCTTTATCACCTCCAACACGAAATCCGGTCGTTTCAGCAAGTCATCATACACCAAGGCAACACAGTCAAGTGGATGTTGCGGAGTGGCCTCAATCATGTTGCACTTTGTGCAGATATTGAACTTCTTATCACCACGAGAAAATCTGAGTGTTTTTAAGTGACCGGATGATACGCAAGCCAAAGCTGTTTGGTATTTCCTATTCCCCTTAAAACGTATAGCAGCAACGGGGCCTTCACTACGATACCATGAATGAGCTGGTGGATGCCTCCAAGAAATGTTAACAAAGGGGATCATTCTCAAATGACATGGGGATCATTCCCAAATGTCATGGGGATCATTCCCAAATGACATGGGGATCATTCCCAAAGGCATGTTGATCATTCCCAAATGGCATGGGGATCATTCCCAAAGGGCATGGGGATCATTCCCAAATGACATGGGGATCATTCCCAAAGGCCTTTCTTCTTGAGTATAACTCAAGGTAGGTCAAGGGTTCTACATTGGCCTGAGGCATAGTAGTACCCTCTTTAGCAAGACCATCAGCAATATCGTTATAATTTAAATTTACATGTGATGGTATCCATTGTAGATGAAGAACACAACAATTGCACAGGGTCTTGAGTTCATTCGCCTCGTTCACTAACATCTCTCCAATTATCAAGATATTGGACAACACTTCGGTTGTCCGAAAGAATCCATATCTCACCGAATAATTGATGTTCCAAAACAAAGTCTAAAGTCATATCAATGGCGATCATTTCAGAGCGGAAAACTGAGCAGTAGTCAGCATTTCTTCGTTTACGAGAAGCGGCCCCCCCCCCCGAGCATGCTTAACAAAACCCCACTACCTGTATGTCCAATTTCATTCTTTCTGCCATCAGTGTAAATCAGAGTAGCTTCAATAGGTATATTATTGATCACTTCGAGAGCAGCCTGTCTTAAGTATTCCGGATGCTGGGAGGATTTATTAGTGTAAATCAATAACTCTGTATGGAAGAACACACCAGGCAAAGAGTCTAAAGGAGACGCGATAGGTTTTAAAGAATTAAACTCAACAAGAGAATGCAAAGCATCCATTTTCAAAGCATGACCGAGGGGACTACTCTTTTTCAGTCTTTGATTATTTTGCCAACTTCTTAAAAAGTTAGCAGTACGATGTTAACTATTATAACTAAACAGTTTACTAAAATATTTTGTAAGATTAGGGGTACTAACCATTGCCTTAATTCCTCTATACAAACTTTGAGTGGGATATAAGGCTTGTCTTTATTGATCTTTGTCAATGATCATCGAACATATATAGATTTGTCACAAATAAAAAATTTCGCGCAACCAACGAATACTGTATGTATTTTTTATTTAATTTTTGAAGTATGTCATGATTTTTTCATTTGAAAATGTTTTGGTCTCAATTACATTGTGAAATAAATTCAGCAACCGAGGTGTGATTGAGATTCTCGGAAGAAATTCGAGTTTCTTTGTTAATTTCAGAATATATCTATAGACAATTCCCTACATTAAACAGTGTAGTAAATTTCGAAGGGAAGGAGGGAGCAATTCATTAGAGAAAAATGTTTTTCCTATCAAATAGCTTTTCTGGGAATTCTACAAATAGTGACTTCAATTTCGGGAGATATCCGATTTCGGAAAGGCAAAGCTGAATAATCAAAATGGGTTTTGGTCTTCTCCAATCAGTATGCGTGGCGAAATTCTGAAGAAAATTCTGTATTTAACTTTTCTTATGAATTTTGATTTCTTAAAATTTCATTACCATTAATAGCAAAAAATATAATTTCGACGAAAATTTATTTAAAATATGCTTTGTCTAATTAGGATCGAGAAGTTTTAGATTTCTATAAAATATTAAAGAAAAATCGTTTGTTGAAATCCGAGTCCTGGTTGATATCAATTGTTGCAATTTTAATCTCTTGTGTGAAATATGCTAAGTGGAATTATATGTAAATAAGGTTTAAATATCTATGAAATCATTAAACATCGACAATTAATTTAAAATTTATTTTTAAGGTGTCTAACTTGTTTTAACGTAACTCAATAGAAGATTTTCATATAAAACTATGTGGCTATCTTATATTTTCCATATGGATCATGGGGTTTTCTGAAAAGAAAACGATAATAAGAGATTTTTCATACAATACAATGAGGTAAGATTATATCAGGTGGAATAAAAATGTGTCCACACTTGTTTTTGTATATATGTATCCTCTACGCTTAACAGTGAAAAAACGCTTAACAGTGTTTTTGGATTACCACCAATTAGTAATTTTGCTTGTTTTTTTGCAGTGTTTTTGGATTACCACCAATAAGTAATTTTGCTTTGAGTAGAAAATAATTCAACCATAAATGGTTGAATTATTTTCTACTCAAAGCAAAAGTGATATTTCCTTTTCTTGAAAACTTTGTTCCGAAAATTTCCAGAAAATTATCAAAAGGTCCTTGGGAATCTCTCCTACCAGCTATTATAAAAATATTTTCTGGACTAAAACTAACCGAAGTAATAGCGTAAGTTGAGAGAACTACATTCTCTGTCGTCCGTAAGGTATGACTCCAATTTGTAAAATTTCTATCTTTGTCATACATATGCATAATGCCAATATATGCGTTGGACAATCTCGTAGTTATCGCACGTTTACTGGCAATCGACATGTGATTGAACTTCCTGGCCTGCCAAATCTTGGAACATAATGCTGTTATATACCTTGTGAACGGCTGTTCACTAAAATAATTGTATTCCAGGAAAGATTTTGCCATTTGGATGAACTGGAATCTGGAATGTCATCAAAAGATTGTTTAATAATATCTCAAATGATAGACTTGGTAAGAAAAATTAATTAGACATCTGGTTTTATGAAGAAAAGAATTATGTAATGTGAATGAAAATTATAATGAATTATAATGCACAATTCATTGTAGTTTTCATACAAATGAAATCCAGAGAAAATTATAAAAAATTAAAATTGCGTCGACAGTTCAATTAAATTAATTAAAAGTTGTATTTTTATGTCGTAGGAAAAAGTTGTTACTATAAAGTTAAAAACAATGTTAGGCTTTCGGAAGAAACCAATACATTTTGTCTTCATATATACATAAAGTCAGAAACTGAAACTGAAAAAGCATTAAAAAATATATCCTTGTAAACATGCGTCTATATTTTTATCTGCAGATGTGTCTGCATCTAATCATAAATACAATATTTCTAAGAATCTCACAGAAAACATCTATAAATCTGTTTGAATACCTAAATTAGAATCGTGTTTATTGAAAAATATTTCTCATCTTATCCAGTTTCTACAGACAGAACAAATGAAATATCGTGATACATTTTGTGTTTTTTCAGCGCTTTACATCCCAGCATGTCATTTGAGGAAAAATAGCATGTTTGTCAAAAAAGTCAATGATATATTTCAAAAACATCTAAATTCGGATCTGACTTGTTTGAAAATATTTCTAATCTTTCTAAATTACAGCTGAAAAAATAAATTTAGAAATAGCAAGCTATTAGAAAAGTATGCTCCTTATTTTCTCTTTCTTTCTTTGATATTCCTTCCTTTCACCCATTGTACGAACTCAATAGTGAAATAGTTTTTATCGGAAAAGAAACGTTATGTATAACTGGCTTATATTATTATTAACATTCTCTGCCCTTTCCTTCAATTAAATATACTAAAATTTTAAATAAAATAATTACACCTAAAATTATAAATTTTTTTATCTGGTTAACCAAACCTAATAATTAGATTTTCTGTCATATCTTTCAAATAATAAGTTGGTCGAATATGTAATGCCGATTAAAGTGGAACCTCGCTTAACAAGCATAATTCGTTCCAGAAACTTACTCGTAACGCGAAACACTCCTTAAAGCGAAACAGTTTTTCCCATATAAATCAATATAAAATACGATAATGCTTCCCATACCAAAAACAGTACTACAAATTTTTAGACATAACGTTTATTTAAAAAAATTATACATAACATTGTTAAGGAGCGTGAATCATCTTTATCTGAGTCATTATATCGTCGATAATACGTATCAGTTGCGTAGACAATCTTATCATTCCCTTTCGAGCTTATATCTCCTCAATCGTGTCCTTGTCCTTGAGGATAGTGCAAATCGTTGATGTAGACCGATTGCATGTATGTGTGTGCTAGAATAGCCACGCTCACGCTTCGTTCTCGCTTTCAAATGATTTTACGTTTCATTTTTACTGTTATATTTCTTCTCTTATGGCTGTCTTCTTGCGACTTTCTCTTCGGGTCACTTTTGAAAGGATTATTTTAATAAAGTATTGCACAGAAAAAGAATCACAAATAGTATATCTGCACACATGTCATTATATGCAACACTAAGATGATAGCGGTATGAATACTAACTCAAGGACTGATGTAGTAGGCACACAATCCGGGACTTCCTCCTCGTCACTTGTTATACGAAGCGCCGTTCGTTAAACGAGTCATTTTTTTTCAATTTATTTTGCTCGTTATTTGAATTACTCACTATGAGAGGTGCTCGTTATACGAAGTGCGGCGTTCTGTACTTTATAACAATAGCACACGGCAGTCAAGAACTTACGAGTTCAAACAAACGGCTTAAACCCAAGCACATTGGTGAATCCTCTAAAATTCCATTCTAGCATATCGTTTGAGGGAAATAGCATGTTTTTCAACGAAGTAAATGTGAATTTGAAAATGTTTATTTTTTAAAAATCATATTAAACCATAGGAAGTGTTGCATTATTTATAAGATTCAATAGCTTAGATTTGACATTATAATAAATTCAGAAGAAATCTTAATGAGCAAAGAATAAAAATTAATTAAACACGAATTATTAATACCCTTTTTTATTTCCATTAAGCCCCCAAAAAATAAACCTTTATTGATTTTTTTACATTAATCGTTTATTTTGTACCAAATGCCTCATCAAGTTATCGGAGGAAATGTGTAATCAATGAAGATAAATGAATGAAATGATAATGATAATGAAATCAATGACCGGTAAATTTACCAGCTTGTCGATTTTTCGCGAACCATCTGTTTACCATACCGATTCGTTTCTCCGTGATCCAACACAAAACTGCCATCGAAGAGAATAATGTAAACAAAAATATTTTAGTAAATTTAATTACGTAAGTTCAACACTTCTTTTTAATTAATTATTTAATTGAAATAGACTTAACTTGTTATTCAAAACAATTTTTCAACTAAGTAATTATTTGTAAGATTATTAGTTTCTTCTTTTTTAAATCTACTGGTCTGGATGTTACCTTTACATATGATACAATTACCAGTCTCTTCAATATCTAAAACTGCTATTTCCTCTTGTGTTACAAGTAAATGGGGTAAAAATAAAAATTTCTTTATATTGTTTAAACGTTATTGCTGGAGAGTTTTCGATACAATAATACCTACACAAAAACATCAAATTATTGCTGTAGAGAAGTTCGTTAATGCATGTTTGAGACCACCTCTATGTTTAACGTTCGCCATTTTCATCGAACTGTTTAAGCTTTTAAGCCATATTTCAATCTTTAATTTCCATGCTGTTAAATTGCTGTATTGGACAAAAATGTTTTGAGTTGATGTGAGGAGTTAGTTCGTTTAGTTTAATTTAGTTATATTAAAGTCCCGTTTTGAAGCAACACGAAGGATATTTTGGGACGGACCACTTAATTGTGAACAGCTGACAGATGACAGGGACGACACCTGAGCTGGCACCCCTCCCCTCTCCAAACTTGTGCAACACACCAGCTCCCTTCCGACTCTTTAATGCCTTAAATCCAGTAAAGGTACGCGGAGTCGGGGTGGGTTGGTACACCACACCAGCGGGAGAACTTTTCACACCCTAAGTATGATTTAACGTGCAACAGGCTCAATACACGACGGATCTTCAGTGGACTCGGGTTTCGAACCTGGAACCCTTCGTCTCTGAGGCCGACACCTTACCACTAGGCGCGGCCTCAGGTTGAGGTGGGAATAAGCATCATAAACTTGGATAAGAATTATGCTGCGTTCAAAATGTTTAGTTTTGAATAATACCATGCATATTATTCCTTGGGTGCCGAGCTATTTTAAGTATTGAACAAAAATGCAGTTTTCCTAGAAAAGCCTTCTGTACTGAACAGACCAGTGACCGGTCTGGTCACGGGTAAGAGACGGCGTTCTGTTCTGTACTAAACAGGTGAGTGTAATACGAGATAACTTTTCATTTAGTTCCCCTAAAAAGCTAAGCTGAGCATAGATCCAAGGAAGTGGCATACTCTTCAATAATTGCTTAAAAATAGCTGCAAATTTTTATTAATCCCATATCAGCTTCGTTTCTTTTGCCATTATTCATTAACAACACCTTTATGAAAAGACAGGATGCGATAACTTAAACTGTTTTCGGCTTTCTTTTCGATAAAATTGTTAAACTTCGTTTCATATTGTTACGAAGCTGTAAAGTTGTTTCTCTGGCATGATAATATTATGGCAGAAAAAAGAATTTTACCGTGATTTTACTGCAAGCCAAGCCAATGAGCCCCGACTTTGGCGACTTGGAGACAAAACTAAGCTTCTAGAAAATGCCTGAATAATGGTCCTATGTCTAATAGCTCCCGAAATATGGAGAACCTTCGAGAGAAGTTTGTGTCACGTCGCATCCTCTCTTTAAAGGTATAAATACCAAGAGCTCATCAAGTGAATCAGTTGGAGTTTTGTCCGCAGTGTAAGCTGGTGAGCTAATATTGGAAGTGCTGCGACTGATTTTTATTAGTGATCTGCTTGTGTTGTTAATTTATGCAAGTGCTATTTAGTTTTGTTACTTGTCCTAGGAGTTTTTAAGGAAAATTCGGGGAGTAAAGGGATATGTTTTTTTTATTACCCTGCTTGTTGAACTACACTCACGTACCCCGACAGGACGATTTTTGTAACACTATTTAATTGGAGAAAACTAGCTGGATGTTATTTGTTTCCATTGACAATATTTAGTATTTCTTATTCACTCCTTCTCGAATTAATTTTGTTATTATTCCATTTCGAAAGTCGATTTTAGAACTTTTTTCTTCGTAATTCGGGTTATTTTGAATCTCTGTTCGTTTGTACTTATTATGAATAAGTGCAAATACTTTTGCAATGAAACTGATTGTTATTTATACGAAACGTTAATAATTCGCAACACAAAAAATCGAATGGCAATTTCTATATTGACTAATAAGAAAGAGTGTAAATCCTCTCAAGAACACAGAAAAGTAATTTGATAAGCCAGTAGGAAAAAAATTTAAGTGAAACACATGTGCCTTGTAAAAAACAAAAAAATAAGTGATTTCTTAACTAAAATATTTCAGATCTGCATCTATTTGAAAATTAATACTGTATATTCTCTTCAAGAAAAAAGGAAAACTAATAACAGTGGACAATAAAAGAATAAAGCAATGAATTTAAAAAGTAATGTATAATAGTACCAATGCATAAAAAATTCTTTCTAAAATTATATTTTTTGCAAAAAAAAAAGACAATTTGGTTTTGAATAGTTTTTGTTTAAGTATTCCTAATTGAAAACTGATCTTGCAAAAGCTTGTTTCTGTACGAACTTTCACTTTATTCCAAGGCAAATATTCATTATTTTCTTTAGGCAAACTTCGAAGGAGTAAGTCGAATATTTTAAAGTATGTGATTGAATTTCTTTAAACCAAGTTTTCCTTAAGAATGTAATTTAAGCAATAATTTTATATTTTCCTTCTAAAAAAATTCCAATAAAGATATACCTGAGGTAACATCGAATTTTACAAATTATCTTTTTTTTTACTGTGAAATATATTTATCCTATAAGTGATTTAGACATTTTAATATTTTAATTTCTTTTATCATTTCCATCCTATATAGTGACTTTTATTCAGTATTTTATATTTAAATAGATTCTTTTGTATTTTTCATAATATTTAAAATATTTTTGTTTCAACCTAGAACGTATGAAAGCATTTCATCTAATCTTTCCTTTTCTAATAAAAAGAACCATTTTGCCTCAGCTATTCTGAGCACAAAGAAAAAGTAAAAAGCAGCATTCCTGCTGAAATCCATTTCATTATTTACTTCAATTTTCTGATTTCTTCTTCGTAATCAGATATTTCCATCCAACTGTAATTTGATTTTGACTGTCTGGTTACATTCAGTTCCTACATCACTCGTTGCCAGATTTATTTGTGTTTCTGAAAATGTAATTTTTCCCCCTTACCTATGCAATATTAAAGATCAGATTGTTCCAGAATTTCGAAATCTATTAAATATTATTTTTGGATTACTTTGAATCATTTTTGATTAACTTTATCTATGACCATTAAAAAAGAATTTATTTTGTCATTTGTAATTTCAAGCAACTAACTCAAAGAGTAAAAACCATCTATGTGAATATTTCATTATTGTTAGTAAAATCGAAAATATAAATAAAATAATTCTTTCTACCGATATTTGCCATCGGTGCATTAAAATTGTGTTTTTGAGTTTTATTTAAAACTGACTTATTTTTGCTTATGGATATCTAGAAAAAGCAGAAAAAAAATTATAAATATCAAATAAAAGATAATCGACAACGTTAAAAGTCGTTTAAGGGATGGCGAATAACTATTCGTTTATTATTATAAAATCATTGTTTCGTTTCGCAATTTATAATTTTAATGTAAAATCTTAATATAAATGATAGTATGAATAATTATTCATTAGTAACCTAGATGTAGTCAGATATCTTAGAAGAAAACTATTTTGTAATTGTATACATCTGTTTACAGGCTAAAGGAAAGCATTTCTTTATTTGGAATTTCGGCCAAAACATCGCAAATTAACCCTGGAACAACCAAATGACTTCCCTGGCCTTTAAACAACAAGAATCTGATCGCCCGAAACCGGCTAATTAAATGCAAGTTCTGTGTTTGGTTTTTCAAACCACAGTGGAAACTCGGGAATCCGAACCCCAGAATCCGAAATTTGATAGTCCGAACAACTTTTTTTAATTTTCTGAAACACTTTTAGTAGAAAATGAAGGAAATTAACAATTAGGAATCAGAAAAAAACACAATGTTTGTTTCTCACTTAAAATACACTTTTGAATTGGTATTTAAGAATGAGTACAGCACCTTAAATAGTAGAAACAAAATCGGTTATCTTCTTCTGACGTCAGGATCTAAACCCGCTTGACGATGCGCCTACCTCACAGCTACCTTTTCCTTACTCTTTCAAAGAGCATCCAAAGTCAACACTCTATTGCATTTGGTGTATCAAGAGTACTTTACCCAATTTGCCGGATAATCCGAATTTCCAGGAATCCGAACAAATGTCAGCCCCAATTAGTTCGGATTCCGGAGGTCCTACTGCAATTTTCAGTGGCAGCTCGTGGAATGGAATCATCGTGGGGGGTGCGGTAAATTTTAATCCTTCACTACGCAGTGAAGCAAATTTGCTCCACTTTTTAAATTAGTTTTTATGTTAATTACTTAGTAAAAAACTTACTAAGTTCTTTACTTGAAATAAATAAGTATTTCATGCAATTAATTTCAATACAAAATTTAAGGTCAAAATTAAATTTTCAATTACTTTTCCTGTGCATGTATAAATATTCAATCAACTATGGGTGAAAAATAAAATTTTTGTAATGTGTAGTGTAGGTTTATAATGTATAGATATATGAGGATTTTTATATGAATTTTCCAGAAAAAAATTCTTATTGTGTAAAGAAAATACCAATAAGCATTATATAAGCATAATATTAGTATTATTAAAAGTTTCGTAAAAATAAAAGTCATTCTTCTTGTTCCATCAATCTTGTTTTGTTTCCAGAGAAAATATAAAAAATTTAGAACTTGATATCCTTCTAACTATTAAAAAATATTTTATCCATTCAACAATTGCATTTAACCTATACTGATGCCTACTGCTCCTCAGAAAATATTATATTCTTTATACATTCAAAACAATTTTGGAATTTTTTTTCAATTCGTATGGCTGAAAATCATCGCCTAATTTCCAGTCAAATTTTTTCTTAAATATTATTATTAGGAACATATGAAGTGCATATGAATACCCTGTTATGATTCTGTTACGAACCTGTAATGTTGCTTCCCATCCATGTTCGTCCTATGATTGGAAAGAGATATTTACATAAGGGAAAGTCAGGGATATTTACGGGGGAAGTACCAGCCAATAACTCCCAACATTGGCGACCATTTGGTGACTTGGTGTCAAATTTGTTGACTTTGGTAACAAAATGAAGGATATCGCACATGCTCGAATTTTCGTTCTATCTCTACTAGGAAATGAGTTATCAGAAACCTTCGAGAGAAATTTGTGTGACGTCACATCCTGTCGGAAAAGGCATAAATACCGAGAGCTCATCGAGTAAATGAATCTATTTGGAGTCTTGTTCGCATTGCGAATTAGTCAACTGTTAGACGCTGTTCTTCGTGCTATTACTGTTATTATTAGTGATTTGCTATCTGCTTCTGTTGCTAATATGCGCAGGTGTTTTTCTTTTCGTGATACCTGTGCTTCTATTTTCTGGAATATTCGTTAAATAAAGCGACATTTTCAGTTATCCAGCTTGTTGGACTGCTTTCACCGTACATCCACTCTGCGATTTCCGTAACAATATATTCCATTGGAAAAAATAAAGGTATAACTGACATGTTAACTTGATATCACCGAAATACTAAAAGTGGCAGCATCATTAATGGAGGATATTATTCAAGTCCTTCTCCGTTCTTATACTCTCTTGAATTTCGTTTTCTTTGCTTGCATGTTGTGCGGTTTCGTGCTCTTAAAATAAATTATTCTCTAATGATTAGACAGCTTCCGTTTCTTTTAGTTTTAAGTAAATATTAATAGCTACATTTCTGACATTAGTGAAAACATTATTTTCCAGTTAAAACCTTATTTCTACCTTAAGATTTCCTTCTTCTGCTTTTAAAGATAAAATTCTGAAACTTTAAAAGCAGACTTTGGAAATACACTGGTGTGCAAAAATTAAGGACCATTTCGTAAAATGCAGAAATTTGCAATTAATACAAAAACTATGGTTCTAAAAAATAAAAAAAACTATAAAAAATCAGTTCTGGAGAATCGTGTGACATATAATCGAGTACCATACACATTTCACATTGAAAATTTGGTTACGAGGGCAATTAGGGGGGGCAACCAGAAAGTGATGAAGACGGAAAGGTATTTCGACTCATCCCGTTTCACAGAAAACTGATAACGAGATGAAACGTTCATGAATAATTATGTTTGATGTGGATAATATTTACATGAATTTTCATAAACATAGCACAAATATTCGGGAAGATATAAAGGTTTCTTTAAAAAATCCCAAATTTTCCCGCATTTTTATTGCTTATAACATGCAGAGTTTTCATTCAAATTATACGAAATTTGCGGAACACTAGACAATATTTTTCGAAAGTATTGTCTTAAAATTTGAAATATGTTGAATATTAGAAGAAATACGAGTATTTGTAGTAAATAATTTTTTATTGAGCATGTGCAAGACATAGCGTAATTTTTCTTTCATCACTTCAAAACCAGATATATAGAGCAACTTTTTTTAAAAAATTCCAGTTGAATAACGTTTAAATTCAGAAAATTGTAGCTGTCGGCATTTCGGTGAGGTGAATTTGATTTTCTCTTTAAGAGAAACTAAATGATGAGGGTTCTTGCACAAACTCGTATTTTTTAAACTTGAATCTCCGAATGTATTCGAAGAAATACATTTTAAATAATGTACTTAATTTATAACTGTACATGGGTATTCAGGCTATTCAACTTTCCTAAAACTCAATGTTACTATTCGAAGATTCAAGTTTCGAAAATATCAATTTGTGGAAGACCCCTCATCACTTAGCTTCTCTCAAAGAAAAAATTAAATTCACCTCACTGAAATGCAGACAGCTTTCTGAATTTTAACGGGATTCAACTGAAATTTTTTATACGTTTTTCTATATATCTGGTTTTGAAGATATAAAAGAAAAATTCAGCTGCCTCTCGCACATGCGCAGTAAAAAATTATTTAGTACAAACAATCATAATTCCTCTAATATTCAACATATTTACTTCAAATTTTAATAAAATACTTTCGTAGCATATTGTCGAGTATTCTGCAAATTTCGTATAATTTGAATGAAAACTCTGTATGTTATAAGCAAAAGACATGCGAAAAAATTTGGGATCTTTTAAAGAAACTTTTTTTATTTTCCCGAATATTTGTGCTATGTTTACGAAAATGTATGTAAATATCATGTATATCAAAAATAACCATTGATGAAATTTTCATCTCGTTATCGGCTTTCTGTGAAACGGGATGAGTCGAAATCCCTTTCCGGCTTCATAAATTTCTGGTCGCCCCCCCCCCCCTAATTTCCCTCGTGACAGAATCTTCACTGTAAAATGTGTATGATACTCGATTAAATGTCACACGATTCTCCAGATCTGATTTCGAACCGTAGTTTCCGTAATAATTGCAAATTTCTCGCATTTTACGAAATGGTCCTTATTTTTTGCACTCCAGTATACCTAGAGTATGTATTTTATATCTTAAAAGGTAAGTAAGAATACCTATCTTTCAATTCTTTTTCATTTCTAAAAGAAAAAAAAAGCGCTCTGCATATTCCCGTCTATACAAAAGCAACTTTGGAGGATAAACTTCAACTTCCACAGAGGCTGCACTTTTTTAATCAAATAAAAGCAATCCATTTGCTTTCCTGAGCTACGTTACGCAAACATTTATGTTGTGCATCATTTTCGAATTTACACTTCGTAAATTTTTGGATAGCATTTCTCTTTCTAAGTACTCCAACGATGAATCTTCGGAGATATGCATTATTGATTTAAGCAACAATATAAGACAATAAAGGTTTTGTTAAAAAATGAACTGAATATTTGCGCAGCAACAACAGTAGAATTGTGAAAATGTTAGCATAGTGCGATGTTTATTGCTCGGAGCACTTGCATGACGCAGTTTGTAATCTTCTGTCATAACGTTGCTGCAAAATGAATGGGAGTATTAGTTTGAGTCTAATACTTACAGTGCCTTGTCTTACTACTTTTTTAAAATAAAAAGAATGAGAAATTTATATGATGAGCAGTAACCAATAGTAATAAAATAAAAGTTATAAAAATAAGTGAGTTCATAAAAGAGTCGTAAAATTACTTCTGGCAGTCTTAGCAGCAAATAATCAAATTTGATTCTCGATGGTAAAGACAATGGAGAAAAAAAATAGTCAAATTTCTACTGCAGTGAAACCTCTTTAGTTCGTCGTTTTGCCTTTTGTCCCCATTTATTCGATCATTTTGTTACGAAAATTGACTGGTGGGTGTACGGTAATCCAATAAACTGAATTTTGGAGAACGACACTTTATTCCATGAATATTCCAGAAAGATAACGAAGCACATATAAAAATCTAAGCAGCACTTGTATAAATAAACAACACTAGCAGACAGCAAATCACTAATTAAATAACAGCAACATCAATAGCGCACAGCGTTTATCAGTTTACCAGCTCGCCCCACGAACAAAACTCTAAAGAGAGATTAATTCGTTTCAGCATATCGAATAGCCTACCGAGAAGATATGACATCACATGGAATTCTCCAGAAGTTTCTCCAGATCTCGGTTCCCAAGAGAGGTAAGGTCATAATTCTTGTATTTTCTAGAATGTAGGTTTTGCCGCCAAATAGTTGTCAACGTCAGGGTTCATTGGCTTAGAAACAATTATGAATCTCTGTAAATCTCTCTTTCCTACCATAATATTAATACTGCAGGGAAACGGTACTAGAGATTCGTAACAATATGTTTGGCCCAACTTTGAATTTCGTGCCATAAAACATAAAACTCTTCCTCCTCCGATTTCGATTGATTCCGAGTCATTTTAATGTTTAAAAACAATTTTCAGAATATCGAGGGTATTCGATACGGCATCACTTACTCTGAACTTCCAACACCCTCTTTCCTTCTAGAGCGCAGATAAAAATGGTAGTTTTCTTTTTTTGCAGCACAATAGAACTAGTCAAAAGACATTTAATTTCAAATTTATTAGATGAAAACGAATGGAAATATTTGAGAGAAGCTCCTATTTACGACGATTTCGTAAATTGTAATGTTAGTTTAATTGCATCAAAAATTTGCAGAAGAGGCAAAGATTTGATTAAGGACCCTTCGCCTGACGAAAATGAAGACAGTTGGTGAGATGAAGAAAATGAAACAATACCATCACCTGTTGACGTCTCATTAAAGGGCATCGCAACTTTAAAGATTTTCGTCTTAAATCATCATAATACTGGAGAAAAACTTTTAAAGATATAAATTTAACTAAGGGTAATTCAATTAAAATCCAAAATAAACACTACGGAAATCAAAGTTAACAAACCTTTTCTTATGATAAAATTAAAATTTCAGATTTTTCTCGTCAATTTCCCTGAAAATAAAGAAAAACACAAAGGCGCTATTTCAATAAAGATAGCAATTTTAATTGTTATCTATTTTAATAAATTCAAATAAAATATCTGAATAATTGTATTTTATTGATATCCTATGGGTGATCAAAAAGTAGCTAGACAGGCTCTCGAAACTAAAACACCCAGAATGAAGACGCTTGGCAGATTTTGACCTTGAATCTTCCCAAGCATGCGCCGAACGTTACAATGTCGTAACTCTCGCTGTTTCGTTACAGTAGAACTTCAAAAAATGTAGGTACTGTGCTGTCGTCGCATTCTTTATGGCAGATAACGTTGAGGTGAAACTGTGCTTTCTCTCTCTGTTAATCATAACCATAAACCTACGATTCATCCCCTCTTACTATCACAATAAAAAAAATTCTTCATTTTCAACATATTCAAGGAGATCGAGTCTGAAAACCGGTCTTCTTCTTGGTCTGCAGAGAGAAATTTTGACACCAACTTGGTACACGCGCGTCTCAAACCCAAAACCCATAGCTAATGCTCCACTCTTCAGGTAACTCACGAATAGTGATTCGGTGATTCTCAGGCACAGCTGAACCAACATCTTGGATATTTTGATGTTTGTAAATGTTTCAGGAGTCGTCGCGTTCAATAATTTCACGACCATGTTGAAAAAGTTTAAATAAATCATAAACTTTTGCGCGGCTCGTACCATCTTCACTATAAACATTTTTCAGCTTTGTATCAATCTCACCATCGCCAAGCTTTCGGCAAAATTTGATGCAGATTTTCTGCTCACTTTTCCCTGACATAAAAAATGCGACGACAGCATCGCAGACATATTTTTCAAAGCTCTATTATATGTAAGTTGCGGGATGGATCTACAACCTTGTAATTTTCGGCGTATTCTCAGGAGGGTTCAAGATCAATATCTTCCAAGCGTCTTCACTCAGCGTGCATTACCTCTGAGGGCAAGGCACCTTCTCGAAGCTTTTTGGTCATTCCTTGTATGTTCTCTAATAAAAATTTCAGAAAGAAGAAATGGTTATATATGGCTACTCTATGGGGTTAATCCAATAATATATATGCAGTTATCACTTAATTTAATTACTTTAAAATAATCCTTAATTCCCTTACGTAATTGATGCAATAATATCTCCAAAACTTAACTTACTAGTATTTGAAGTTTTTTAAAGCTTTTTTGTAAATTATTAATATTTTCTGATATAATCAGCACAAAAGTATACTAAAATGACTCTGAAACCTAAATAAAATGTAGATCTACACCATTATACTATTATAGTTAAAGCAATTACTGTTTATCCACCACGAGAACTCTGCTCGACAAGTTTTCTCCTTGACGGCGGTTGCTATAAAAACAGGTTATCGTAGGAGGAATACATTAAGAGTACGTAGAAGTTCATTCAAGTTCGTTACATTGGCGCACTTAACTCCAAATGAGAAGGAACGAGCAACGGCGGCAAAACAGAGAAGACGAATGATCAACTACTACTTTTACTGCCGCAAACTGGAGTCAAGAATAAAATAAAAACTCGATTTTCGTCGGATTGCTCCTATTCAAAATGGATCTTCCCTAACATAACCAGTTGCAATAACAACCGTCGTCAACGAGACAACTTGGCGAGCAGAGTTCTCGCGGCGGACAGACAGTAGTCCATATAATATTGAACTAAGATTCGACTATACGCCATTATTGCAAGTATATCGTTTTCCAGTGACCCCTTGACGATCATACTAAAGAGGTTTTACTGTAATTTTAAACCAATTTCAAAATTTCTACTACTCTGAAAAACAAACAATAGAAAACACTAGAAACCAGAAAAATTGTAAAATGTAAAAAAAAACACAGTGGTCGCATATCATCTTCAGAGGAGCAAGGATACAAACTACTTAACTTCATGTTTTCACTTTTAAATTCATATTTCTTTATTCCTTTTGTACGATCGATGTACGATAAATGAGTGAGTAAATTTGTCTTCCTATAAATTATTTGTTCATTTTATTATTGCGTTTGTAAGTAAATTCAGTAATTTTTTTATAAATCACCCAGTGGCGTACCTACATAAGAGGGCAAACACAGGGCAAATAGCGAAAATTCCCCGCCCCTTTTTTCTCTTTTGAATTGTGTTGCTCATCTTCTTTTCGGAAACATTATGCTGGCGAGAGAAAAAGTTAAAAGTGCAATAAACTTAAAAAATTAACATTTGCAGCATTTTTAAGTTGATAGGATTTACACATTACACATTTTTTAACAAAATTTCGCTAAATTTTCACAGAAAATTTGGTGCTTAATCCCTTAAATATGGATGAAATAAGAAAATCAAAGAAACGTTTGATATATTAGAAGAATATAAATGAAATGTGCATTCCATTTATCTCTTTAAAAAAATCACACACATAACGAATAAAAATGAAAAAAATATATACGTTACTTTTTTGCCCATAGACAGTATATAAAAGCTAAACATTGAAGTACATCTTTAGCTAACGCATAAAATTATACAAAGGCCTTAGTGACTCATATATTTAATAATATTCATAATATATTTCATCATATAATTTCATACATATCTTTAAATATATTAATCAAAATTTAAAAGTAATAAAGTTGAATAATGTTTTATCTAGCACCTTATGACAAAGTTAGAGTTCATTTCATGAAATTATGGGATCCGCTATTACAGGGGGAAAAAATGCTCGTTCAATCATGAAGTAAAGCTATAACATTATTAATTTGTATATGATATGTAAAATTGCACTTCCTATTATTTTAGTAGACATTATTTATGTGCATAGAAAACGATACAATATTTCTGAAAAATTGTGAAGGCTTTAAAGTATCCAAAATATTATAAATTAAACTTTCCTTTTAAAAGTGTTTATAATTACAATACTTTAGTACCAAATGTTTATACATGCACTAAACATAAGGATTACAAACAAAAAATGAATGCCATATTTACACATATAAATAATTATTTTAGGTTGAGTATTGATAGTTTAATGATTTGGTAGGCAAGGCAAATTTTAATGTAATTGCTAACTGTAAAATTAATTGGCGACAATAGCGTAACTCAGCGAGGAAATTAATCGCTTCACATTATGGCAGGAATTGAATTTCTCTTCTTTATGTATTTATTCTTGTTAATTATTAAAGAAATAGCTTTCATTTATCTTGATTTCAACGTCAATACGGACTGATAATTTTTACCAGCAATTGCTAAACTTTATGAGGTCTTTTCTCTCACTTTCTCAGGTTTTTTTTGTTTGCTTTTGGCAGAACAACTGCTTCTAAGTTTTATGAAATAAAATTTAAAGTAAACACTATCACATTTCCATCATACAAATTATGCAAATATTCAATACTAAAAACAATGTAAAGACAGCGAACTTACGTCTTTTAAAGTTGCGGGAGTGCTCTTCTACTACGCAAAAAAGTAAGGTTTATTTTCCGTTCTTCACTCTTTGCTGATTGAAAATAGGAGTGACACTTTTGCTAACCATTTATCACCGACTTCCGAAGAAACTGATATCCAGTCAGTATGAATCAGACATACTGTGAGAAACCATCAGAAACCCTACAGAGAATAATTATCCCTAACCATCTTCCCTTATCTCCCACCCCACAGAGACTCAAATCTCTGGAAAGTACCTTCCTTTTAAAGGAGCTTTTAATTTCATTAATGGGGGTTTGGATGAGCAAATCTCTGAAATACTTGTTATAATATTATTTATTATTTTGTCGCAGCTTGAGGTTTCCGGGTTGTAAAAATGACTGTATTCTTTCCCACACTTTGCTGAAACCATTTGAATTTTTAAGAATCTTGGGAATAAGAGCTTCAAAAAACCTACTTTTCTTTTAAATACAATCAATTGATTCCTTAATTTTACGCCCCCTGGCAATTGCGCTCAGGGCACGAGCATTACCTGCCCCATCTTCGTCACCTCATTTCAACGAATACATCAAACATATAGCACACGCCCATACATCGTATTAAATATAATGCTTTATTACAAAAGTATCGAATTATATATGAAAATATTTATCTCTATAATGCAGCATTCTTATTTTGAGAATGCGAAGATTTTATTTAGAATTTCTTTTTTTTTGTACTCAGTGATACATCCATTACCCCTCCCCCCCAGATGGTTTGAATGTGATGCGCAATATTTGTGATGCGCAATAGTTAATTCTAATTAAACGCTCAAGGAAATCTTAACCCTTTATTTCCCGACGGTACTTAAAAGTACCACTTTAATCACGCTTATATCTTCGTAATTTGACCGTTTTTCTTAACAGTATTCACATGAACACGAGGAATGTAGTTCCGTCAGCTAGCAGTAGATGACATATGAAAAAAAAAATTATTTTTTAAAAATTATTAATCAAATCATTTAATTAATAAAGTTTTTCATCTTTCCTGTGGTTATTCTGCATTAAAACGTATCTAATGATGACAAAGTAAAATCGAAAAGCTGCTGGTAAGCTAATCTATACTTATGAAAGGCAATGTTTGTGTGCGTGTGTGCGCGCGATATCCAGACGATTCTATCGCACTTACAGCCATAAAATTTGGCACACAAGTAGTCGTAATGGTGACTCAATGCACCTAGAAGCCAGAATTGTTGGGGTCATTTTTGTTGGGTTTTGTGTTGTTTGGGGTCATTTTCGGCACGTTTACGGCTGTAGTATTTTTTCTAATGATAGTTCAAAAACAATCGATACACCATCGATAGAACAAACAATTCTCTTTCTAATGAAATTTGTTTTGAGCTTCAAACGTAATTTATTGAATTTTGAGAAATTTTTAAAAAACAGTCAGTTTTGCCATCGAGATTTTATTTTTGTTTTTAAATTTACTGCATCCAACGTTCTAATAATACTATTATTTTCAATTTTTTTCAGCTTATAACTGCAACGATTCTGTCGGATTTAAAACAAGAATGTTTAAAATGTCTTTTTCCGTTTTCTTTAAATTAATTTTTTCCTGGTCAGTTGAAAGATATTTTTCCTCTATGGAGCTTCCTCCCGCGACACTTCTCCAGAACGTAGCTGGCAATTTGATTGGCTGACGGGGCAGGTGACGTCATAACCTTCAATTGAATGACGTTGATTATTATTTTCGGCAATATCATACTTTGCTGCAGTATGATTTTCACGTTGCAATTTTTTAATATTGTCTTGGATTAACTTTTCTACAAATAAAATGTCATTATCGCGAAAAAAATAAGCGGGAAAATCAATAATGTGTATCTTTTGTTTTGATTTTGTTTTCAAAACTTGTTCATGTCATTGTGGGCGGTTTTTTTTTCATTTTGTTGAAGTCCTTTTTGAGCAATTTTTAAAATTTTTCAAAACAATTGTTTCGTTAAAATTCGGCCGTTTGCGTAAAATGTTCCGGAGCTTTCTTTCATCCAAGGCCACGTTCGAAAAATAGCGCCGGCGGGGGGGGGCGATGAAGGTGGATTTATGATAAGAGTGAAAAACTGAATATTGTATTGCGTCAGCCTAAATGAATTATTATTCCATGAGTAAGAAAGTAAGAATAATTTCATTCGTGAGTTGTTACTCGATCGGATACGTGCGTTTTTTCCCTTTCTGATCAGTCCTTCTCTATGGTTCTGGTTTGGTTATTTGCTAGATTTAGCGTATTTGTTTCTATACTTTTGTTTTGATTTCATGATTTTATTTTGAGTTGTATTTGATGAATACATATTGCTTTTTTCCCCTTTCTTTAATTTTTAATCTGGGGATGAAAGATTATTGCTTATCTGTCTTGATACTCTTTGTTTTGATTTGATATTTTCATTCCTAAATTTTATTTGATTAATACGTATTGCTTTTTTACCGTTCTTTAATTTTTAATCTGGCGATTAAAAATTAAAGATTTTTATATATCTGTTTTGATTTGATTTTTACTTTTTGATTTATATTTTTAATTTGTTTGTTTTATACTTTTTGATTTCGTGAGTTGTCCCCTTTCTAGTCCCAGAGTCCTTCTCTGTGTTTCTGGTTTGGTTATTTGCTAGATTTTAGCGTATTTCTTTAGAAATTTTTTTTAATTTGATAATTTAATTTTGAATTGTATTTGATGAATACGTATTGCTTTTTCCCCCTTTCTTTAATTTTTAATCTGGAGATGAAAAGTTATTGCTTATTTGTTTTAATACTTTTTGTTTTGATTTGATAATTTCATTCGGGATTTATACTTTTTGATTTGTGAGTTGGCCCCTTTCTGGTCACAGAGTCCTTCTCTGTGGTTCTGGTTTGGTTATTTTATAGATTAAGAGTATTGTTTTGATAATTCACGGGCAACGCCGTGCGCGTACTTCTAGTTCGGTAAATAAAAGGAAAAATTCATTAGTATACATTTTCTTTCCTATGTAGAAATAATAATTTCTGATTTTTATTCATAACTGGGAAAAGAATCAGGAAAACATCAATAAAAATTTAAACACTTTCATTGCTGAATTTGTTATATGAAATTAAAATGAAAAGCCAATTCCGAACTCCAATCTAAAACAACAAAACCTATATTTTTCAATGATATCCCTACATTATGCTTGTAATTATGAAAATTCTCAGAATTTTATGTTAAACAAAAACTATTTATATGACACTGTGTTATTTCAAAGTATTTTCTCATTTTCCTACGCCATTAATTATACCTTTCATTTTTCAAAGTAATTGACAAAAACTTTTCCCAAATGATTTTACATTTCAGTTAAAATTAAAATCCTTCTATTCTAGGAAAATTAAATGAACGAGTTTTTCTCTTTATATTCTAGTTGTTGATATAAAAGCTAATTTTATGGTAAGAATGGGAAAGAGAAATTTTAAATGTGTTTAAAACTATGAAAAATAATTTCTATGAAAGGCTAGTTAATTAAAACATTAAATTAGCTTTCATTTTTATTGTGCTTCAATTCTGGTGAACGCATTTCTTTAATTACATTGAAAAAGGATGTTTTTCTTTTTATTCCTGTTAATTTAAAACTTTTTTATCCTATTCTATTTAATAAGGAAAAATATAGAAAATCTCAATAAAACGTTGGCTTAAAAAATTCCTGTCTTTTATTATGGTTAAAAATATCCTTATTCTTTTCAAAATAATTCGAAAAATAGTTTAAAAACTTCGCCCAAACTAAAATTATTTTTATCATCATTAACAAAAACATTCTTTACGTTTATCTTCTTCCTTGCTAAGAAAATAAAGTTTTGAATATTTAAGGGTTTTTTCCCGTATTTTTGGCCATCAGTGAAAGATAATGCACGTTTATGCATCAGTCTGTTTGCTTATCTGCTGATGTCTCAGTACAGATTACATTTGTACTAAACCATCAACTTTTGACACAGATATTATTTCGATTATGGCAGATTGCAATTTTGAGTTATTTTTTTAATATATCAGGTATTTGACACATTCACTGCCACCGACGTGCTGGCGCGTCCAGAACCTATTTTCTAATTAGATGATCCCTTCTCTACTGTATTTAAGAGATGGCGACGAAAGGGCCATCTAATTAGATAGGTGGTTCGAATCTCAGACGTGAGTAGTGGCAGCGAATGTGTTAATGAATTCTGGAGAAAATTTTCAGAAAATATTTAAGTGTTTACTGTGGTGACATCTGAAATCAGTGCTGTAGCAGATATAATTGTTCGCCCCGCCACCAGAAAATGATGTCTTCTCTTTCCAAAGACGCAAACAAGTCAATCTCCCTCCAGATAAAAAAACAAAGAGGGACACGCTGATATAAGCTAAAGCGGTTGTAGTTTGCCATTCTGCAGTGGCGTAGGAAGAAGGGTGTGGTACCAGCTCTGAGGGGGTGACAAGAATTGCCGGTTTTGTATTAATGTGCCCTTTTGTTATATAAAAGAACATGTCAAATAATTTACACGGACTTTAACAATCGCTAATTGCAAGAAATTGCGGATGAACGATGTGATCCTGTGATGAATTAGTATTATTGGGGGGGGAGGGGTGTTTGGTCTCGTTTCTTTTGAATTGCTCAAGTAAGCAAACAACCGGTCCTGTGACTCATTGTTTCATCCCTGCCACAAATATCACCGCCCCAAGTCCATGGCTGGGGTGCATTCAACGAGGATTTGTCAACTTAATTCTAAAGAATTGTTTGTATCCTGTATAAACCACTCTCAATCTGAGTGGAGTACACTCTTTTACGACAGTTTAATTATGTGTAAACATTTTTTGGTACCTTAGAATGTTTGTACGCATTTTTCTCAGGTTCTACACACAGACGGACGATCCTTCTGCCAAATGTTGAAGTTACAGTTAAGCGACTTTCAGAAACAAGATGGATTGCTCACTACGAAGCTGTTAAGCCTGTGTTTAAGTGCTTTAAGAAGATTGTCGATGCCATTGAGGAATTGTGTGATGCTTCGGAAATGATCGAAACAAGAGGAGCAGCTCAAACTTAGTTGCTTGCAATGTGTGATTTCTCGTTTTTAAACGCTCTTACTAAGTTCGAAATGTTTCATGTTTGTATGTAAGGTTCGAATTTTTCTATAGACTTCTCACTCACTTCTTAATGCACTAGAGTTCTGAAATTTTGTATATTTATTGGGTCTTGATGACAATGCAATATTTTAATAATTTTACAGCTCTCAATTATCGGTTTTTTTTTAAATCACAAAATTACGTTTGCACTTGGTAGGTTTCAGTGGCGCCATCTATAGTAATTCTGAGAACTAAAATACTTTACACAGTAATTTAAATGTTTCAATAAAAATAACTATATCCTGTTATAGATATTTTGAAAGAAATTATTGCTGGAATTAGTGAAGAAAAATGGATTTTAGTCCGAAATATTTTTTGAAAGGTTAGAATTTTGTGATCGATTTTTCACTCACTTCTTAATGCACTAGAGTTCTGAGATTTTGAATATTCTTTGGGTCTCGATGATAATGCAATATTTCAGTAATTTTAGAGCTCTTTTAAATAAAATAATTTTTTGAATTAGTTCATGAAAAATTTATTCTAAAATCCCAAAAAAATTTATAATGCTGAATTATGACATGAATTAAAGACTAAAAACTAGAAAATAATAAATATAAAAAACTTTTTTTTAAAAACGCTTTTAGCAATGTATTAAAAAAAGAAAATAATATTTTTTCTCAAAACTATGGAGGTCAAAACAAAAATCGTAAAAGCGTGAGGCGCTGAGAACAATAGGAGAGAGATATAAAACCAGCGCCTCGCGCTTTTATGATTTTTGTTTTGACCTCCTTTTCACGACCTTTGTTTTGTTAGAATAATGTCTATAAAGAAGTCAACAACGTTCAAAAGTATTTGCAGATTCTTGGAATAAGCTTCGAGATGCCTTTATCAAGATGAGAAATCTAAACCCTTTTTTTAAAAGACACAAGAAATTACCTTGTTGAGGAAGCATTGCAATTTGCGAAAGACACATGTGCAGCGATGGGCATTCCTGCAATAAAAAGAACTGTCAGGAGGAAGAAAATTGTGCCAGGAGAGAAGCCTTCAGACGAGCCGCTGAATTTGAACCAAGAACTGAAAAGGTCAATGTTGGAGTGAATTGACAGGTTTCAACAAGAAATCGCTACCCATTGCGAAGACATGGAATGTGTATTAGATCGGTTTAGTCCAGCAATCTGATCGAACCCTCGGAAAATAAGCTTCCCAAGTTTGTACAAAGTTTGGCTAAAAATTACAATGAGCTTCCTGTAGATGGTATCCTTACAGAAATTCCACACCTAAGAAGATTTCTAAAAGCCGCCAAAGATACAAAAGAAGAGTCTCTTGGTTGGATTTCCTTAATATTCTTAGAGTTTGTGGTTGAATATGAACTTTCCTACTCCTGGAGCCCTACCACGATCCTACCGGCAACTATCCGTATCGAATAGTTCTCGCTCACTAGTACTCAAATTCTGCCGAGTCGTGACCTTTGGAACCAAAGTGAGTAATTTTTCACCGTTTCCGCGAGTATGGGAAGTGGAACGATCGACCAATTAAAAGAGAGCACGCTTTCCGATTTCCAAACATACAAACAAAGTGACTGTCGAGTCGGCCTGTAAAGTATATTGTTTTAATGAAAACTACTTACTTACCTTTGTTTAAATATTTGTCGTCATGCAGTTTTTTACAGCACAATCAAACATCTCATTTGTTTGATAAATGGTTTTTCAAACAAAAGTTGCTGAAATATGATGCCCATCTTATTTATTGAAGACTTTGTGCACTGTCCACAGATAAATCTCTGATATTTCTCGACTCTTTATATGAATGTGCTTTGTTATGCAATAAATTATTCTGTTTTGGTTTTTTAAATGTTTGTTTTCAATACTACAGCTATAATCACTGTATCATTTAGGATGTAATAAAGACAAATACACTCCAGAGATCACTTCATGTATAAAACATTAAAATATCATTTTTGAATATTTTTTACAGTTGTTTTTCATGAAATCATAAATAAATAAATGCTCTTGATCAATGAAATATGATGTAATCAATAAGTTTTTAAGCAATTAGCTTCTTGTACAATCTTAGCTGGAGTATTAAATCTAAAACCAATATTTATTTTACTGAATACATATTTTTAAAGTAATGAGTTGTTGAATTTGCATGCTTTAGCGAGGAATATATGTTAAAGACCCTTGACATTGCACATCTGTTGTAATAAAATTAGGCAATTTCTTTGTTGTGATAGTGATTGCTGATAACTGCATGTTTTTATGGATGCTATTTTTGCACATTATATCTAAAATATAATGTAATCAATAAGTTTTTAAGTAATTAACTATTTGTACAATCTTAGCTTGAGTTTTAAATCTAAAACCAAAGTTGATTTTGCAGAATATATACTTTTAATGTAACGAGTAGTTGTGTTTGCATACTTTATCGATGAATATATGTTACTAGCAGTACGCTCACGGCGTTGCCCGTGGAATCAGGACTTAAACAACATAAAAAAACGCCCACAGTGGCATAAAAAAGTTCTGAAAATAATACAGAAGATACACATTATTGATTTTCCCGCTTATTTGTCTTCGCGAAAATGAAATTTAAATGTTGAGAAACAATACAGAGTGCGTTAATCCGAAACAATATTAAAAAATTGCAATGTCAAAATCATTATTATACAGCAACCAAAATATGCGAGACAAATAATCACGTTAAGATACTGCCGCAAATAATAATCAGTCGTCATTCAATTGAAGGTTATGACGTCAGCTGAGCTCTGCACCTTCAGCCAGACAAATTGCGGGCAACGTTCCGGAAAAATGTCGCGGGAGGTATCTCGCTAGATAAAAATATCTTTCAACTCACCAGGAAAAAATTAATTAAAAAAACGGGATAAGATATTTTAACCGTTCTTGTTTTAAATCCGACAGAACCGTTCCAGTTATGAGCTGAAAAAAATTTGAAAATAATAGTGCTATTAGAACGTAGGATGCAGCAAATTTAAAAACAAAAATAAAATTTCGATTGTAAAACTGACTATTTTTTAAAAATTCTCAAAATTCAGTAAGTTAAGTTTGAAGCTCAAAACCAATTTCATTAGAAACAAAATTGTTTGTTCTATCCGATGGTATATCAATTGTTTTTCAACTATCATTAGAAAAGATACTACAGCCGTAAACGTCCCGAAAATGACCCAAAACAACACAAAACATTAAATAAAAAAAATTCTAGATTGAATTTTAAAATTCCGGCTTCGAGGTGCATTGAGTCACCATTAAAACTACCTGTGTGCCAAATTTCAAGGCTATAAGTGCGATAGATTCATGTGGGCATCGCGCGCAGGCACACACGGACACACAAACATTGCCTTTTATAAGTATAGATAGAAGATAGAGCCTTGACATTGCATGTTTCCACATCTGTTGTAATAAAATTAGGCAATTTATTTGTTGTAATAGTTATTGCTGATAACTGCATGTTTTTGTGCATGCTATTTTTGCACATTATATCTATATTGTATGCGTCAATTCTGATAGATAATGAAATGTGGGTATATTAATTATATTCCAAGTAAAAAATGCTTCATAACTGAAGTTTCTCAAATATTACTGTGTTTTTCTTATAGAACTGCAAATAAAATTCAAATGGTTCACCCCCCCCCAAAAAAAAAAATAGAATTTAGAAAGCTAACTTCAGTTTCATAAGTCAGTTTTATGAATGAAGACATCTGCATTTCCTCACGGCTATGATTTGGTTTAGTTTTTTATGGTGCAGTTTACCTTGGATTCGAACATACTATTCATGACTATGGTTTAAGTCTATTATGTGTATCCATTTCATATTGTTCAACCTGCTTTGCATTAAAAGGTCGAAAATAAGATAAACAATCATTCGATTCGACACATGATATGTATTCAGAATATTTATATTTTATCATACAAATTTCTGAACTTACTGTTTTAGTAGAGTCGTAGAAAAGTAGAAAGAAATTTTATTTAGGTTGCTTCTAACACTAAATCTTAGGAAGAAAAAAAATGTAAAATAACAATTCAAATTTTTTTCAGTTAACAATCCTTTTTCCTATTTAATTATTAAGTTATTTAAAAAGAAACAAAGTTTAGAAATGCCCAAAAACTTTGTATTTTGCAAAAAAAAAAAAAAAGGGTTTTGCAAATAGTGATTGAAATTGATACTTAAAATTTATAATTATTAAAAAAAATGGGTATTTCAGCAAACAGCGATTTAAAAATTAAACAATATTTATAAGAACTGCGAATTTTGCAAAAAAATTATATGCGAATGATAATTCAAAATGAAACACGAAATTTATAAATATGGAAAAACTGGGTAATTTACAAAAAACAAAAAGTATTTCAAATGGTGATTCAAAATGAAACACAAAATTTATAAATACCAAAAACTTTGTAATTCACAAAATGTTTGCAATGGTGATCTAAAATGAAACATAACATTTATACCCCCACCCCATCCACGATCTAAACTCTAACTAACTCTATATATAAACTGATCATTTTGCAAGAAAAAAGGTATTTGCGAAAGGTGATTTAAAATGAGGCATATACAATTCAAAAAAATTAGGATTAAAATATTCTGGAATTTAAAAGGGATATGAAAATAATTTACTTTTTCTGGTTGGAAGAAATGACACAATAGAAAAATAATTTTGAATTCTGTTTTTTATGTTATATAGATAGCAAAAGTGAAGCTTCTGATTCATAATTTTCTCGCAATGCCATTTTGCAAGCCAACCATTCCTTTTTTTATTAAATGAAGAGTTAATCACTCAGGCCACACATATTAACATTACGGTAAATCGATTGACATTTAAATTACATATTTTATGTAATATGCATAATGTAGTAATTGTTTGTTTTTTCTGTTATTAAATTTTTTAGCTTTTATAAAATTAAAGTTGTAAAACGGTCATGTTTGCAGTTTTTTTTTTTTTACCTTACACACAATACATAATGTATAAATATCTGTGAAAGTATTTTACATGGATCGAGTTAATTGAAAAATAAATTATTAAAATAGCAGTGGAAAATGTTAGAACTTTTTAAAAAGCAAAATACATACAAATTCTAGCAATTCTATTATAGTAACATTTTTGGATAAAAAAAAGAACGTTATATTTCATTAGAATTCGCAGGAAAATCTGTTATTTATTTAAAAAGCAGAGTTTTTTTTTCGTAAACTGAACTTTTATGAAATAGCTTACATTTATTTACATTAAAAACTGTTTTCCTATTAATCTTTCAATTGAGTTTTTTTAAGTAAGAAGCGTTTTTAGCATAAAAAAATCTTGTTTAAAGCATTTGTTTAAGTACTTTTTAGTTTATATTCACCAAAATAAGTCAATATTTAACACATTAAATTCTATTACATGAAAAATAATTTCAACATATTTTTCTTTTAAAACTGGAGTGGTCGTAAAAACACATTTTAAAAAATAATGTCAATATTTTAAGTAATCAGTATGTCTTTCGAAAGTCAAAATCTACGTTAAAATTAATTTCAAAACATTTATTTTTAAGTAGAAAATTAGACAAAAATTATGTAAAAAGATTTAGATCAGTTTATTAGAAAGAAAATATTGTTTGTATTCATTAACGATTTTGTCAACTTTTATTAAAAAAAAGACAGAAAATATAATTTCAAAACAAACAAACTTGCAAAAAATATCTAAAATTTGAAGTCGAGCCATTATTTAACGAAGCGATAATGTAAACAAATCAACTCAAGCTACTCTATGCTATCCGCTATCGAAAAGAGCTTTTTACCTGCCTTTAGCGTGGTGAGAAAAAACGGTGGAAACTCCGCTAGGGATTTCGGTACTCAAACGATTTCGACAGCATGTGGTAGAGAATAGGGATGACGAATATTTGGCGAATAGTTATTTTCTACGCAATATCAAAAAATCACAAAGACCAGTGATGAATACTATTGTCAAAAGATCTGATTCAGTCATTTGTATAAAATGTACGCAAAGTGTTTTTTTTATTTAAATCTCATTTCTTTTTAATATAATTTTGCAAGGTTTAAGTTCTATATACTGTAAATAGATGGCGCCATCAAGCTACTTTTAAAAGCTCTCATATATCATGAACTACCTTCCCCATACAGGGGGGCATCACCACACCCACCCCACTCAGAGGGAAGCAGAATCTTCACCCGTGACCTTCGAGATAAGCAGGTCACGCTTCACCGCGCAGATCACACTACACCACCTCGGTTCGTATTATATCACATTTCCCATCATTTTTCATCATTCCCCCATCGCGGTTTAAGAAGTCTTTCTGTGAATCACCCCTCTAGTTGTGATATGCGTTCTCGAATGATAACGGCGGTTTTGTAATTCGTAGCTTCGTCGGGAACTCAAAGGAGCAAGTATTCGTTTTTCTCTTTGATTGACAGAATCGCTGTAATTCTTCGAAAAATGAATAATCGCGGTAGAAGCTCCCTTACTGCGACTGTGTCGTTCGAAGGATGACTTATGTGATTGATTACTATTGATTGTGACCCGTGAACTCACGTTCCAATATCTCTTTCTACAAACATTAAAAAGAATTTTTGCTGGCGCCATCTTCTGACAGTATAAAGAACTAAACTTTAAAATTTAATAGAAAGCATATTGAAAAGCAATAACAATTTTTTTATTTAAACTTTTTAGAACACTTTACTTATACTTAATAAGACTTTTTGAAAATTAAAAGCGTGATTGAAATAACAGTTATTTGGAATAGATATTTAAAAATAGCAATATCAAAAATATTTGTTACTCAAAAATTGTAGATTATACATCCCTAGTAGAAAATTTTGCTGAACTCCCGAGTGGAGTCCCTGACGTCATGAGTCGAAGAACGGGTGATTTTTCCGATAGGGAATGGTTTTTGGCAGGATCGTGATGGGCCCTGTACCGTCCTGGCCGCTATGTTCCAGGCTGGTCGTCCTACTGGAG